>WOVY01002408.1:60000-137500 GCA_013436015.1 Rhipicephalus annulatus
TTCTCTTGCATATATGTCTAAAATAAACAAATTAAAATTTACAATTCAAATAAGCGCGTATTTTCGTTCAACGCAGCTGTGACTTGCTGTTCATTCGCTGAACGAATCAAAACCAACGTCACGGAAGGACCACGCCACTCATACCAGCGTTATTTCGGGCATCCCATTGATTGATTAATTGATTGATTGATATGTGGAGTTTAACGCCCCAAAAACAACCATATGAATATAAGACACGCCGTAGTGGAGGGCTCCCAAAATTGCGGCCACCAGGTGTGGTTTAACGTGCACCGAAATTTAAGCACACGGGCTGTGCATTTGTAATGCTGGGCTGTGTGAGCGCTGACTGCCGCAGAACTTGTTTCATTTTGTTGTCTTCGCATATTTGCCAATGTCGTTGTTTCGGTGTATATATTACTTCATGTACTTTTCTTTTTTATTTTTTTCTTCGAGTTTGTGTTGTGTTATATACAGGGTGCCCCAAGTATCGTTAGCGAAAGTTTAAAATCATGACGAGGCACGCACTGACGACGCGACCGAATTCGTGTTGCTGACCGTTGTCTGGAGTGATTCAGACTATTTTAGTGTTCTGCTTAATTGCTTAGTTAGGTCCCTTCGATTAACTAACATTGGCAGCAAACCGGATGTGCGTCTGGTTAACCTCCCTGCCTTTCCTTGCATCTTTATCTCTCTCCCTTGAAGGAATGATGATGCGTCTAAAATTCCAGAGGGACAGTTGTAGATTGATTTTTAAAACGTCCGATTAAATAGTTTTGAAGTTTATACCTGTTAAGTATTAGTGTTTTTCTTCTGAGTACATGTGCCGGCGAAATACAAAAAGGACCACGTGACAAACGCACTGTGATCATGGTGCTCGATATAACGTTCCCCGTACGAACGAAACGCTTTCCTCGCGCCAGTTCATGACAGCGATAAGCAGTCACAGCGGTTATAGCTTTTGGGGCCGATGTCGAAACATCTTAATCGCTAAGCCACCACCGTCGTCGCGGCACCGTCGAGACGGCACAGTCGGGCAAATGCTATGATCGTTCGTTCGTGGAATGTTATAGAGCTCTGGAATGATCGTGCGCACTGGCACGCGAGTGGGCTTTTCACGTGGTACTTTTTTGATTTCATGGGCATTTTTAGTTTGCAGAAAAACACTAAAAATTTCAATGTAAGTGCCAAACCTCATAAGCGCGAAAATGCACGCGACAGCGACGCAACGTAGATCGTCTTCGCGCGATCAGTCGCTAGCGCAGGCAAACCTCATTCACGCGACGGCTTCGGCGAGCGAACTCCACTGTTGCTGGCATGAGGCCGTCTACTCGTACCAAGAAAACCGCTTAGCGAGCGGTATGCTATTTAAAAATAAGATATATTGTTGTGTAATGGAACGGAAAGTGTTTATGAATGCCTTGCAGCACTTTTTTTATATGCACATGCGTAAACATCGCGTTATTTCTTGTTGCGCATACGTGACTCGGGCAGGGTCACGTGCACCTACGTAGTCTTTGTCTTTTCCGGTTTTTCGCTATTGGCTGCTTGAGCCCAGCACTTCCGGGCGATGAGCGACGGTTTCCAAATCTGGAGAACCGAGCGATCGCGCGAAAACGAGCACGCGACACGTCGCGCGAACGCCCTGTTTCGTCGCTCATAGCGTCGCTCGTCGCTGTCGCGTGCATTTTCGCGCTTATGAGGTTTGCTCTTAAAGCTCGAAACACTCTAATTGGACGTTTTGCAAACCGATGAACAACTTTCTTATCTAAATTTCTGAGCTATTTTTGTTGCTTAAAAATGTAGGTAATAAAAGTAGCCTACTTAAGCTATCGATCAGAAAATATAATCTGACTCTGCCAGATACAGTTAGCAACAGGCATTTGATCGCCTCGTCATCCCGCGTCAGCAAATTTTTAAACTCGGGCTAAGGATAGCTGGGGCACCCTGTATATATTCCCCTCTCCTGCCTAAGGTCTTCATGGAAGAAAGGCCTGTGGTATGTAGCAAAATAAAGTAAATAAATAAATAAACAAAATTAACGCAGGCGATCAACCAATCATATCATTCGGCAATTGAAGTATAAGTCGCTATTCGAGGACCCCCAGTCACTCAGTCACCACCCATGTCATTGCGATCAGAAATGGCGACCGCAAACGCATCAGCCGATGCTCATTGAGTACGATATTCGCCGAATAAATAAGCATCGGAAAGGCAGAAAACCACGTCTCGGATGTATGCCTGCTTTCTGTTTCAGCGTATTGACGCGAGACATCGCAAGGTGTGGGTGTAGCACCACGTACGAAAAGGTTGAGAAATGTAGGCGACAGGAAAGAGGCGCGTCTGCAGAATAAAAAGCGCCTCTTTCGAGTCGGCGATCTTTCCCAACCATTTCGTACGCGTCGCTACACCCACACCTTGCAATGAAATACCAATACTATATAGTCTGCGTCGATACCTTTGTTCGGTAGAATTGGCGAGTGCAGGCTTCCTCCTCGTGAAAAAGGAGGGGTGAAGGTTCGTCGCGGCGCCTCCTCTCCCTATTATAAAACGTTGCTGTTATGTCAGTGTAAGGGGCTGACTTAGCAGCCCCCTATCGAGTCGCATCACTTCCATTGATATGTGGGGTTTAACGAAAACTATCATATGATTATGAGAGACGCCATAGTGGAGTGCTCCGGAAATTTTGACCACCTGGGGTTCTTTAACGTGCGCCCAAATCTGAGCACACGGGCCTACAACATTTCCGCCTCCATCGGAAATGCAGCTGCCGCAGCCGGGATTTGATCCCGCGACCTGCGGGTCAGCCGCCGAGTACTTTAGCCACTAGACCACCACGGCGGGGCGATCTCATAACAGCTTTCGCTGTAAAAAAAGACCATGTGACCCCCCCCCCCCCCCCTTTGTGCGCAGGCTTATGCTATATAACACACAAGCATGTTCCGAGTGTTTCGCTTCCTCAGTGGCATAGTCGTCAAGATCACGTCACAGCCGTCAAGATGGTTTTTTTTTCAGCATTCAGATATCACGTGAATGTTGGCTTACTCCTTTCTGCGCAGCACCGTCGCTTCTTCCAGTTTAAGTTTGACGTTCGTATGAAGTCTGTGAAGTCTGTGATGTGCGTGGCGTAAACAAACGTTGCGTGCCGTGCCTGTACTCCAAAAGCGGCGCCATCTCAGAGCAATCGGCTTTCCTCCATGGCTGTTGCGTTATTCGAAACGTCGAACTGTCTCTCAATCGGGATGGCGTCTCTTGAAGGGTCTCTTAAGGGGCGCGAATGTTTACAGCCTTGCGCGTGGCAAGAACAGAAAAGTGTACTCGTGATGACGTTACAAGTGGCACCACCCGTCGTGTCTGTTTACTTGAGAAAGTGAACGTAACGGTCACCTAGCAAATAAAAGCTTCGCGGTGATGGCCGTAGGTGGAAGGTCACCCGCTGCCTTTACCATAGCTCGTCGAATGAAAGATGGTGTTTCTGCTGGCAGTGATCTTCAAACTGAAACCACTGATGCTTCAAGGGCTTTCTAATGCCTCCCTCCCACTCCTCTTCTTTACTTATGTCCATGCGGAACCGTTAACGATGTTACCTTTTTTTTTTTTCGAGTCGCGCAGGGCACAAGGAACGCCGACACACCAAAGAAGGCGCGCTGTACGCTTACTACCAAGACAGTATTCTTTTTCCCGAGCCCAAATCTTTCATGCACGCTCAGTTTAGTTACAACGTGAGAAAAACAGTTTTGTTATCAAAAAGGTTTATAAGTGCAGCGCAGACGCACTGGGCGCCTGATCTGAGAATATTTGCAGCCTTAATGCTTTTTTCTTGCGGTATGCCATCAATGAAGCTTACAACGGCGCGTACACTGAATAGTCGCTCTCATACGCCAAACTTACAGTTAATGGCAAGCCACACCGCATGCATTTTAAATCTTTATTGTGCTCTCTGAGCCCGAAGTTGAGTCATATGCCCATCTGCCTGCCTATGAAACACTCTTTAAAAAAGCTCCACGAAGATAGAGAAAAGCTGTTAACTCTAACATTTGCTACACCCTTGTCAACTTTACTGCGTGTCGCTAGCGTTTTGCTACTCTGGGCATGAGAGTTAGATAACGTTGTCATTATTACTCAGTGTTTTAAGGTTACTTGCAGGTCGTTACTTGCCTAAGTGACGAGTAAGCAAACGTTACTACATTTACTGGCCGTACCACGCTAGTATGTTGTAATTGTGACAGCATTATAGAAAATTTCGACAAATTCTAATGTTCTTTATATCTCTAGATTAACGGTTTCGTCATCTGTCGTGGCACACGCGTTTGCAAGCCGTATAAGTTATAAAATCTAGGTCGCGGACATCAAATTCACGTCTCAGTATATGGCTGATTAATGGTACAGTGTGGGTTACATCATAGTATAGGCATAGTCCTTTAATACAGAATTGAGGGACTATGGTATAGGGCTGTAAATAGCCTAGCTAGTGTTATGTCACGTGGAAGCCTTGACATTTTGTCGGTGCGCTTGTGTGCTTCTGTTTGAAGTTCTCTCAACCCTGCATGTGCACATTATTATCAGAACATGTAATTGTGGCAATTATATGTCGGGGAAATCACATGGACCTATTTGTGATAATTAATTAATGTAACAAGTAAACTCGGCATCGCCCCTTTTTGTTTTGTTAATTTGAGCACACTTTTTTATATACTTTGACCTAATGTGAAAATTCCAACAGCACACATGAACCAAATACGTGCAAAAGGTAGCTTGCACGTATGACCCTGCATCACTGTGGACACCACAACCATGCCACAAAGAAAGGGACGACTGTGCGAGTACGTTTGAAACTTGAAACTATAACCTAGATACTGCAAGTACAGATGCGGAGCGCTCACCATGCTATAGATCTTCGTTTCGCTAATAGGCGAAGGGTCAACTATACCCGTTCAACACGAACCTATAGGTAGCTTCTCGCTTTATTGATGCATTTGATGTTGATGACGATTAAGTATGTCTGAGTGCTTTGTAATCGATAGGCGGGCATTTGAATTCCTCACTAGGTGTTCTAATAACGTGTCTTGAGCCCAGCGCAATTCTACGCTTTTGGCATGCAACGTTACATGCGTTGAGGAGAGTCCTCGCATTGCGTAGAATTCGTATTATGCCTTTTTTTTTCCACTCTTTAGAAAGCAGCTGTAAGCAGTGGCGTGTCTCAGCGTTAGCGCGCCTGCTCGACAGGCAGAAAGCGTATTTTTGATTCACACTCAAGCAGAACTTTATTTTATTTTTTGTTTGCATAAATATCGAATTGGTGCTCGCGTAACAACGCAGATTTCTCGCTCTGGACCAATGACGCCGACGTCGACAACGCAATTCAGGCAATACAAGCTCTTTACAGCTATTTAACTATTTTTAACCAATTTTGTTTATTGAAAGGAGCTTTAGAGAGCCGTCTCATTGCGGAGTTTGACAATAAGGCTTAATTTTATTCTGAGGAATTGCGCCCCTTTTCTACTAAACATTACTATATATCAGGATAACTCAGCGGATAGTGGGAGGGGGGATAAAAACAAGTGCAGATTGTTTTCCACTGTGGTATATACCAGTTCCCAAGCGTCACCTTGAATGCCACTTTATCATGCTTTTTTTATGACATCTTCTGTTCTGTGTCTCACCTCCATCGTTTGACTCACGCATGACTTGCCACAAATGGTTTTCAGTTGCTGAATTTCTGTTCTCACGAATTAGGTTGGTGCATGAAATCATACTGTTTCGCAAATACTTGCTTGTACGATCAGGCAGAGCACGTCTGCATTTTGGCCTTCTATGCGAAACTTCATCGTTCCAAAGAAAGAGCTTCATAAAGTGCAGAATGTGAGCATTCAGCTGAAGAAGGAATGAAAGGATAGGATAATAAAAAAAAAACAGTAGATAACCTAGGCGCATCTGTCAAAATGAAAACACTTGCGTGTTTGGGCAGACTCATAACGTGAAAAAGAAGTGTTCACATAAATGCGGGGATAGTAGAAAGCGAAAAGAAAGCTATAACAAAAATATAATAGTCGGGCGATTGCACAATATTTGTCAACTAAAGACGAATGCGAAATTGAGTGAGAAATTTAAACGTAATTAACCTCGATTGCCGGACAAACAATTAAATAATAACTGCACAAAACGAACTTGTACGATACAGTTTAAGTCGGTCTCCGTGGAGGCGAGGGAATATGTCAGAAGAGGCGACGTCCCAGCTATAAGATAATGAATGTGCATAGATCTTTTTCGTTGACAGACGCAGAAAAAATAGAATAGGCAAAAATAGACAGCTAGATAACTTTTTTATTTTATGTCGTTTAGGCATCAAGCACTCTAAACAGAAGGGTACTTACCTAAGTTGAAGTGTCTCAAACGCAGCAAGTAAACAGATTAAGGCAGGAGACGTGGTGTTCAGGAAAAAAAAACATTTATTCGTAAAGTTTTTCTTTGTTCTTTTTCGCAAACAGCACGAACAATACGAACAACCGTTGATCCATGGGGCTAAAGTAACATCACTATTCAGCACCACCAGATTTGAAACTGTCAACGTGAATGTTCTTGCAAAATACATCGAGAAAATGAAGAAACGAAGACTTCAGGCTCCAAGATGTTTCACTTAACATCTTTAACATGTACCTGAGTTAAAGCCATCTACCGTACGTTGCTTCTACGTCGTTATAAATGCCAACTTTGTCCAATAAAAATATGATCGAAACAGCCCCACACTTAAACGCAAGATTTTACATATGTACTAGTGTCTTTATACAACTTGATAAGAACAAACTTATCGAGTCAATGCCTTAATTCTTTATACGCAGTTCACTTACATTACGAAATTCAGGGACATGTAGGAGCCATAACATGCTTTTATAACATCCCGAAAGAGGAAAACATGCACATTGGTGTATAATTGAATATTTTACGTTATCAAGCAAGTAAAAATTAGGATGAACCTGTCAGCGGTGCAACCCTGATTAAAAATATGTTATCTTGAAGCGTTTAGTTCATGCGATATTTGTAGTTCAGATTTGAGATGCACAATCTAAGCCATTTATCAATATAGATACCGTATCTTTATTTATGTGCTCATCAGTGTCATTGCGTGTTTCGCATGAGAGCAGAACAAGACTTTTTTAACGCGTCACTGAGGAAACGGAGGCAGTTTTAGAGATGGATGTTTTAAAAATGCAAAACAGTTTAAAGATGGAGATAGAACAATAGAAACAAGAGCAATGGGAAAGAAAGCTTTTGACCGACAAGCGTTTTGACTTCAACTCTTGGTGCGTAACATCAAGGTAGAAAAAACATTTTTTACAGCTAAGCTAGCCCTCATAAAACGGTACTCAAAATGCGTTAAGCAACTACGCTTGTCAAAGCCTCCTGTTGCTGCACAGGATGAATGCATATGTGATGTGGCTTCCGCAGACTCTGAAATATTTGTGCGTCATAGCACTTGAAGCTCTCCAGAGAAGAAACAAAGCAATCGGAAACCAAATGCAAGTTTTTCGTATCCACTGTCGCGGAACTACAGATAGACCTTCATTCACGAGAACGCCTTTCACTGCATTTTTTTGTGAAACAAAATTTTGACCAGTCTGAATACTGAACATATTAGTAGTGAAGCTATAGCGAACGAATGAAACATCACCATGAGTTGAAATCGTTATGTATCTGACCCCAGCAGGCTGTTGCATTTTTAAAAATCCAACTAGCTGAATCCTTACGGTTTGATTGTAAGACGACGCATAGTTGGTAGGCACCATTCTCACAGACGCTTGCATGCTACATGAACAATCTCCTACTGAATACGTAGAATCTTGAAGAAAAATTAATGGATTTACACACCAACGTTCGGGATGTGTCAACAGTACAGCCGACATATGAACCAAACAAACTTTCACTCTTCGCCAGTAATATCAACGCAAACCAAGCAAACAGTACCGTGCGTAATCCCTCAAAACTGCGAGACATTCAGCAATATTCCTAAGGGTTCAATCTTCGGTCGATTACGATGCGTCTACCGGCAGCGGATACCACATGTATCAGAACAGGCGCGAACACTCTTGCACACACATGGATGGCTAGTAGTTTTCACGCACAACACCACTTCGGCTTCGAGTGTCCGAGCAGGCAAGGAACGCAGATTAAATACAGTCTCGGGGGGGGGGGGGCGCATCACTATTGACCCTTAAGTTTCGTACTAGAGTCGCCTTGCTTCTGGGGTCCGTAGTTCTTCACGTAGAAGTCGCTAAAGAGGTAGAAGAAGAGCGCCGCCTCCAGGGCCATGAAGACTGCGAAGGGCCGCGGGAAGTCGCAGTCCTTGAAGACCGGTACCAGGCTGTGCACCATGAGCACGAAGAACTGCGCGATCTGGAATATGGTCACGTAGCGCTTCCACCACAGGTTCGGCCTGATCGATGGTGGCAGTGCGGCCAGCGCGTAGTACGAGTACATCACCACGTGCACAGAGCAGTTGAGCAGCGGGAACAGGGCCACCTGTCCCATGATGGCCAGGTTCACGTCCAGCCACACGGTGATGAGGGCCAGAGTGTGGTGCAGCACGTGCAGGAAACTGATATGATTGTTCTTCTTGCGTAGCACAAAGAACACAGTGTCCAGGAGCTCGCCCACCTTGAGCATCACGTACCACCAGCCGTAGTAGAATATCACCTCCCAAAACGGGTTCGTCTTGGAGTCGTTCGCCTGGCACACCAGGCTGTAGCCGCTTTTAAAGTACGCCAGCTTCACGGTCAGGTAAGCGAAGAACACGCTGAGTGCCACCATGGCGATGTTGTAGGCGATCAGTATGGGCCGCATGGAGAAGGCCTTGCAGTCTTTCATAAGCCGGGGTCCCACGACGACACAGCCCATCAGGTACAGGGCCAGGACGCTGGTGACGGCCGCGGGGCTGCCCATGAGCGGCCAGTCGCGGATCCGCTCGTCGGGCTTGAACCAGGAGAGCGCCGAGTAATCGGCTACGGCCTCCGTCCCGTTGACACCCTGTGGCTGCCACATGTCCTGCCGCATCTTGCCGACTGTCTCTGCTGCTGCTGCTGTCTGAAACGTCACCGAGAGAAAAGACGCGCTATATAGGGGGCATCGTCAATCCAAGCAGCGCGAGCGCCGCGTCTCGTTGATTTTGTACATCCGCCCACCCCTTACATTCTCCACCCTTGCACCTTCTTCCCCTCTCGCAACCTGCGTCTAAAGAAGGGTGTGAGCGCTAAGGCAATACCGACGTCGCGATGTTGGTTATGACAGGCAAGGCTGTTTTTTTTCTCATTTTTTTTTCTGAAGACGATGGCTCCCGCCGCGTAACGCAGCGTGTATGCGTACGTGCCCTCGGTGCGTGCGACAGGTGCATTCTAGCGGCTTCGAGATTCAGCATTGGCCTTGCGCGTTATTCAACTAGCAGGAGAGAGAGAGAGAGAGAGAGAGAGAGAGAGAGTGAGAGAGAGAGTAAAAAAGCGCGGATGTTTCTGGAGGTTCGCCAGATGCTGCATGACACGAGAGTTTTATTCTGGACTGGGCATCCTCATTTTCGCCCTTTTCGTGAATCCGGTACGTAATTCATGACGGGGGAAAATACGTTCCTTCTTCACAATATGACTTTACTGACTCGTATTGATTCTGAACATCATTTTTTATTTATTTTTGTTATAGCGTGCTATCATTTACACGAGTAAGCAATGCAGAAGTTACATAAGTAACGTTGAATATTTAATCTGTCAGTATATGAGGATATCCTTGGTAAAATGCATCGCTGGTCTTCCTTAATACTCGTCTTCGGCACCCTTTTTTCCGTAAATTATCTGCAGACTAGTCCAAGCCTGTACTTTATTGAAAAACCATGCCTCTTGGTTTGCTCGGAGGTACACATTTCACAGGAGCTTTTTTTTCCCGCTATGCAACTTCTGAAGGCTAGTGTTTATAAGCATATTCTTACGTAAATGCACTTGTAGTTAGTAATAGCTGGAGACCGCTATGTCAAAAGCTTGTTAGGCGTCGCACCATAGAACATTGATTTGTCAAGTCGGCGTCATTGCAAGGTGAATGAAAGTATATGGACCCTATGAGCTCACAAAAGAAAACATATTCGCTTATGATTTCTGCGGTTACGGGTCTCTAACTAAGGAGAAAAGGCATTTCTGCATCCCTCTGATACCTGAATAAACGTCAAGGTGATTAGCCGGCTCGTTTGCTTCATCTTTTTTTTTTCTGAATATATCGACGAGAACCTTTACATTGAATGCACATGTTAACCAGGGCTCTCTGCCACCCATATCGGTCACTGTTAACGTCTTCTTTGTTCGTACAACGTTGCCAGTGACACCGAAGAATCTAAATGGAAAAAAAGTGGGTGATCACTGAAGACCTCATTCAGTGGTTAAATCGGCCACTTCTTGGTTCATTTCAAAAATATTTGTTTGTAGTCGTAAATTGGTGCTAAAAATATGAAATGATGGTAAAAGCTTGCAGGATTATATCTTCGTTTTAAACGACAAAACGGGGAAGCCTTTGAATAATACTTTACGCATTTGCCATTTTTTATACTCCTTGGTGACATTTCTTGAAAAAAAAGATGCATTTTAGTGTGATTATTACGATCATATTTAAGCCTAGAGTTGCATAATACGACCTCTAAAGTGGATATTGACCGATAAACTTAGAAATCCCGCGTTCATACCGTGGTGAAAGCATGCAATATTAGTGCGTTGCAGAGCCGCTGAGGCAGCCGCAGGGCTGGTTCTGCAGCGAAAAAAAATGCTCCTAACAGCAAGAAATGCAGTCGGAAACTCTGACGCACCACATGGCTTCGTCGCGAATGTAGTGCTGTGTGAGTGAACAGCGGCTTCTTCTTGCTTTTCGGAAGAATTTACTCCTAGACGTTGAAAGAAAAAAATGACACCGCAAATGAAAGTGATTTGCTGACTGAGCATTTGATCATTTCCTCATTTCTTTAATGGCTGTTTGGTTATTGCGGCTTTTACATGATACGTTGTGTTTCCAGGTTCCAGTGAAAAAAATAAAACGTTTCAACGAGATTACACTGCAATGCAGGTGCTCTCGCAGTACAAACGTGTCTGTAAGATGTATTTGTGTGCAAAAAAGGTGCATAAAAATATTGCGAACATGCAATCTATATAAAACAAAGCTAGGACTTCACCGCACTTACTGTACACTATACGGTTTCTATTCATCGATGCTATACAATCTATACTAAACGATGCTACGCCTTCACCGGATGTATCGTATACACTACGGTTATATCCGTTGCTACTATAGTCTGCTAGAAGGCCGCCCTTGACCACGTGGAGCCGTGCGCTTAACAGCTTTCTCGCCAGTGTGGCCTTCAACGCCGTAATCTGCACGTCTCGTTAATAAATGTTGAATGCAACGACGTATAAGCCAGGCCTGGCTGTCATCAATCAGACGAGCAAAAAGGCGCGCTGCGCCCTCGGCACAGTGATGTCATCTCTACTAATCTCGGCTTTGCTGCAACGAGATTAGGGACGAGAGATCACAGGTCAGGTGTGGGCGTCTATTTTTGAGCAATAGTATAAAACGTTTTGAGGTCGTAAAGAAAAAAAAAACACTGCCAGTGAAAACCATCACTACCAATTATTTTTTTCTCCACATCGAAACAGCCCAAACTGCGTGACTTCGGTACCGAGTGTTGCTTTTGCTCTACACGTCAGAAACGCAAAAACGGTGCGCAATTAATCGTTTCTACTAACGGTTTTCTCTTTAGCACTACTTTTCTGAATCGTTAGCGCGAGGTCTACGTAGAATTTATCCATGGCTCCACCGCACCTCTCTATTTCTAGCCACCGGTTAGTTTCTGTTTACGAATAGTAGGCGGTGTTCTGCAGTTCCACTCGCTTTACCCTTTTACTCCACTAATAAAGGTCATCGAGGACACACTCGTAGTAAACTTGGGCACGCTGTGCGTTTCTCCAGGACTCTCGCTTCTATACTCGATTACAACACGAGGAAAAAAAAAAAACGTACGCTCCGTCCACAGAACAACGGCGCCATTCACTTCTGGAAGACGCCCGTACTAGCTGGTTTCCTCTGTAGCGGTAATTACTGTTTTTCTAATTAAAATACTGCGCATATTAGAAGTTGAAGGGTTCGTCGTTGCTACCGAACAGACTGTAGCGCTCTGAAACATGATTGAGAAAACGCGGAGCGGTTCATTATAATACTTCTATACGCCACTGTTTGGAACCTTCTTTTCTTTCTCTTCAGCAGGCTCTCCATAACCTCTTTACGTCCCAAGCAGTTGGTACCAAAAGAAGAACAATCTGACGCAGCACTGCCTCTGTTTGGGAAGCGTTGTCAGATATTTCCGGTCTCGAACGACTCGCGACTGTCAGCTTGGGATAGATCTCTCGATAGGCAAGTACGTTTGCTCCAACACATTTGATCCCCCTTTCCCCCCCACAATTTTCGTATTCCCTGTGTATCGTAGCAAGACAAAGCGCATTAGCTCATGTCGACCTCTCTGCTTTCTATAAAATTATTTTTTTTCTTTCTCTCTCACGAGCACACAGTTTTTGAGAAGGGAAAAACAAGCATTTCTCATTACGATTGTTCTGTTGAAGAAAGATGATGTTGAAGAACCCCAAGTACACCGGTCTGCCTTGCACGCACTATTCCTATTGGCCAATAACAAAACTCATTGGGGAAACTAAATGCGCCACAAATGTTTTTTCGGTTAGTGAAAAGGAAAATTTGCCGGATGCATTTCCGTCAACGCGACCCATACGAATCGGCGCCCCCCACCTGGCGCGCGATATGCGGCCATGGTCAATCCGCGCCGGCCCGCACGTTTTCACTCCCGCGCTGCAAGCGTCTATTCAGACACGGGTGTATTGCGGCGAAGTCCCCCAAGGGTCGAAGTGATGTGTGCCGCCGCGCACTGCAACCGCGTAAGTGAGTCGGTGCGCGCGTGCCAGCATTCACGTCTGGTATAAATCACGCTTGCCTCCACTGTGAACGTACTTATTTAGTAATGTCAGCCTGCCTGAGGCCTTTATGGTCACGCGTGGCTGTGGAGTGTGTTGTGTTGGGAACGAGTATATAGAGCCGTGTTCTGAATGACGAAGCCGTTGAACGATCCTGCGCGCGTTTCTGCAGCAGTGAAATAGTAGCAGCGGGGGAAGAGGCCTTCGGTGGCGTAGTCAGTTGGTGGCACACCAGGCCTGTGCCTCACTCGATTTTTTTTTCACGCTTTAAAATACAGAGTACAAAAATGACACTCGACCATATCTACGCGCCCAGCTACCACTTCAGATCAGAAAACTGGTGCCCCCCCCCCCCCTAAGAAAAATTTTCGTCCTACGTCCCCCAGTGGTAGTATTAGTCGAAGTAGGATAAGGTACTCTTCAAACTCGCCCAAATTAAGGTATCGTTTCACAGTATTAGCCATAGTAGTGGCACTGGCAGTAGTATAACAGTAAGTGATCACTGGGGTGTTACCAGCCAAAGCCAGGATATGGTTACATGGCATGCCCGTTCTGAACGGCTACGGTAGTTTTAACCAACCGGTGTTCATTAATGTGCACTTAAAACGCGAAATACGCGGTCCTCTTGCGTTTCACCTCCATCAAAATGCAACTTCCGCGACCGGTATCGAATCCACGTCTTTCGGGTCAGCGGCCGGCCACCCTAAGCCCCGGTCACCGTGGCGACTTCAGCAGTGTGTCACAAGCAGCTATCAGTTGTGACGTGGAGAAAACGTTAAAGAACGTACCATAGGCATCTCGCCAGTTCATGTTGCGTATGTTGCCCCCCGTACAAATGGTATCTAAAGGGACAGGGAACTATGTGCAAGTCTGCCATCTGCGCGCTCGGAAAACCATACAGCCGGGACATTGTGTGTGCGTTTTTTGTACATCTTTTGGTGTGCGCGTGCCTCTCTGCAAGCGCAAGTGTTTGGCGTGTCCGAGGGCGGGCCCTCTGACAGCGAAATGACCAGTGATCTATTCCTACACCACATAGCCCCGCTCGCGCATGCATTTATTTTCGTCACTCCAAGCTGCCGTTTCGCGTTCGGCCGTGTTTTCGATTGAACGAATTAACGCGTTTCCTTATATCTGCGTTATATCGCGCGCCACTGAGCGTCAGAGAAAAGCCGGGAGAGCCATCGAGTCGTCGATACGATGAGAGAGCAGAAAGGCCAAAGAAGCTTGGTCTAACGGGTTTTCTAAGAACAAAAAAAATAACAAAAAGCGAGGGGGGTGGGAGTAAAGCAGGGCGCTTTCTACGCGCTCTCAAGGCCTTTGTACGTCTTGTTTTACCTTTTTTTTTTCTTCTGTAACTTGCGTATATACGAGAGATGGATACCACAGTCATACCCCGGGGCGCCTTGTTTACCGCTGTCGGTGCATCTGGGTCAGACCTGCTACGTTTGTTTGTGTCTTTTCGTTTTTTCTTCTTTTTTGTTTTCCGAAACGAATCGCGTACGCCGCCACCGCCTAAAAGCCATGACCGCCGGAATCTTCGAAGTGTCTCTTCTTTCGCGCGCTCCGTAGGCCGCTTGCACGGCCTTGTGCCACCCCGCTAATGACGCCGATCGCCGGCGTTCGCCTTCAGATGTTACTTCACGCATCGAAATACGTCGGAAACGGGTGAAGGTGAGATGAATGGGGAAAAAACAGTGAGGAGTGCAAATCTGCAAACTTGCGAAAAATTACCAGTGACGCTGTTGACTAGTGAAAGAAGATAGAAGAAAAAAAAGATTAATGTATTGAAAAGAAACGGGAATAGCTAAGTTTCTAACGGAAGCAGGCGTCTCGAGTTTTCGAGACGTCTCCCCTGTGGAGTCTAATCACTTTGTATAGACTTAGCGTCGCACTTGGCGAAGCTGCAGTGCCGCTAACAGCCTTGAATCGCACGCGCGTTCCTATTATACATGTTTGTGAAAAGCTCCGTTGACGTTTCTTGAAAGAGCGATTGGAAATCCGGGAAGCTTAGTGATTTTTCTAGACATCTTCGTCATTAGGCCAACCGAAGCGAAGTGACTGCGCATACAGCTGCTTGTGGGGCTTGAAAGACCCTCCTTTTTTGTTTTTCTTTTTTCGCTTCCTCAATGTGTGTCGGGGTCGCGAGTACAGGATGCTTTGTCATTGCTTGTGACTGCTATTCAGATCACTATCCCAAATATATTGTGTAAACTTCTGTGCAGTGTGTTAGTGATCCAAGTTTGCAATTTAAGCGTGAATCATGGATGCATACATCGAAATTCTTCACGCACTGAAAGGTGCTTGGTTGGTTTAATGGTTTTCGCCTCTGCGCATAAGTCAGCAAAAATGGTGCTTTGTACTGGACAGTGAGCTTGTACTGCTCATGCGATAAGAAATGCTGTAAAGGGTTCGATAGGTAGGTCGGTTTGCGAGAGTTACTTAACGGTGATGCTGTAGTCGATAACTGCGTGATATTATACCGATTGATATACATGGAACAGTATTTTATTATTTTTATATGTGGGGTTCAACGTCCCAAAACAACCATACGATTATGAGAGATGCCGTAGTGGGGGCTCTGGAAATTTGTACTGCCTGGGGTTCTTTAACGTGCGCTCAAATGTGAGCACACGGGCCTACAACATTTCCGCCTCCATCGGAAATGCAGCCGCCGCAGCCAGGATTCGATCCAGCGACCTGCGGGTCAGCAGCCAAGTACCTTAGCCACTAGACCACCGTGGCGGGGCTGGGACAGTATTCGCTGAAAGGCGATACGCTATGACAGTTTGGTAGTTTGCAACGGAATATTCAAGCCAGTCGTGATGTCGTAAATATTAATTAATTAACGGCCAGGCAACAAAAGAAAGGCTAATTACAAGTAAAATGTTTCGCGAATAAGGCCCCTGCTGCCAATAAAACCTCTGATTCAACTCTGATAACAATAATATCTGTCAAAGATCATTTCACGCAGTTCTTCTCGTATGTCGTCGCTGCCGTCATTTCCATTTGCTTGACTACTTCACCAAAGAATAATGATTCCCTTGTCCTTACCAATGCTCTACTAACATACAACGCAAGGTGGGGGATATTTGAAACAATACAAGCCTACCAGCCATGGTGGTCTAGTGGTTATAGTGTTTGGCTGCTGAGTCGAAGCATAACCTCCGAGATTGGGAACGTGCGGCGCGCACGCAATCTAGGAGGCTATGGCCGAAGGCAGCTGGTTCGGGAGGTGGCCGCATTTCGATGAAGGTGAGATGCTCCAAGCTCGTGTACGTACATTTAGGTGGACGTTAAACTACAATAGGTGGCAGAAATATCATGGTGTTGGGTCGTGAAACAGTGCAATTCATATAGGAGACAAGCCAGGAACTCCATACACCCATACGGAATTTGAAATTTTCAATTTGCATGCATAAATGCATCGTTCACACACGCAGTTAGTCCGTATATAGTAGATGCGGTGCGTTGTTCGGGCCAATTTGACATAAGCGTTGTGATCTGTACAGAATAGTTGAAACTCGGTGCAACAGTCTGCGCGCCAAGTAACTATTTATAAGCAACACGAACTGTGTTTTATACATAGAGCAAACATTTTAATGTAGCCTACATCCTCGCTTTTTGTCACACTTTGTTAATTTCAGTATGGTCATTGTCACTGGCAGCACAAGTTCTCCCTTGCTTATATAGAGGACGTCTGTGAATGCTGAACAATCTTGGGCTACTAAGTGGCCTATTGAAAAAAAAAAAAGCAGCAGACTCGTGCGATGCCGTGCCCATTGCAATGTGTCCTCTACAAGATTATTGATTTAGCAACTAAATCAGCATCAAGAAAACGGGAAATAAGTGCAAGGACGTTGCCTAAATTTTCGGTATACTGGATTCGAACGGCCTTCGGTGGGTTGTTAAATAAAAGTTGTTACCGCTGTTGCAAATTCACGATTTGTGCAATCAATTTGCTCACATAGCTTTATTCGGCTGTTTTCCAAACACTAAAGAAAAAAAAGAGACCCTTCGAATATTTAAATGACTTTCCTGTTTGTGGATGCTACTGCCTACACAAGACGTCATTATGACGACAGACGTAATCTAACGTATCAAGTTTTCTTTAGAAGTGCATGCAAGGCCAGCCCAAAACATTTGTCTACGTGTTGAAGCTCATACAAATTGATATGGCATTCCCCAACAAATTTATGTCAATTAATCAAAAAAAAAGAGAAAAAGTGACATTACGCACTTCAACAGCGTACAAACAAGTTATCCCGGATCACATTTAAAAGTTTGTTCCTCTCCGCCTCTTGTGTGCGTTTGCAATATGCAGTTCATTGCGAAATACTCATCAAGCTGAAGTACGTGCAGCATGCTTCTCTGCAGTGGTGGTTTATGAAGATTACGTGTGGGCTAAGAACTGAAGGTGTTTGATAGCGATTACGCCTTTCATGTGTGTGTCTTTTCCATTTTTCATTGTTGATTTCTGATTGATCTGTGGGGTTTAACGTCCGAAAACCACCATATGATTATGAGAGATGCCGTAGTGGAGGCCTCCGGAAATTTCGACCACATGGAGATCTTTAACGTGCACCCAAATCTGAGCACACGGGCCTACATGATTTTCGCCTCCATCGAAAACGCAATCGCCGCAGCCGGGATTCAATCCCGCGACCTGCGGGTCAGCAGCCGAGTACCTTAGCCACTAAACCACCGCGGCGGGGAGTCCTTCCTCCGTGTTAGTCGACTGGTGTGAAGTTTCAGCCCTCTGCTATGTTTTTGCGGTGTACGCTATCGACGTTAAGTGACGCTCTCCCAAGATCACTTACTCTCGACGCGCTCGCTTAGCCGCTTCTGGCGTGGCGCCACTAAGCGCTACATAAAGGTAATGATTTGAGACCGTGGTGGGCGCACGTCATTAAGAGGACGTCGGGGGCGCTTGCCTAAATGATTCTGGACTCATACTTCGGTTCGGCTTGAAGAGTCGCGGCTGACCAAAAGTAATTTGGAGACCCCACATTCACAAATATCACAATCAGATTGTGACTTTTCGCACGTAAAGCTCCTGAAGTGAAGGGGCTCATACATTCCGCCCTGATTGCAAAAGTTATCGCAGGATGATGGCTGGTACTTTCTGTGTTGAGCGATTTTAAAACAGCAGGGGGAGTATAGACTGCACGGAATGAGCACGTCTAATCGTCGCAAAAAAAAAAAACATGAAAACGCCTTCAAACTATCGCTTTTTGTTTTCCATAGATGTTTCCCAGTATGAAACTCGCGCGGGCGCACAACTTCGTAATTATTTGTAAGCGTTGTACTGAAACGGATGCACTTTTGGCTTTTGTATCGATAGTGAATCTACATAAAATCAATTGATAGAAAGCTGGTGTGATATCGGCTTCTTGTTGCCTCGGCGACAGAGTAGGCAACTTGTCCAACTAACCACGTTCCTTCAACACAACGACATTCGGTTCTCACGGGGAATATAAACTCTTTCAATGGCAATAAATGTGCACACATCGACAACTTGAGACGAAAGAGCCAAACTGTTAAAACATCAGTGATCGCAAAGTCCAAACGAAAAGTTTCATTACCTTCAGCTGCTGGTTAAATGCGCCGAGTGCCGCGGAGCGTACGATCCGATCTCTTCGGAAGCGATGGCAGGATATGTTCTCTTACGGAAGCAACTGGCGCACTCACGGACCAGGAGGATGACGTCACGTATAGTGCGCGTCACGTCTCTCCAAAAGCTTGGCTTTAGCGCGCGCACTAAACGGCGTGGCAAGGACCAAAGGCGATCGAGTCCTTTTTATTCTATACGTAAACAGGCTTATAGGAAAGCAGCTACTTTCCTCGCCTCGGAGCGAGCAGGGAGAGATGCCAGTGTGGCACGTGCGTATAATAAAGAGGCCGTGAAAATATATTTGTACACCGAGGGCGAGAGTAGGCACTTGGGTATCCTTATTGGTTCGAACTAATGCGTCCCATGTACCGAGTAAGAGAGGGAGAGAAGGCGTGTTGTAACTTCCAAGAACCAAGTGGCAGTGAAAGATGGAGAGCAATGTAGCGCCATAACTAAGTGTCACGATAGGGATAGTCAACGCTGAGAAAATTCATTGCCACTGCTTGTTCGCTTGACGTCTCGGAAAGTGGGAACTAGAAGGTGACGTACCCAAGTCTATAGATTTATCCCCTAACTGTTGTAGAGGGTACCTGACGGGAAAAGAGTTTTGACAGAGACGGCAGCGTAATATAACGAATGCTTCCATTGTGTTCACCGCTGGATCTTCACACTGATTTTCCAGAGCATATACAAGCGGAGAGAGGGGTGAAGTGAATGAAAAAAATATTAACCAGTTTGTCGAAGGTGGTTAAGCTTAGATCTGCGTTTTATTTTTATCTATCATCTATCTATCTATCTATCTATCTATCTATCTATCTATCTATCTATCTATCTATCTATCTATCTATCTATCTATCTATCTATCTATCTATCTATCTATCTATCTATCTATCTATCTATCTATCTATCTATTATCTATCTATCTATCTATCTATCTATCTATCTATCTATCTATCTCGAATCTCAACAAGAGTGTTTTACGCAAACTATTGCACGTCACTAGAGTCATATACATCCAGTGTTTAAGCTTGTAGAGAGAGAACCAAATCGAAAGACAGTTAAGGTAGATATGTTGATTAGTAAAAACAAAACAAAATATATTTCACACTCTACACTGATGAATGGGAGAGAGGATTAAGAAATAAGGAAGAAACAAACAGCAGCTGTGCAAGCATGAATGTTGCTTTCGAAAAGTTGATTCGAGCGCGAAAACTTGACACGATCACTCACACACGCACACACCCATGCATCAAACACATACAGCGCCCTCACACATCACTCACACACGCACACGCATGGGTGTGTGCGTGTGTGAGTGATCGTGTCAAGTTTTCGCGCTCGAATTAACTTTTCGAAATGCTCTACCAACTAGCCCAACAACAAGTTCCTTTATGAATGTTGCTGTTGAAGCGCTGTCTTACATTTGTTGATAACAGAGATGAAGCGATTCACGTTACGACTTATACGTTGCCAAAAAAAGGTTTTTGTCAAGTACTCGGTCGTTAGGCAGGAAACTGAAGGTCAAGAGCACAGGAACAGACACACAAGTATACAGATGCCAACTCAAACTCATTTTTGCTGCCATCGCCCGTGCAAATATGTATGCCACAATCACTCAGATGTAAGCACAATCTGCTTTGACAAAACGAGTTCAAGCAAGTATAACAAATTATACAATAAAAAGAAATGTTGCAAATGTTCCTTACAACAGTCTTTTCACTTAAAGCATACGTTCTGTTAAGGACGCCCAGGTCAAACGTGAATAAACGAAAACGTGACAGCTCACTCTGAACATGAAACAACTCGCCCGAATCGAACATTGTGCCCGAGATAAATTATTTTTGCCATCTTGACACCTCGCCGTTTTGCTCGACCCGCCAGTGTAATTGAAAAAAAGAAGAACCGACAGATTTTTTTAAACGTGTGTGAGCAACAAGTTTAGCAATATTCTGAGCAACTCTGTGTTTTGTATAGACGCAAATATGAATCTGGGCCGATGTTAACAAAAATAACTCACGCTAAAAGCTCTGAAAAGAATACTTCAGCCAATCACTATGCAAGACATATCAATATCGAAGCCGGATGGTCTATGTCAAAGCGAACTTACGAAAGACAAGTGTTTTGAATTTGGACTCTGGTAGGTACACAAAAATTTTCCTTATGCCTGCAATGTTATTAGGAGAATATTTCAACCAATCCAGATGCTGGACATATCATAAAGAAAAACGGTAGCCAACGGGAGAGAGAACTTACGAAAGGGGCGTTGTCTGATTTCGGCTTCTGAATATCGTGAAATTATACTTAAATCTATCGTATCTCGAGTAAAATTAGACACTCATGGGCTAAACAAGGCTTTGCTTGTCCTTGCGAGACTGCAGCCACCGACTGGCAAAATGTCAATGATATGTGCACCAACTTTCCTTAATGAGTGTTATCGACGCTCTCTGACGCGCGTTCATTCTGCACACGAGGCCGATGCCTCGTAAACTGACTTCTTTGGCCAATGGAGCCGGCTACACAGCGGAGGATGCCACGAACCTACGTAAGCGGCGCCGAGTTCAGTATGCCGGCTTCACGCGCCGACTTCCCGTGGAAGACCGATGAACGACGGAATGGGCAGTCGGCCAAAACGGTTGATCGCGGAAATTCGGCGTGAATAAAAACAAGACCACTTCCTCTCCGTCGGTTACGTCCCGGCATTCATCTGCAAAGTTGGTTTCACCCCATCGCGCCCGTGTACGCACGCATTCAAGTTGCGTCCTCGCCAACACACGTGCCAACCTTATCGAATCGGCCACTCAAAGTCATAACAGAGGCACATTCGTCGTGAAACCGCCCGGCGAAGTTGCAGCGCAGATCGAAGTAAAGGTGTATTCAATAAACAAACAAACAAAAAAAAACCGCGTATTTGTGTGCTTCGGTGCAAATGTCGCCGAAAAACGATAGACTTCTGCCAGCCCTTCTACATGCATGAGTCTTTGTCTCATCTGCGGCCTCCCGTGATGCCATTTTCTATTTCTCCCCTGAAATGATAAATAAAGTGGTGGTTTGTTTCAACAGATTTAATTTTACCATGTTATCACTCCATACAATGTGTACGTGCCTCCAGGATGTCCGAGATATGTCTTGGTCATGTGTGGTACTGTATAGCATGATATTTACAAAGAAGGACCATTTGCGAGACATGAATGTATTTTATTGCCCGGAAGAGCCAATGGCTGTGCACATGTACTGGTGCGCTGAAGTAGACGCCTGACGAAGTAGGCAGCACTATATAGGTTCTGCCTACTTCCACACCTATATGGTGTAAGCAGCCCCATATTGGTGCTGCCTACACCATATAGGTGCTGCCAGAGGGTTTTTTTTTGTATATAGCGGTGCATTTTTAGCGCAGCCTAAGAAGCGCTATAGGTCTTTAGAATTACTTGTCTGTGTATATTCTACTAAAGGGGCACACCACGTAATATTTACGTTTTGATGTTGTGCCTCAAATATGCGTAATATTTGCTTTTCGATGGAAAATGTTCACAAGTAGAGCAAAAAAGAGAAAGAGAAATTCCAGGTGGCCCACGGAACCCTAAGGGGAGCGTTGTAACTTGACTATTTCACAGCGACAACGGTTATGAGATCAGAACACGGGTCATTCGTGGCGCCGTAGTTGTCCGCCGCCGCCGCCGGTGTACGTAACCAGTATTGAAAGAAAACAAACTCTAAACAAAAAAAAAACGCCAGGCCTGCGTGGAAGGCGCAGCACAGTCACAGCGAAAGCTAGAAGAGCGGCCTTTCTGAGCCTTTTCTAAACACTCATTTGGTAACTGCTGCAAGCGCGCTTGCTTGATGCACACTGCGGCAATAATAATAAACGTTTTACGGTACTAGGCCGGCATTCGCTGAGCTATTTTTCGCCATTCTCCTGAGAAACGTGGTATCCGCTAAACCCTTTCAAGGAATTTCGTACCAATTGTTCATGCAGTGGCTGATGACGATGAAGAATTAAGGCTGAAGTGGGTATGATGATTAGTGGGGTTTTGTGGCGCAAGGGCCATGGGTGGCCAAAGAGCGCCATGTCTTTGATGCGATGCAATTGATGACTAATGATTGCCATGACAAGGTGCATTACGGCGGTATAGAGGCCTAAAATCACGTGCTGTAAAATATGTGTATAAAGTTTTAAATTATGACAGTGATACGCGATTTGATGTAGGAGGTGGAATGAATGACAAGTGACCATGGTATCTATACAAGTGAGCGATAAAAAAATAGCACGATTACTCCTCGACCCCTTTTAAAACCCAAAGGGTGAGAGGCAGGTGCTTCTTAGAGTAGCTACCGCAGCAACAACCTCTGCGGAGAGGTTATGCTACGGGTTTTCCTTATATATGATGCTGATGCTTTGAATTTCATCTAAAAACGCAAATAATGACTGATATTTAAAAAGTGGTTCTTTGCCAATAAACATCCCAGGATGAAGTGAAATGTGTTTATGGTAAGCTAACAGAAAATGCTTTTTTCTAATAGAGTCTAGTTTGATGCATTGGATGAGGATATGGTTGACGGTAAGTGATTCCCCACATCTATCACGCAAAGGTGGATCGCCACCGCACAAAAGGTGTCCGTATGTGCTCTGTGTATGTCCTGTTCGTAGCCTTGAAAGTGTAACTTCTCTGTGGCGTGATTTTGATACTGGCGGCCAATTAACAAGGAACGGCTTGATGACGTGTAATTTGTTTTCTCTGTGACAATCCCACGTGCTCTGCCAATAAGCTCTAAGCTTTCGTTTAATATATAGTTTTAGGTCAAAAGCAGGGATAGCTACGGATGTATTAGTAGCGCTGTCGTGGACAGATGCGGCTAGCTGTACCGCCGTCACGTTACCGTGGATCTCGTGGTGTCCTGGCATCCAGCACACAACAGCAAGCTGTTTAGACTTGTGCACTGTGCATAGTAGTGAATAAAGCAAGACAAGGCCCAGGTTTTTGTGTTTTAAGAGTTTTCAGAGCTTTTACAACGCTTAAGGAATTGGTGTAGATTACTGCCTTTTCTAGCTTTAATTCTTTAATGCGCTTAACGGCCGCAAGTATCGCAAAAGCTTCTGCCGTGAAGATGCTTGTGTTAGGATTCAGAGTGCCGGCATCCAAAAAGGATGGAACAACCGCTGCGTACGAAACAAAAGTGTAAGACTTGGAGGCATCAGTAAAAAAATCAGGACAAGTGTATTTACGTTGTAGTTCCGTGAAGTATGTGTGGATGTGTACAATGGGTGCATGTTTTGTAACATCGAAGAAAGATGCATCGCAGTCTATCGACTGCCACTGCCACGGTGGAAAGTGTGCTGCAGGAGCCATCAAAAGGTGGTGAAGTGGCACACCAGTTTCCTGAGCAAGGCCCCTCACGCGAATCAAGTAGGGTTGTCGCAGCGAAGGCCGATTGTAAAACAGTGCTGAACTCGACATATCATTAGTAGTCGAATGTGTAGGGTGTTCTTTGTCTGCATTCACTTTGAAATAATATAGCAAGGACATGTGAGATCTCCGAAGTTGCAACGACCACTCGTTCGATTCTACGTACAGGCTCTCTACAGGACAAGTGCGAAAAGCTCCCGTAGAGAGCCGTATGCCTAAATGATGGACCGAGTCAAGCATTTTCAAATCGCTTGGTGTGGCCGACTGCTAAATAATCACCCCTTATTCTAAGCGCGTGCGTATGAGGCTTTTAGAAAGATTTACGAGACATTTACTATCACTGCCCCACGATGTGCGCGACATGACCTTTAGAACGTTCATAGCTTTCAGGCATTTGTTTTCGAGATTTTTCACGTGCGGTACGAATGTCAGTTTTATATCTAGAGTTATGCCTAAAATTTTGTGTTCAGTTTTCACAGCAAGTCGCTGGCCGTGAAAATGAATGGTTGGATCAGGATGAAAACCTCTCTTCCTTGAAAATAAAACGCATGTGCTTTTTTGTGGGTTAAGGGTGAAACATATTCTCGTCTGCCCATTTAGTAACCTTATTTAAACCAAGTTGGAGCTGCCGCTCGCAGATTCCAAGATTGCCGTATTTAAAACAGATCTGAACATCGTCGACATATGTGCAATAAAAGATATTGCGTGGAATGTGGGAACGTGAGTTTAGTAATTTTTACAATACAAAAATCCGCCATATCCACGAAGTGAATGATGATGAGTGGGCGAAGCTCCGGAGGTAAACCTGGTAAACCATGAATCCTCTGTACATTTTGCCCACTCGATTTTATTACATCGCTCCCCCTAGCGTACGTCGCCGCACTAAATCGAACGATTGCCTTCAACCAATGACACGCGCCATATGTGACATCATTCCTATTTTATAAGATCTCGAGTCTTACATCAACTACAAGTACCGCTTTCTAGTTTATAACATCTTGCATCTTTTCATCATCAGCTACAAGTACCACCATCTAGTAAACACTACAAGAACTAAACGAGAGGTGGCTACATACAGGAGACGGTACCGCCATCTAGTGAACACTGCAAGAACTAAACTAGAGGTGGCTACATACAGTAAGGCCCCTGTACATACAGGGGACGGTACCGCCATCTAGTGAACACTGCAAGAACTAAACTAGAGGTGGCTACATACAGGCTACAGGGGACGCACAGCCCTCGCCCTAAGGAGCTTCGCCCCTAAAAGCGTGCAGCTCAAGGCACCACCTTGTGGCACTGCTGTTTCCTGGGCAAATGTTCATGACAGGACATTCCCCACCCGGACAGGAAAAAGTGCGGTTGGACAAGTAACTTTCAATTATGGTCAGCATGTTACCTCGGACACTGAAGTGCGAGACGTCTCGCAGTATGCCGAAGCGCCAGGTGGTGTCATAAGCCTTTCCTATATCGAGAAACAATGAAAGAAAGAATTGATTATGTTTAAAAGCATCGCAAATGTGCGCCTCTATTCGTAACAAGTGGTCAGTAGTGGATCTATCTTCACGAAATACGTATGGGTATGGGTCCAGTAGATTGTTTGTTTCCAGAAAATGTAAAAGGCAGCGGTTAATTATTTTTGCGAAAAGTTTACACAAGCAGCTTGTGAGGGCGATAGGCCTGTAGCTTGTGACCGATGATGGATGTTTGCCTTGTTTAAACTCGGAATAATAATGGCTTCTTTTCAGGCAGAAGGAATCTAGACGGAACACCAAATGACATTATACAAGGAAAGAAGGGCTTTTTGTGTTTTAGGGGGCAGGTGTTTTAGCATTTCATACACTACTCGGTCGGAGCCTGGAGCGGATTTATTACAGCAGTAAGACGAAAGGTTCATTCTATGGTTCGCGTTTTGTAGGTTTGCGTTCTAATTTACGTTTTTCGATTATTGTTTTGTATCTCTGGAGCGATGTGGTATAGTGCAATGAGCTGTAGACCTGTTCAAAGTGCGCCCCGAGAGAGTTGGCCTGGTCCTCCAAGCTGTCGCCTTGTGTGTTCACAAGAGGAAGCGAATGAGATTGCCGTCCTACTACCTTATCTACCATGCTCCAGACTCTCGCCTCCTGTGTATATGAAGTGATTCCGGACAAAAACTTATGCCAGCTTTATTTTCTCGCCTGTCTGCGTGTTCTTCTGCCTTGGGATGCTGCTACAAAGTGCATCCCACAAACGGGACTGTGCACCAAACGACGCGTTCCTTGGTGGAATAGTGAGTGTCAAAATGCACGAAAAGAGCAAAGTAAGGCATGGAAGTTGCTCAGGGATTCACTGACAGCCGAAAACCTTGACAACTTTAAGAAGATAAAATCCCGAGGCTGAAGTGGGTATGCGCCGCAGTTAAAAGTGAACAAAAATAAAGCTTTTGTAATTAATTGAAGCATTGGGTGACCCACTCGTTACGCTATTCGCATTGTGTGACGACTGCTTGTTTTTTCGCTGTTTTAAAACGCTTTATAGGTCGTAATAACGCGATTGCTTTCCCGACATCTAGCCTGTATAAGGCAAGTTTGCTAACAAGCCATATGGGCCGGCGTGGCTTTTTGGTACAATACTGGACTGGCACCTAGCGTTGCCTGGTTCGAGCCCCAGTGTGTCACTGGTGCTAGGTTTTTTCTTTTAATTTCGCGCGATGTGGTTAGGGACACCGGCAACAGCGGACAACTAAGGCGCCGCTCGAGACCCGAGTTGCGATATTATAACAGCTTTCGCTGTAAAAATAACACCAATGATACAATACGATTCTAACCCGGGCCGCTGCGTGCCAGCCCAGCATTCTACCACTGAGCCTACGCCAATGCTTAAAACGCGTTTCTAAATTGGCCTTAGGCAGGCTTAATGTCGAGGAATGGATCGCGTTGGTATGAGTAATAAAGCGTCTTAGAACATCAAAGGAACTAGCAGGCGTCACACAGTGCGATTTGCGTAACGAGTGGGCCGTCCAATGCTCCAACCAATTAAAAAACTTGTTCTTGATCACCTATTAACTATGGCGCATACGCACTTCCAGCATGATTCTTCATCGTCGTCAGCCACTATACGTAAAAAAATGCACAAAATTTTTAACAAGTGCGTAGCGGGTATACCATGCTGCTTCAAAGAATGACGAAGGATAGCAAAGTAAATGCTGGCCTACTAACAAAAATTATGATTATGTTTGGCGTAGCGGGTACCCAGCAGTGTGCTTGCAGCAGTTATCCAAAGAGTGTTTAGAAAAGGCTCTCAAAGGACACACTTCTATCTTTCACTGTGACTGTGCTGTGTGTTACGCGCAGGCCTGGCATTTTTTTTTACAGCGTGAACTGTTATGAGATCACAAGTGTCGCGCGTGCCGTAGTTGTCCGCCGCCGCCGCCGGTGTCCGTCGAAAACCCCAAGGACATGATAGGATTAGATTCCGGGTCCCCCGCGTGCCAGCCCAGTGTACTACCACTGAGACTAGCCTGCGCTTGAAGCTCCGTTCATAACTTATCTAGGCAGGCTTACCCTATCACGGTAATGTAAGTAATAGAGTGATTTAGAACAACCGAAGAACAACCAAGCATCACACAATGCGAATTGTGTAATGAGTGGGTCGTCAAATGCTCCAACCCCATTGGTAAAGCTTCTTTATCGTCGTCACCCACAGCATCAAAGAAATTGCAACAAAATTATCTTCAAGGGAGTAGTGGGTGCCACGCTTCTCCGGAATAACAAAGGATGGCACAGTAGAATGCTGACCTACTACACAGAAACTAAAGTGATTCATGGCGTAGTGGGTACCCTCTAAGTATGCTTCTAGCAGTTACCCAAACAGTGTTTTAAAAAATTGGTCGATCCCACGTACCGTGGGAATCGATGATATGCGAAGCACGAATGAGGAAGGCATATTGATATGTCACTTTAAAATCCGCCAACGTTACGAGGCGGACATAAATTATGCCGTTTATGACTTCTCTGTCATGATTATCATGTTCGCGCCTGACATTTTTATTCGTCGTCCATTCTCATCACTTGGTACCAAATTCAGTATATATATGAAGCTAGCTAAACGCCCGCGAGCGCGCTATTAGTGTAGCTTGTATTCATGTTTTACATGACACGCATGTCATGATTATCATGTTTGGACGTTCCATTTACCTTCGTCGTCTATTCACGTCACGTAGTGCCAAATTTCGTATATGTGAAGCTAGCGAAACGGCCGTGAGCGCATCACGAGCCTGGTATGGAAACATGCTCTGTAATGAAACGCATGTTACGATAATCATGTTTGCGCTAGTATTATACATTCTGCATCCATTCACTTCTCGTAATGAAAAATTCGGTGTATGTAAAGCCAGCAAAGCGACTGCGAGCACATCATGAGCGTGGCATGTAGTCATGCTCTTACATGACATGCTTGTCATGATTATCATGTTTGCACGAGTCATATTTTTTCATCATCCATTCACGTCGCGTTATGCCAAAATGGGTGTATGTGAAGCCAGCGAAACGGCCGCGAGCGAATCATAAGCGTGGCATGCAGTGATGTTCTTACATGACACGCACGTCATGATTTCCACGTGAGGGCCTGTCCCTTATGTTCGCCATGCAGTCATGTCATACTATACCAGTTTCGCGATATGCCACGTGAACGAAACCACCGCAGAAGCCGCAAGACTATGACATGTGAATCATGACATTCACGACATACATGTCTCGATTTTCATGTTATTACTAGTCAATTCTGCTCGTCATACAGTCATGTTATGCCATACCAAAGTTGGTATGGATCCCATTATCGAAACTGCCAGGAGAGCTAAAAGTCATAGGCGGCTAGATAGATTTATAGATAGATAGATTTATAGATAGATAGATAGATAGATAGATAGATAGATAGATAGATAGATAGATAGATAGATAGATAGATAGATAGATAGATAGATAGATAGATAGATAGATAGATAGATAGATAGATAGATAGATAGATAGATAGATAGATAGATAGATAGATAGATAGATAGATAGATAGATAGATAGATAGATAGATAGATAGATAGATAGATAGATAGATAGATAGATAGACAGACAGACAGACAGAGAGATAGACAGATAGATAGATAGGTAGATAGATAGATAGATAGATAGATAGATAGATAGATAGATAGATAGATAGATAGATAGATAGATAGATAGATAGATAGATAGATAGATAGATAGATAGATAGATAGATACGAGCAAACTTGCCGAAGTTCGCTAAGAAATGCTTCGAAATTAAAAAGGCATTAAAAGGCCGCTCTCCAGCTTTACCTGTGACTGTACTGTGAGTTTTGCGCAGTTCTGGCGGTCTTTTCCTTCCTGTCATGATATTTATTCAACTGAAACACGGCAGTAATTCAATACGAACAAAAAAGTGATACGTTCATTCTTTTAATAAACACGCCAACAGTGCGTAAACATATAGCAGAGCCTTGTAGATCATACTATAACAAGGGGATGGCAAAGGGAGGTCAGGCTGAGAGGGAGAGATTCGAGCGCAAGGAGGAGAAAGTAAGGATGAGGGAGGGATTAAGCTGTAGCATAGAAACATTGAGAAAGAAAAAAATAGAGAGAGGAGGAGATAGAACTAGGAAGGGAGAAATTGAGACAAAGGGCAGAGAAGGGAAGAAATGTAGACAGAGCGGTAAAGAGAAAAATGTACCGAGAGTAATAAATGGATAGAAATAGGCAGACAGTAAAGGGGAAGCAAAATCGCAAGCAGAGTATTTATAGTATAAGAAAGAGTGGGAAAGAGAAATGCGAGAGAGTAAGAGCGTAGCCAAGCCTTGACCATCCAGGTGCCCACCAACTCGGCTGTTACACAGCCTCGAGTGATTTGACGCAAGATGTGCAACGTTTTTTTTTTAAGAACAATATTCGGCTCATTTGCTATGCAAGAACAATCGTCGCGTGCCGCATTAGCATGACTTCTTGCGAAACCCTTAAGGTGGCCGTGAAGTCACCATTACTTCAACGGAGTTTGCCGCTAACTTCCCTCTCGCAAGTTTTTCTATATTACTGTGCGTCGACGATGTATCACATATGGTATTCTCGCAATGTAACAGCTTTTTTTTTTCCCTTCTCTGTGCACGTGCGTGTACGTGACGGCAATGCCAATCGCGTAAGCGGGTACGAGAAAGTTACTGTTGAGGCGACCTTTACAATATAAATTAAGGATTTCACGTATTGCGCGCCGCTGTACAGCCTTCCACACTTTTATTTAAACCAGTGGTTTTTTTTTTGCGTGTGTAATCTATGGATAACCGCACATTCATACTAACTAAATGTAACACCGTAGGAAATCCAACTATTAGTTGCAAGCGCATGCCACTTTTATGCAGGGGCCGGACTATAAAATGTTTATCTTATGCGCAAGGTTTTTTCTTTGTTTTTTTTATTTTGCCATCGGCTGACCGTCTTCACTAAAATGTACAGCGTGACAATTTGTGGTAGAATACTTTTTCTTCTATAATTAACGTTTTAGCTAATGATCTATCGCGAATGCGGGCAACGTTGCTTTTTTCGTACACAGCAGTGGCTCCGTATCGGGAAAATTGGAACGACGAACCTTACCATCTCTTCATAGACTATTCAACAGGCACCGAATTCATAAAGCTTACTGCCCCGCCGTGGTGGTCTATAGTGGCTAAGGTACTCGGCTGCTGACCCGCAGGTCGCGGGATCGAATCCCGGCTGCGGCAGCTGCATTTCCGACGGAGGCGGAAATGTTGTAGGCCCGTGTGCTCAGATTCGAATGCCCGTTAAAGAACCTCAGGTGGTCGAAATTTCCGGATCCCTCCACTACGGCATCTCATAATCAAATGCTGGTTTTGGCACGTTAAACACCACAAATCAATCAATATGGGTTACTGTGTAAACGGTCTTAACCGTTCGCTGTTTGTTAAGTGTATATATATATATATATATATATATATATTACAAGGTGCAGAATATTTCTCCAGCCTCGACCTCCGATCCGGGTATTGGCAGATACCTATGCGCGAAGCAGACAAGAAGAAAACAGCGTTTGCGACGCCTGACGGGCTTTACGAATTTAACGTCATGCCTTTTGGCTTATGCAACGCTCCAGCAACATTCGAGCGCATGATAGATACCGTCTTACGTGGTCTCAAATGGAAAACCTGTTTATGTTACTTAGACGACATCGTAATCTATTCTTCTACTTTTCCTCAGCACCTTAAGCGTTTGGACGAAGTTCTAACGTGCATTTCGAACGCTGGTCTACAGCTCAATACAAAGAAGTGCCACTTCGCCAGCACAAGCATCAAAGTATTGGGTCACCTTGTCAGCAAAGATGGCGTTCGACCCGACCCCGATAAGGGTGCTGCCGTAATTAGTTTTCCACGTCCGGGCAATCAAAAACAATTGCGAAGTTTCGTGGACCTGGCGTCTTACTTCCGCCGCTTCATCCGTCACTTTGCTGCCATTTCGGGGCCGTTACACAAGCTTCTGACGTCAGGAACGGCTTTCACGTGGACTGACGAATGCGAGTGTGCTTTCCAAGCCCTTAAGCGTGCTCTGACATCAGACCCCATCCTCCGTCACTTCGATGAGAGTGCACCCACTTTCCTGCACACAGATGGCAGTGGCCATAGAATCGGTGCTGTCCTCCTCCAGCGCGATGAAACATTACGTGAGCGAGTAGTTGCGTATGCCAGCCGCGCACTAACACCTGCGGAGCAGAACTACTCGACAATAGAGCAGGAATGTCTCGCTGTCGTTTGGGCCATCCAGAAATTTCGCCCTTATCTGTATGGACGCCACTTCACTGTGATCACCGACCACCATGCCCTATACTGGTTGTCCTCGCTGAAGAATTTGTCTGGGCGCCTCGGTCGCTGGATACTGCGTTTGCAAGAGTACACTTTTGACGTTGTGTACAGGTCTGGCAAACAGCACCAGGATGCTGACGCTCTCTCTCGCTGCCCTCTGCCACTTTCATCTCCAACCACGAATCCTCAATGCCCCTCAGTTGATCAAGCGGCTTCCTCTTCACCCACGTTATCACCCCTGGCAGTTGCTGGGTGCCGCGTGCCAACGTGACGACCCCTACTGCAACCGCATCATCGGATACATAAATGGCTCGTCTTTTCCTCCTAATGCCAGACTACGTCGTCAGCTACGGCAGTTCAAGCTAGAGAACAACGTCCTGCAGCGCTATACTTACTGGGCATCGGTAGGTGCCAGTGCTTCCCCGTTCGCTGCGAAAACAAGTTCTCGAAGCATTGCACGACGACCCATCAGCTCGACACTTAGGATTCCAAAAGGCCTACGACCGCGTTAGGAGCCGTTTCTTCTGGCCTGGTCTTTCTACCTTTGTGGCTAATTATGTCGCTTCTTGCACTCTTTGTCAACGCCGGAAACGACCATTTTAAGCTCTTGCTGGCCTATTACTACCCATTCCATGTCCCAATACACCTTTTGTCGTTGTCGGAATAGACCTCGTCGGGCCACTTCCCGTAACGCCAGCGGGCCACCGCTGGATCGTCACAGCTGTCGACCATCTCACACGATATGCGGAGACTGCTCCTCTACGCACTAGCTCTGCATCAGACGTTGCCACCTTCTTTTTAGAAGCCATTGTGTTGCGTCATGGTGCACCTCGCGCGTTGTTGAGTGACCGAGGCAAGGCCTTCTTGTCCACAATTCTCGATGAAATCCTAAAAACTTGTGGCACAGTTCATAAGACCACATCCACTTACCACCTGCAGACAAATGGCCTGACAGAGCGATTCCACCGGACTCTAATCGACACGATATCCATGTACATCGGACCGAACCACGATAACTGGGACAAAATCTTGCCGTTCGTAACATTTGCACACAACACCGCTGTTCAACGAACCACCGGGTATTCACCTTTCTTCCTCGTCTATGGTCGTGCGCCGACATTCACCAATGACGCCTCTTTCTTCAATGCAACAACAAAAACGTCCACGACTACGCCAGAACATTTCGTTTCCAGGCTCGCTGAGGCACGGCAACGTGCTCAACTCAACACGGAGGCCAGTCAACAAGACCACAAGCAACGCTATGACAGCTTTCGTCGAGACGTCACTTTTCGTCTTGGAGATGAAGTATTACTTTGGACGCCTGTTCGCACTCCAGGATTGTGTGAAAAGTTTCAGTCACGCTTTCTCGGACCTTACGTTATTTCTGAACGGACATCTCTTGTCAATTACCTTGTAAATCCCGTCGAGGGTTCCTCGGACCGTCGTTACCGTGCCTCCGAGATAGTCCACGTTTCACGTCTCAAACCCTTTGTTCGCGGTACATTTCCCGCCTAAGTCTCGGCCGGGCCGGCCGCTCAAGTGCGCGGGGAAAATACGTGTGAGCGTTGTTTATGCGTCCCATCTTTTCATCTGTACATACTCATCATCACTAGTCAAGCTTAGGTTGTGGGGCACATACTCGAGACAATAAAGAAGAGTCTTGAGGGTACTGGACGCCATCTTACAATATATATATATATATATATATATATATATATATATATATATATATATATATATATATATATATATATATATATATATATATATATATATAATAGCAGATATGAGACTGCATATGGCTGGGTATGACTAGCAGCCATTTACGACCCGCCACTTGATAGTTGCGACGGTATAGCAGGCCATCCCGTATGGCGAAATGCGTTGCTTGGCGGCGAAGAGCACGTGGGTAACCGGAAGTTGATGTGCCAGAAAGCATATTCAATAGTGAGACAATACAAGGGTCCTTCCGCTGTTCAGATGGCATGTCTGTGATGCTGACGGCAGAGAGGGGAAGGTCAAGGGCTGATATTTCCGTATCATCATATTTCACGGGTGATTGTGAAAGCGCATCTACTTCAGAGGGCTTTCGCCCCGATCGGTAGACGACTCGTATGCCGAATTCCTGGAGGCGTAGTGCCCAACGTCCAAGGCGGCCAGAAGGATCTTTCAGTGAAGCCAACCAACAGAGTGCGTGCTGGTCAGTTACCACATCAAAAGTTTGGCCGTACAAATAGGGGCGGAACTTGTTTAACGCCCACACAATCGCGAGGCACTCTTTTTCCGTAACAGAATAGTTGGCTTCTGCCTTATTGGGGGCCTGGCTGGCATAGGCGACCACATACTCCGTAAAACCTGGTTTGCGTTGCGCGAGTACTGCACCAAGGCCGATGCCACTTGCATCCGTGTGTACTTTGGTCGGCGCAGTAGGGTCGTAATGGCGCAGTACGGGTGGTGAGGTAAGGAGCTGGCGCAGTGTTGCGAAAGATTCGTCACAGGCTGCTGTCCAATTCGAAAGATCTGCAGGGCCAGCAAAGGAGTTTGGTGAGCGGAGAGATGATAGAAGCAAAGTTCCGGACAAACCGTCAAACATAGGAGCACAAACACACAAAGCTCCATAGTTCCTTAACTGTAGTCGGCTCAGGAAATTCGACAACAGCACGAAGCTTGTCAAGGTCGGGAAGGATGCCGGCTTTGGAGACGACATGACCAAGTATGGTGAGTTGTTTAGCCCTGAAGTGACATTTCTTCAGGTCAAGAAGGCACCGCAGAATCTTACGCAGACGAGTGAGATGCGAAGTGAAATCGGGTGAAAAGACCACAACGTCGTCAAAAAAGCACAAAAATATGTTCCATTTGAGACCGCGTAAAATGCTGTCCATCATTCGCTCGAATGTGGAGGGCGCATTGCAGAGTCCGAATGGCCTTACGGTGAATTCCTAGAGGCCATCCAGTGTGACGAACGCCGTTTTCAGACGATCAGACTCAGCCATTGGGACCTGCCAATAACCTGAGCGGAGGTGAAGTGAGGAAAAGAATTCTGCACGTTGGAGACAATCGAGAGCGTCGTCTATGCGGGAAAAGGGTAAACATCTTTCCTTGTAATGTTCTTTAGGCGCCTGTGGTCTACGCAAAACTGGATCGAACCATGATTTTTTTTTCGACGAGTACAACTGGGGAAGATCAAGGACTACTAGAAGGCTTGATGACTTCACGCTGTAGCATGTCGTCTACTTGTTCAGCAATTACGCGACGCTCCGCCGGCAACCCCGGCGGGGTTGGATCTTCTGGATATTTTAAAATTAAAACATAAACAATGTATTTCCCCGCACACGTGAACAAGTATAGCAAAAAAAAAGCGTACGACTGTCACCAAATCTCACTAAGCTTACGTAGATAAGGCGGCTGTTCTTAGACCAATCATGTATATAAGACTCAAAGATTTCTCATTCGTTGATTGAAACGAAATAATATCACATTTTTAAGCATGTGTCAAAAAAGAGGGGGGGCGGGAGTGACTGATGTTGACCATTCATGCATTGGTGTTTCTGGATGAACATGCAGTCTTTACGTCTATAATTGAAATGTGTGTCTTGCCCACACTAATTATAAATAATAATAATGATGAGAGAGTTACGTAGTACATACATTTATTTAAAAAAGTGATACTAACCATGCAAATCATGCAGGTTTGTACTAGACCGTATGCAGATATGTGCTTTCTTTTCTTTGTCTTCCCAAATGCGCACTCCGCGCCCTCTGACTTCTGTTCCGAAGATCTGGCTTTCCGTGTCAACAGCGCCGCCACTGGAGAGGCACTTTAAAATATTTGTTGCGTTGCATGGAGCTTTATTGTGTCAGGAGAATAACTCGTCAGAATAAAGAAAGCAAGGATGAAGCTTATGATAGAAGTTTGCTTGAGGCATACATGTATTAGAGCTATATGAAGTTTATCATTTTCACATACGGCAAGATTTTTTTTTTTTACTATTCAGCCTAATGCCGGAGTTTCGCCTGGTTCTCATGCACCAGATATTTTTTTTACTAGCAACTTGTTTAGCTTGCTCAACAGCGTGCATTGATTAGTTTAGACTGACGATGTTCTACGTAACACTATTGAGACACCACGTGTGATCATCAAACCAGCAGTACTTGGAAAAGTACGAAAATTGTTGTTCGATAGGTTACTAAATGAAAGATTTGCGTTTTTTATTCCGAGCGAATGAGCTGGAAGCCGGCCATCGAAACGATGGTGACAGCAATGAAGAAAACGTTATTAGCATTCGCCAATCCAATTTCGGAGTCAAATCTTTGATGCGCAACGAGTTACCAAAATTAGTACAGCTTCCAACGGTGGCGTGCATCACAGAAGCGTAGTCTGAGCTTGCGTAAACAACGACCCAAGTAAAACACCTGTTTTAATGCTTAGGTAACATTAAACGTAGGAAAAACCACTATAGAGGCATCATTTAAAGCAAGAAATTACGTTAAATATTGCGTGGCAGAAGTGTAGAATCGGTGCCGGAGTCAATACCTGTGAATTCAGCATGTAGGGTTCCCATGTCCCAAAACCAAGACATGATTATGAGAGACGTCATAGTGGAGGGCTCCGGGAATTTCGCCCACCTGGGGTTTTCTAGCATGCACACAAATTTGGGCAGACTGGCCCACAGCATTCTCGCCTCAATCGAAAACGTAGCCGCCGCAGCCGGCATTCGATCTCGAGGCCTGCGGATCGGTGGTCGAGTACTTTAGCCACTAGACCACCGCGGCGGGGCAACAAAAGGGTGGTAGACCCACGCTTCGCTTGGGTTTACCACAGTGCTTATTTCACATGCCGCCGCACATTGTGCCTCGCACTATCACGGTCATTGAGGAGTGTAATGAGCGGTTGAATGCGTTTCGCAACGCGTTAACCGCATTGGTCGTTCTCGAAGCCGAGGCTGTCACAGACGTCGCAGCCGAAGCCAAAGTGCCTCTGGAGAAACTGCCGCCAAAAGCGATTGTTCGCCCAGGTGATCGCGCTGTGTTGCTCGCAAGCCCGCGTTGTTGCAAGCGTGTGACATCGCGAACCAACTCGGCGGCGTGGTTTGCAGGATCCGCCCGCCACCGGCGCTTGCATTCCCGTTCGTGATTCAGCACGGCTTGGAAGGCTGCCGGATGATCGGTACGCTGTTGCTTCCGGCACTTGGCTTCCCTGGCCCGTTTTCGTGCCCGGACAGCACCATCGGCCCGGTGAATGCGCACGTTTCCACTGTCGGCGCACTTCCCCAGTTGTTCATGGCTTACCCATTTGGAAGTTTTCAGTGAAAACCATAGATTTCTCTTGCCTGCCGGATTATATGCAGTCACTGGGAAAACGGCCGTCGTCGGAACTATGGTGGTGGCGCTACCTAAGTAGGGGTGTCTTCAAATAGGTTTTTACGTTTTTGGGGCTTATATGGAACGAAAGTAACGTAAAAAAGTTTTTAAATGGCGTAAACGTAATTATTATCAACCCTATGTAAGACAAGCCGTCATTTAGCAAGCAACTCCTTCAATAGAAGGCATAGCCTCCGAAACTAGTAACAAATGCCAAAATTGCCGATTTTAAAGGCCAAGTACAAAGACCCTTGCCCCTACGTAGGTAGCGCCGCCATAGATGAGTTCGCGCTCATCCGACAGGCAAGGGAAATCTATGAGGCTATGGTAAAAACTGACATGCACGCGCTCAGCGGCTCGACTGCGACGCCATGGGCGACGTCACTCACAACTCAGCCAGTGGCGCGCGTGCTTGGGTACGACGCGAAGAACGACGTAACTGATGGCACCGCCAATGGAGACCGCTCATGACAGCGACGCCGAACGGTTTTTCGTTTATCCTATTCATATACCGCTTGCGCTGCAAAAGGACCCAGAAACAACACGAGCGTGAATGAGTAAGGGGATCAGACGTCACAAAAAAAAAAAGGCATATACTGCAGTTCACAAGAAGAAAGGAAAATGGGAGGAAAAGAATTGCAGGAAAAGAATGGCAGGGAGGTTAACCAGTTTATAAGCAGCCGGTTTGCTACCCTGCGCATGGGAAAGGGATGGGGAAGATGAAAAATAGAGAGGAGATAGGGAAGAGAGATAAACACAGCACATTAAGCAGCACACGCGCGCACACTCAGTCATAGTCCAGTCTTGCCTTTCGCGGTGTGTGGCATTGCTGTTACAGCCGCTTGTTCAAGTCCGTGTCGCGTAGGATTTTAAGCGGTGCTTTTGTCTCCCTTCTGTTGCAATGTCTTCTCTTGGGCACTTGAAAGAATAGTGTCGAAGCTCACAAGAAATTTCTACTCATCCTCCGCGGAGGTGAATTGGTCACGATGCTCGGCTACTGACCCGGCAGCGATGATCACATTTCGATAGAGGTGAAACTTTAGAGGCCCGTGTTCTGTCACTGTGCAATGTCAGTGCGCGTTAGAGAAATCGCAGTGTTCAAAAATTGTGGAGCCGTTCAGTACGGTGTTCCTCATAAGCATATTTTGGGTTTCGGACGTTAGACCTCAGATATTATGCTATACTTCATCAAGAATTTTCTATTCTCTTTTCGTAGAACGCTACAGAGGAAAAAGACGTCAATCGCAAGTTTAGACCGACCGCGAAGAAGCATCTCTTGGAGTTTATTTGTATTCCAACCAGCCTCTTTCGGAAGAAAGAATCGTGCGCTGCCGACAGGACTTTATGTCGCAGAAGAAGGCTGTGAAGGCGCTCCTGCGCTTCTTGCGTTCAACCGGCCTGTCCAAACGACTGTGATCGGAACTCCCTGAATGTGTGCGCATGTGTTTTTTTTTTCTAATTTATTTTTTATCTCTCTATTTCTATCCTCTTTCCGACCCTCTTCCCCACCCCGTACAGGGTAGCAAACCAGTTCACCTAGGTTAACCTCCCTGTCTCTTCCTTTTATTTCTCTCTCTCTCTCTCTTGATCCGCAGTGAAATAGTGTTCCTTTCAATGTGCTCGAAAGTATGTCTGTGTACACTGCATGGTGCACACCCTTCGAGTGACGTATTCTGGTGTTTTACATCTACTGACCAACGTACAAAGAAATAATTAGCGAGAAACGCGCAAACGTAATTTATTTCTCAGTCCTGACTTTTATGCGCATCTTCTTGCCACGGTGCTCTGTAGTGGTCATGGTACCCGACTGCTGACCCGAAGGTTGCGGGATCGAATGCCGGCCTCGGCGTCCGCATTCGCAAAGGAGGCGAGAACACTTGAGGACCATGTTCTGCGACTTAGGTTCACGTTAAAGAAGCCCATGTCGTCGAAAGTTTCCGAGCCATCCACTATGCAGTATCCCTGATAATCATATTGTGGTTTCGGGACGTTAAACCCTAACAATTAATATTCATTTTATGCACGTTTTTTTCATCTTACGAGTGCTCAGGCCCAGTATCAACGACTAAAACATCGATCGATCACACAAAACACAGCTACCAACATAGGTTACGGTGTTTGTAAAGCTCGGCTTTACTTTGCAACGCATGACACCTTCCGAAAGAATGGAGGAATGAGAACGTCACGGCTTATTTAAAAGATTAGAAAATTGAAGAAAGCAGTGTGTTGTGTTTTTTGCTTTGCTTTCTTTTTCTTCAAAGTTTAGGTGGGCAGAAGACTGACTTCTGCATTTAATTGCATTATTAACTGCCATGCCACGTTCACCAGGAAAACGGTGTACATTGGCAACCATGCAGACCACAAAAACAAGGACATTATAGCATATATGTTTGTTGCACTGTGTGTATAGTGCTAAACAGACCTGACGCAAGCTGCGCAACACGAGGAAGGTATGAGCATCTATCGAGGGAGCACGCCTAATGCACGTATACCCACGTTTTACGTGGGCTCAGACAAACTCCGATCCTGAAAGAACTGACGCGCGTCTTCCTGGAGCAGAAAAGTTGCATGCGGAACGCTGTTTATTTTGAGGAAGCCGTCACAGCACGAGAAAGATGCCAGAGACGGTGAAATAATGATTCGCGTTTCATCGGACAACTAGTGGGTAAGCAAACTTTATCGGGAAAAAGAAGCCGAGAAAGGCATTGGCCACTCCTGTTACGGGAAGGCCGCCTTCGCTTGAGGTGATGCATAATGCCCATTCCGTAGATCGTTTCCCTCACCGTAAATCGCGGCGTCGACGATAATAGAGTTCATTATCTGATCGAAAAGTGACTTCTTTAAGATTGCCCTCTGGCCATACGAGTGGTATCGAGTGGTATACCCGGCCAGATAGTTGGTGTTCCAACTATCTGGCCGGGTACGTAGGCGTCGGCGCTGCGTTGTTCAATGTATAGTTCGTGGTGTTCGTGGTCGGCAGTTTCGGACATGCGGCGCGCTGATTTCAAGCCTGGCAGCAGTGGCTGAGCGATTTGCGTGCCAACGGACGTTTGCGGGAAAGAGGTAATTCATTTATGAGGAAAACCGCGGAGGTTGTTTGGGAGCCTATATTATGTACGGGTTGCTACTTTGTGTGTTGATCAGGAAGTGAAAAGACGGTTCGGCTCGCACGAGCGACGTATAACATTGCGCGGAAGTGTTTTGGAGAACCGCCTTAGGCGATGTCGGGGCTTATCTCTCGATTAACAGCTATTTATCCACTGTCAAATAAGGTCAAGGTGGTTCTAAGGTCAAATAATAGAAGTTGCTAGATGGTAAAAGAGGACTAAAAACGAAGACACAAGAGAGACAGACGATAGTCATAGCGTGAGAACAAAACGACGACACAGAGACAAGAAGGACACGAAAGACACTGTGTCTCTGTGTCGTCGTTTTGTTCTCGCGCTATAACTATCGTCATGCCATACCAACTAGCCCAAGCTGCCACACTTACAAGAGAGACGAAGCGACACATAGAGCACTTGTGTTGCCAGCGTCATCTATGTTGTTTTACAGTGGAAGCTGTTATGAGATCAAAAGAGGGTCGCGTGCGCCATAGTTGTCCGCCGCCTCCGGTGTCCACAACCACTACCGCACGAAATAAAAGAGAGTCAGCAAATAAAGAACACCATAACCAGTAAACAAACAACACCATGTATCGTTCTTGTCACGTTTTTGTGTGTGCGCTGAAAGAGTTATAATATTAACACCATAATGGCAACGGGACTAGAACTGGGGTCTCCTGTGTGCCAGCCCAGTATTCTACCAATGAACCACGCTGGTGCTAGGAACTCCGCTGCAAACTGGCCTTAGTTGGGCTTGATGTCGGGAAAGGAATCTCGTTAATGGAGCCATTTAGAACAGCAAAGGAACAACCATGTGTCACACAATGCGAACTGCGCAACGAGTGGGCCATCGAATGCTCCAACCCTTTACAAAAGCTTGATCTTGTTCACCTATTAACTGTGGCGCATACCCACTGTGGGGGATTAAGGGGATTACAAAAACTGCCGGCATAATTTTTCATCGTCAGCCACAGCGTCAAAAATCGCACAAAATTCCTCGCAAGTGTGCAGCCGATACTACGCTCCTCCGAAGAATGACGAAGCATGGCATGGTGAATGCCTATCTACTACACAATGATTTATGGCTTAGTGGATACCCTGCAAATGTGTTTGCAACAGCTACCCAAATAGTGTAAAAAAAAGGCTTTGAAAAACCGCTCTTCCAGCTTTCGATGTGACAGGGCTGCGCGCTCCGCGCATGCTTGGTAGATTTCCTTTTTAGTGCTTTTAGTGCTCCTTTTACTACGTCGTACCAACTCGGTTAGTATAGTCGATTCACCTACGTTACTCCTGTCCAAGACATGCACCATGCGTTCCCATTCATGTCGTGCAACACTGTGGCCAAATCGTGCATTGCTTATTACGTTACCGTGTCTATGCATGGTTCCACTCACTGGAGCTTCGTGTTCTTTCTCGACATTCGGAAAATCCCTAGTTAGAATTTAAGTGTCCCCATATATTCCCTTCTATTCCATAGGGAATACATTCGGTCTTGGTCCAGTCCTAGTCCATTTAGGAAGATTCTGATGGTAGTCATTGCTGCATGCGGATAGCTCGATGATTAATGGCGTCTTTGATGTCTTTTTCGCGACTTAGTTTGAATTGGAGACTGACGGGGGCGTCCTGAACAAACCGCCACCTTTTCCAGACGTCACGTACGTTGTTGGGATGGTGAAGAAAGTGGTCTTCAAGCAAGGATCTTCAATGGGGAACATTGTGCCGAGAAAATCGGGCAACACAACAATAACGGTAAAAAGAGCTAGTCAGCAGTCGCCTAATTTTATCGCCGGTGAAACTCCTCAGCTTGTATATATGCAGGTTAAAAATTTCAGCGTTACTATAGGTGCTCGCGTTATTTCCAGAATGAGCTTGAGTATTGATTGATATGTGGGGTTTAACGTCCCAAAACCACTATATGATTATGAGAGACGCCGTAGTGGAGGGCTCCGGAAATTTAGACCGCCTGGGGATCTTTAGCGTGCACCCAAATCTGAGCACATGGGCCTACAACATTTCCGCCTCCATCGGAAATGCAGCCGCCGCAGCCGGGATTCGAACCCGCGCCCTGTGGGTCAGCAGCCGAGTACCTTAGCCACTAGACCACCGCGGCGGGGCAGAATGAGCTTGAGTACTCTAGTGGCGCGTATTCTTATGAGATAATCTAATAATAATTAATTAGTTACTGGGGTTCAATGTATCGAAACCATGATGTAATAATGAGAGCCACCATAGTGGAAGGCTATGTAAATTTCGGCCATCGGAAGTACTTTTACGCGCACCTAAGTTAAAGCACACGGGCCTCAAACATTTTCGCCTCCATCGAAAAAGCGGCCGCCGTGGCTGGGATTCAATCCCGAGAGCTTCTGGTGAGAAGTCAAGACCATAACTAGACCACCACGGCAGGTATATCAGTGTCTAAAACAATCTGTAATATTCCCAGGCGTATCAGCGTGTCCTGAGCCCAGCGCTGGTTACATGTGAAACTGTAGGGCGATCGCATGAAAATACAGAAGGAAACACTGGTGACAATAGAACCGCATGTGAAGCATTCTTTCCGGGGACACCAAGCATATTGCTCTCCTTGGCATGGACATTCAGACCTTTTATTTTTGTTTTGTTGTTTGGTATTATGTGAAGTAGAGGGTAGTATCTTCTTGCCCATACTTTTTGTGACACCACAGACGTCTGTGTGGATCCTTTGTTCATATAAGGCCCTAATATGAGCAGTAACAAGACCGCTTTCGAGACTAATCATGGCCGCTTGGACATATACGAAAGCTTCTCCGAGTACTTAAACCATAGTTACGTCTCGCTAAACCAAAGCCTGCACCAACAGGCTCTGCGGCTCTTCCTTGTACACAGCAATCTGAGTGATCTGGTTTCATTTGTACACTTTTATGTACTCTATGTAAAAAATACTAGTAGATGTCAGGACTAGGGGAAGATCAAAGTTCTTGTGTCTAACCGGCAGGGCCGTTTTAAGTTCCCAGCATTTGAAGGGCCCAGGGTGTCGGCTCATGTCCTCTCATGCCATCTTCTGCCATGTCAGTAGCCATCAGACAGACAATGCGGTGTATAGTGTAACCATCTGTAGCATATTGTAGCGAGAGGGAGGAAAAATGGAAGTGTGGATGAGGAATGATGTGGGCGCGAGAAGAGGTAAAAGTGGAGAGAATAGGGCAGGTCGTATAGCATGGCCACACATAAAAAAGCATAGCCGTGTCTATTACGCCATAGCAAGGGGTGCGAAAGGGGAGTGACGCGCAGGAATAGAAGAAGGGGAGGGTAAACCATGCATAATGACGTATCGTATAGCATAGCCGTGTGTCATACAGTATAGCGGGAGGTGTGAAAGGAAAGTGATGGGAGGAAGAGGAGAAGAAAACTGAGGACGAGGGTAAAGCATAGCACAACCACCTATCGTGGAAGCAAAAAATGGGTAAAAAAGGAAAGTGTTGGTCAGGATGACGACGATGAAAAGCAGAAAATGAGGATAAATATAGCATAGCCGTGTATTTTATAGTTTACCAGTGGGGTTGGAAAGATGAGTGAAAGTTGGGCGTAAGGAAAAGAGAAGAAGAAAAGGGGCAGTGTGGAGGGAGCTACAGCATCGCAAATGAAGGTTTTCGTTACCGCCATGGGCGCCGAGCAGACCACACGTTTGGAACGCCAGCGCACACAAACGCCAGCGTCACCAAAGGACTGGTGAACCACTGCTCCACTCTTCCAAAAGCTTTCGTGTTTACTGAAATTGCGCGCATTTTGTCTCCCGGGATAGCCGTGATCGTATAGTGGTTAGTACCTTGCGTTGTGGCCGCACGTATTTTTTTTTTCAGAGCTGATAATAATTGATACTGAACGCGAGTGTATATGTTTTTTTTTTCAATTGTAACTTTCACATCCATGTAACAAAAAACTTCGCAAACACTTGTTTGGTCCCATAGCCTAACTGGCTAGTAGAGGGACCAATTTTGTGACATACCTACATACTAGCGCAAGCGGTTACACAGTGACAAAGGACATAAAACTGGATACAATGTTTTAAAATAGAAAGAAAAAAACAAAAAAATGTTGTGTTTATTCAACCACGTGAGAAGTACATGAAAGCACATTGTATATTTGGTTTGGTACAAAGGAAAAGAGGCCGCCGTCACCCCTTGACTGGCCCCTTCATCCAGAAAAAAAACTAAAATTCAAAATTGTGAAATATTACAGGCAGCGGATAGCGAGAATACAAAAAGAACACGCATGTGGCCCATGACAGCAAATAACAAAATAGCAACTCGGAAACACATACCAAAAATGTTCATTACAAAGCAATGTATGAACGAATAAAACTAAGTAACCATAACTGAAATCGTCCAAAATGAATGAACAACACGATCAGCACATTCAATTTAACATACCAGTTTTAAATAATATACGCTGATTATCAAAAGTTAATTTCAATTTGTTCATCGCACATGGAAGATGGTAACGTAGCGTTTCAAATCCATAATTAGTGCGAGGACATGATACATGCCAAGTCTCACTATATACCGAGTAACTCGACTGGCAGGCGAGTAGCCCGACTAACAGGATTAGGTTACCAAATGGCCCGAATGATGTATGACCAGTACTGTATGACCGGTTGCCTCATCTCTATTACGTCGTTCACATTTCTTTTTAGATTTAGTATGTTTGTATTTTTGTTTCGCGCCTATACGCGTTTATGGTGAAATGACACATTTTCTCAATAGTGCATAAGTACAGCTGGCCCTAATTCAGCTCATTTTGGGCTGTTTAATAAATTATTGGACATGAACAAACGCAAAATCCCATCTTGCGCAAATATTGCTCATGTTTCCATGTATTTTTCCGCAAGTGGTGCAATAATGGAGGTGATACACATAACAATGTATAGTTTCATTGGATGCCCTGTCTAAAAATCATAGTAGATGTTATTATGGTAAGGAAGTGATCAGTAACACTAGCTGAACACTTATGAATGTAGGGCTCTTTACACTGGACAAAAAAAAATGGAGGCGTTTCTGATATGTGACTTAAGTATCTGGTTGCGGGAATCACCCATCCTGAGTTAGTGTGCTTTGGTGTATTCCTTGGGTTAACATCGTGTTTCTTCTCTGGACCGGAGCAAATCTCGGAGGCCACGTACAAAGTAACGCGTAATTAAGATCTGCTCCACCAAACGTAGCAGCGACCACAGATGCTCACTAGAAAACCCAGTGGCATCTCAGTGAGCTCATTCACAAATTTTCATTAATTATTGTGACTGTTAATAGATGTTTATTTTAAATTACCCCACGCTCCATTATTATGTCTACCCAATATAGATTTTTAGTCAAACTGAAACAGTTGATTTTGAAGAAGTTTTATTTTAAAGACTTCTTCTGTCCACCACGGCGCATCAGTGGCTAGGGCGCTCAGCTGCTCACCCGAAGGTCTCGAGTTTGATCCCGGCCGTGGCAGTCGCCTTTAGGAAGAGGCGAAATGGCAGAAGCCCATGTACTGTGTGATGTCAGCACACGTTAAAGAACAGCGTATGGCCAAAATTTCTGGAGCCCTCCACTACAGCGTCTCTCTTAATCATATTGTATAGTTTTTGGGACGTGAAACCCCACAAATTATTAAACGACGTTTTCTGAAAATTTGCAAAAGTGGAAGTTTTTACTTTCTCGGAATCGTTTGAAAGAGAAACAAGAGTATCACGTGTTTCTTTAGCCACTAAAAAACACCGAACGTATCTCGCACGTTTGCTGAAATGAATCGCCCGCTTCGCTTATTCTATAAACGTCTCTTACGGAACAACACACTACAATCACGGCTGCTCGTCTATCACCGGTTATTTGCCGCCATCGAACATGGCGTCTATGTCGAAACCCAATCCTTTTTCAGTGCTTTCAATTTATTGTCCTACAGCATGGGCAAGGTCGAAGGCATCTTGCACCGTGGTCAAAGGACTAAAGAGCCGAAGAACGAAGGTATTGCACAAGTGAACTGATAGAAAATGAGCAAAGAAGAAGGAAGGAGGAGTAGAAGGCGACAATATCATCGTATTCGTAATTAGCTCATAAAACCCAGATGTTTCCACAGCGCTTTGACGAATATCTGGCGTAGAGCCGGTGTTTACGTCACTTACCCGACATATGGAAAACATATACTGCAGCGAGCCACCTATGTTGTCAGCTACTATGTCGTCATAGTAGGTAATTATAAATCTCGCCAAATGATGACGCGCATTTTCTTGCGCAATTTCCTTCCTCCACGTGGCCGCGCTTATCAGGTTAACGCCCGAATCGGCATCGAACGTCGGTTAAATAAACATGTTTACATTTGCGTACGTCGTCCGGCTGCGTCATATGGGTGTCAGAGAAGCCAGCTTGGAGCATGCAGGCTACCTAGTTGATATGTTCCTACAGGAACGCTTTTCGCCATGGTCGTCTACGTTAGGTATGTAGCGCCTTGCATAAGGCACATGAAGACGAGCGCTAACTTTCAACTAAAATTATTGGGCAGAACGTGACAATATAAAAGTCACAAAAAATATCACCGCCATATCCACGAAGTGAATTATGTTTGAGAAGCTTGCTCAGAGATGGTTGGACAACCCGCGAATCTTCCATACACATTCCTCTACAAACGTGTAAAGACGTGACGACCATAAAGACGTGACCAGTGGTTATCCCGAGAATACACGCTACATACCCACCTCATGTTCATTTCTTTTTCTTGATTTAAACTATGATGTCCTTGACCACCGTTTGTTCCCTGACCCACTCTGCTTTCTCGCTGCCTCTGTGAAGGTTACAACTACCATTTTCCTTTCCATCGCTCACTGCGTCGTCCTCAATTTAAGCTGAACAATCTCTGTAAAGCTCCAGGTTTCTGTTTTGTAGGTAAGTACTTCTTCAAACTGAGATATATACCAACCCTGACTCGCAGAATGACAGATGGATGGACGAGTTGGCTTTTTTTTTTTCATACTGATGTAAAAAGGTAGCGCAAAAAAACGAATACAAGTATGAGAATATGACGGGACACTCACAACAAGGTTGTGTATGCACAGCACGAACTGTCATCTCTTCGTCTTCCGTGTTCGCTCTTGGCACTATCCTTTTACATCGGTATCAATCCAGCCCGGTCATCTTCAGCAAGAGAAACCCGTAATATGATATTTCCATTTATTGTCAGGTGTACAAAAGTCGCCTAGATCCTAACCACATGCTCTGGCGATGCTTCGTTCTTGTAGGGGACGACGGCACCGCAAAATAGAAGAGGCAGTAGAATATGAAGTGTTCATCTCAATGCAGCTAACTCTGGGCTGTCCAAAGGGCTCACGAAACGACGGAGGGCCTCGACCTTCTTTTGCCGGCGTGGGAGTGACTCATTTCATTCTTACTTACCAGATCGCACCCTTTGGTGGAGATAAAGTTGATCGTACCACACTGGACAAGCGAAAGAAATACGAGGGAACTAATCTCTGAAGAGAAAGCTCTTCAGCAGCGACGATGAGAGGAGGGACTGCGCACTGATGCGTTAAAAAAATGCGGTTCCCGGCGAAGTCTCATTCTACCTAGGCTTGGTGCATCAAACGTTTTTGGCGTTCTCGCTGTCTTGTCTTTTTCAAGATTAACCCATGCAACGTATGTAGTTCTCCCTTTGCTGTTTTCTGACAGACCTTTGTATTTGCGAGAAAGGAGGAGGTCGCTTTCTTTCCCCAAAATTGACTCTTGTACACTTTATTCATGTACACTGATACAGAGTGTTAATGCGGGCTTGTTGGTACATACTAAACTTCAGATGAACAGTGTTAAAATGGGACATGAAAAGCGCTTTGTCTTGTTCGTTCTTTCCATATCCTGTTACAGCGTTATTTATCTGAAGTTCTTTATGCACACTCTCGGTTCCTGTGCTGGACACTAGTGCACATTGATTTTATCGGACCTAACAGCAGATACTTGCGTTGACTAGCGTTACAGCGAAACTGTTGCAGCTTTTAGGTGAGATGGAGGAGCTTCACAATAATAATAATAATAATAATAATAATAATAATAATAATAATAATAATAATAATAATAATAATAATAATAATAATAATAATAATAATAATAATAATAATAATAATAATAATAATAATAATAATTTTAAGTACAGTGGACTGTGAGATTCACAGATATTGCTTGAAGAGGAAGTGGCAAGTCTAATCAGTGGGTAGCCGAATGTCATAGAAAAAGAAAACGGGGATAAAAGGTATGAAGGTTCGGGGAGGCTGTATTCTATCCCATACTACTCTGGACGTTCGTCAGCGCACCAAGAAGAAATTTTTTTCAAATAATTGGAGACGGAAAGAGGAAATGAGGCACGACATTCGTAATGAGCCCGTCTGCGTCCAGGATGACGTGTGGGCAAAGTTGCGAGTAATTGAACCCAACTATGCACCCGGTGTCGAATTGGCAATGTTTCGCTAATCGCATTTTGGAGCTCGCCAATCCCGCGTTGCGACATGGTCATCATTGACGCTTAAGACTCTGACGACGAACGTCGAATCAGGTATGCCTGTAGACGAGAGGATTCGAACTATAGCACTCTGCTGTCACACACGTCATTAGTGATAACTGTCATGGTATCTTTTTATCTCACGCCCTCCAAACAAACTTGCCCATATAGAGAGCGCAGGGTTATTCATTAGATGGGACAAAGTTTCACTGGAAATGAAAAGAAAAAAAAGAAAAGAAAACAATTACAAGTTTCTCGCATACATCCTGCCTTTGGCAAGCTGGTGGGGAAAGTAAACAGTTTTTTTTTCAATGCAACAGTAAGAATACCTAATGTAACTTATGGCGCAAAAAAAAAAGACCACGAGAGATTGACAAGCGTGCTTCTTGGCGCCATAAGCTACGTTACGAATAAACCAACTCGCCGAGCAAGTCACTGTGCTGAAATACATAACAATACTTGTCGTGATTTTCGTAAAAAAAAAGGAAGAAGCATGAGTAGCCATGGCTCTGTGGAATAACAAATGATGTGAAAGGTTCGTATGAGTAAATGCATACGCAGATTTATTGCCCCGCTTATACCATAGGGAGGGGGGGGGTGCTCTCCCGGTACCTCCAGTGCGCACGCTTATGAGTACGTCAGGTGTACCATCATCTCCCGCCCCCCTTTCGTCACACGAAATTTTCGTCGCTCCGGCTAAATTTTACAACAACGGCAATCACTTCGCCGTCACATCAACAATATTTAGGTCTCCCAACACTCCATGAAACGTGATTTAATGATCACCGGTCTCAGGCACTCATCAGTCATGACCATAGTGCGAACATGTTTGCGTTCCCGCGCAACACTTCGAAAACCTCTCTAATGGTGCCGAAACATGCGAAACGAGAGCATGAACACGTGCATTTGAAAACGATATGCAGCAAAATTGAATCACATGCAGATAATGCCATGTACGTACAGCAATGACAGTGAGATACATACTGTAATATACACACAGCAATAACAAACAGATCTCTTCATCCATGTAGGCGATGCGTGGATGAAGAAGTTCAGAGTTAAGGGGACTACCCGAACTGGACACAATTATGAAAAAGACCTCACATGATCTCTCTTTGCAGTTTTGTTCAGGTAGTGTAAAATACACAAAGCGCCACATCATTATCCGCTTTCTTTTCTGTTTGTTCCTTGTGATGTTTAGTTCAGTTCCTCTTTAAGTGGGACATCTTTCATCGTGACGGGGCGCCATGGAATGGAGGAAAACAGAAACGTTCTCCTCGTAGACGACTCATTTACTGCAGCGTTCTTTGTAAAAGACGCCAGGCAGAAGGATTATTTTTCTCATCTGTCTAGCATCCTTTATGAAAGACGCTAGACAGATGACAGAGGTAAGCATGCACCTTCGACAGGAAGAACCGAGATGCGCCATGAATAAGCCCTCCGGACCGGGACAACGAAGTGAAGATGTAACTAGAAGGAGCGATGAATTCGTCGCCTCTTCATCGCCTGGTTTACCGTATACTGCACGGAAGGCTAACTGTGGGGCGCAACCGAATGCGGAGAAGGCACTGAATACCCCGGAAAAATGTAAAAGGCCGATTAAGGAAGCATGTCGACAAGCCAGGACGAAGGTTGACGGTGCGACCTTGGCGAAAGGGAAAGCTTCGAAGCGACAATAAAATATCGCCAAATATTAAGAAGAAGAAGAAGTCTGAAATCAAGGCAAACTGTTCGAATAGAAGTAATGCGCGAGTGTGATTTTCTCGTACAACTCCTGAACTGATTTGAATTGAGTATGTTGTACTCATGAACCTCCTTCGCTCATTCACAAAAGTGCTCAGGAGGAACTACAGGCTAAATAATAATGGTAACTTTTTGCTGCACCAAGAACAAAAAAGAGAGACAGAATAATGAAAAACCATCGTGCAGGTGTGCAGAGAAAAAGAAAAGAAAATTGATCAAGGATGTAAATAAGGCAACGACCAAATACAAGGACTGAAAATTCCAGAATCGTTTTTCGTTTCATAACAATATTTATTTCCAATAAAATGGAGAATAATAACGCAAGTTGCTTTCTTGTTTCTAGATAGAGAGCTATGTTGGAGACTGCACAAAAATAAAGCATATGATATAGCGAAGAAAATTCATCAGAAAATACCAAGAATGCTGTTACTTCTGAAGCGTATACGCTTCAGAAGTAAGTAACCTTTGTGCGTTATAACGCACAATTTACGAATCCATGGCAGTGCACTTAAAACGGATCGGAATGTTTTGTAGTATGTATATATTAGAGCGTTTATAAAGTACACATACTACATATGAGTTTACATCTTATGTGAATTATTTATATGTTTTTCAATATAATATTTAACGTCCTTTGAAATATGTTATATAGTTCGAAGATATGTACAAACATACCAAGACCTGCTCTATTGTTTTTTAATACTCCAATAATCAAGAATGCGTCTAAATATAGGAATGCATGAAAAAAATTATATTTTCAGCCCACCATAGGTTATACATCACTTTCATGCAACAAGTCTTTACAATCAGTACAATAACAGCAGAGAAAACCAATTTCTTCACTTTATTGTATCTACATTATCATCAGCCTGGCTACGCCTATACAGTAAGACAAAAATCTCCCCCAATCTTCACCAAACAACTTGTCCTTATGCTTGCTGAGGCCATGTTATCCATGCACACTTCTTAATCTTATGTGTTCACCAACGATGTAGGAATGGTCCACATAACTTTCTGTGCCACCTCGAGCCTCCACTCGAGTTCCAGTCTGATACATTTAATCAATATCGGCCGACGTCCCTCTGGGCTACTTGGTCTGGCTATTTTTTCTTGATTTCGATGAACATGTTCTTCGCGCTGCGCACACACAAACACACACACACACACACACACACACACACCACACACACACACACACACACGCGCACACACCCACGCACACACACACACACACACACACACACACCACACACACACACGCACGCACGCACGCACACACACACACACACACACACACACACACAACAAAAAAGTCTTACGCTAATATTAAAAAAGAAAATTAGCCAATCACGATGCAGAACACGTTAGTGAGGTCGACTTACCAATTTGAAAACGCGCTTGCAAAGGAGATGCTTTGGGAATTTGGTCCGAAGAGGAGGAGGAGGAGGAAAGTTTAGGCGGAAGGACAGAGAGGGTAGCCAGTTCTTAGACCGGCTGACTACCCTGTGCTGGGGAAAGGGGTGAAGGGAATAAAAGATGATAAAAAGAAACGTTGCAAATAGAGAGAGAGAGAGAGAGAAATTTGGCCCGAGGTGTGCGATTAAGATTTGCTGCCAAGTCACTTTCTGTCATACGAGGTGTTTTACGCATACAGGACATGGGTCGGCGAACTCATTCATGAGCCGACTCACTGAGACTCGCTCAGACTCAGATCGAATTCTGAGTCCGAATGAGTCCGGCTCAGGAATATTTTGGTGAGTCTTAGTCCGATTGAGTCCAAAGCACAAGATATATGCTTTGAGGGAGTCTGAGTCAGTTCCAGTTTTGTTTGCTGACCTATTGTCCTATCTACTCTCCTTCAGCCTTACTATCAGCTTTACCCGGATTCGAGTTTACGCCCACGTCTATTCACAAGTATTCCAAAGCAGTGTCTTTCATGCACCATTTTAATAGTTATTGATCAGTGCCGCGAATTACGCAAGGGAGAGCCTTGTACCGACCCTCCGCCAAGTATTCCGGGGAAGTTCTTGATAATTATATATAAGAGGTCATCTATTTTAAGACAAATGCTCTTGCTCGTTTCCAAATACTATAACTCGTAATCAAAGTTACTATATCAAAATGCATCAAGAGGATCACCGATTACGTGAGATATCGTTGTTATTGAGCATTGACACAATCATTAAAAAAACTAACTCTAGACTTACGGACTCATTATAATGTTGTCTCACTCGGACTCGCTCGGACTCGGATCGAGCCGTGAGTTTTAGTCTGAGTTAGTCCAGGCGAATAATGTTACGGTGAGTATGAGTTCGAGTGAGTCCCGCTCAGGAAAATTTTCGCGAGTGTATAGCACAAAATATATTTCACGAGTGAGTCTGAAAAAGCACCACGATTCTCGCTGACCTATAATTCGGGAGCATAGACCACTGCCTGCACGGCCGATTCTTTGCGTCAGAAAATGAGATATACTGAGGCTTTTAAGCCACAGCATAAGAGTGAGAGAAGAGTGCAGCACGAGAGTTGAGCTCTAAGCTTAGAAATGCGCAAGGTTCTCTACTTGGCAGAGCTAAGTTCTAGCGTCACCCCCCGCCCCCCTCCCTATCCTGTCTGACCTTCGCGAATGGTTGCGGAGAAAAAGACCAATTGAGTACTTCTTACAAGATTTGACTGCCTTACGTCGCCCGCTTTGCAAGCGCAAAAGGGGAAAGTGGACCCGGTTCTTCAAGTGAAACAACACGGGTCCTTGCTGCCGTTCTTCACTCGGACCATAGCCTCCTCTATAACTTTGTGCCCGAGCGGTCGGTCCCTCAGCGCCGTCCCCCGAGCTATTATGGGATGCGAGCGCTCCTGGCGGAGCGCCGAGGCGCAAAACGAGAGAATGGATGGCAGCTATGGAGAAAAAACCGGCTTTGAGTAACTACCGAAAGGGCAAAAATGAAATAAGGAGGGAGGCATTTTACGATAATTCAAGGGGAAGCGCTTTACTGTTTGAAGCGAGATCGGGTTGCCTTAGAACGCGTAGTTATAAAGCAAGATTCAGTAAAGAAGAAGAACAATGCACATGCTGCGGGAAAGATAAGGAAACGGCGGAGCATGTTCTGATTGAATGTGGAGATATCCACCCAGGTGTACTCCTGTATCCGTCAACTGAGCTCGTAATGGTTCTAAATTCTCTAAAGAATTACGCGGAAGTTTTCCTCGCAAGAGCGAGAAAGATGAATCAGCCACTGAAGGCTGCCGTTGACAACGCCGCGCAAATACTACAGAAACGTGACAAACTCAAGTGCTCGACCCCGGGACATCATAAAAAACTTTTGGAGGTTGTGCTCGTGAAGTTTCTCCGCCCACTTTTTCTGAACTTCGCATAAACGCAAGCGTGCATAGGCCGCGTCGTCTGCTGTTATTATGGGATCGGTGCGGCATCTGGCGGCGAGCGCCAAAACTATAAGGGACGGATGGCGCGTATGTATTTAGCGCTAATGCGCGGGCACAAAAAAATATAGGAGGCTATGCTCGGACTCACTCAAAACAGGTAGAGAAGGGTGCCTCAGTGAGATCGGACGAGTAATATTTAGGTGAGTCAGTCCAAGTGCGTCCGGATGAAGAACATCTTAGTGTGAGCACGAGTGAGTCTGGTTCAGCAAAATTTTGATGAATCTAAGTAAGTCTAAAGCGCTATCGAGGTATATTTCTCAAGTTAGTCTGAGTGAGTTCCACTTATGTTTGCCGATCAATGGTCCTATCTACTCATAGCCAGAGCCTTACCTGGATTCATGTTTATACTCACATCTACTCAGTATTTGAAAATAGTAGCGGTCATACACTTTCAATATTTATCAATTGGAACCGGGAACTATACGATAGAGGGTGCCTTGTACTCACGTCCCCCGCCAACCCTTTCGGATAAGTTGTTGATTAATATTGCTTGTCTTCTCATCTATCTCAACAAAAATGTCCTTGCTGATTCGCAACCACTTAAACACGTATTCAAATGTACTATTAAAAAGGCGTCGATACTGAGCAGCGATTACGTGACATATTGGTGCTAAAGAGCATTGACATCATGATCGAAAACGCTAATTCTAGACTTACAGATTCATCAGCCGACTCATTCCAACTTACTCAAACTCTGATCGAGCCATGAGTCTGAGCCCCAGTGAGTCTGTTTGAAGAAAATATTCGTGAGTGTGAGTCCGAGTCCATCTCAGGAAAATTTGGTGAGTCTGAGTCCGAGAGAGTCCTAAGCGCAAAATATATTTAACGAGTGAATATCAGTGAGCTCCACAATATTTGACGACCTACATGCGCCGTTATCAACGAAAAACGTGCATTACCGAAATTCTGCTCATAAAGCTATGGCCAGAGAAGTCTGACTGCGTAATACTATGGGACCGACAATATCGAACGGATCCTTGCCCTATGAAGCTAATGGGTTCTGGAAAATAACTCAAGCTCTCGAACAACTGAGGCATGGGTCTTCTTTGTCGTCCCCAACATGCCACTAATTAAAACTAACGTCTGCTTGAGTGAAACTGTGACGAGTCTTTAGTGGGCCTCGTTCTAAGAAACGCTTCGACAGGGCCCTCTGTCGGAGGCTCGTCGCGACAGCCGTGCGAAGCTCCCGCACTTCGTTTAGGCCGAGCTAATCGGCGACGCGAAGAGGTTCGAAACATCAGGTCAATCCGACTTCAAAAACATGACGTCGTGGTCTCGTGACGTCACGTACACCTCGTGACATCACGCAGGCCTCATGACGTGACGTCATGACCTCATTTGAGTGCCTTCCTTCGTGAAGGCTCGCGCTTTGTTGTGAGTGTTCATTAATTTGGTCCTCGCGCGCGAGCACTGTAGCTATCTTTCTTGAAATGGGAACACAGAGAGAAAGAGAGTACCTGTGCGCACGTGTAATGCCCATAAGCCACAGGTGGTCCTTTAGCACTCAGTTCTGTTTGTTCCTGCGCCTCGCCCGACGTATGTATTGCGGTCATAACATTTGTCTCAAAGTTACAGAAGGTCGACCGGTCGGGTCGCCTTCAAAAGTCATAGCAACACTTTCCTCGAGCTCGGAATATTAGTTGAGCCAGGATCTAAGGACGCTTCCTTCTTCCGGTTATGGCCTTATACTATAAATTCTCGTTCATCGTCGACGGAAAAGTACAAGCGGTGCGTCAAAGGCGATTCTACTGTTTCGTCACGACCGATGTTGCACCGAGTAACCGTCATTCCCACCAATTAACCTCCGCGAATGTGACGTCCCAGCCACACGCGACTCAATTAAGCGTTCTCGTGAGTCCTTGTGCCGGGAAAACGAGTGCCGCATAGTATCTGTTCGAATGCAAAAAAAGTTTTCTTTCCGTGTGTATAATGAGACGGAAGAAGTCGAGAAAATCGACCCGTCAGACTTTCCACGTGCCGGAGATGCGGTCAAGGGCAGTTCTAGGCGGAAGGAGAAATTGGCGCTTTCCTCCTCATTTGCGGCGTGGCTCGTGCCGTAGAAAACAAGTGACGTTTATTTTTTAGCAATATTACTACTATTCGCGCGTCTACGCGAATGCCTCTCGAGGAATAGGTATAGCCCCAACTTTCCAAGGCCTTAGAGCCACGTGGCTCTGAATGCACGCAGGTGGGTGAGGACGAATCGCTTGGACGGATTCACACCCTTTCCGTGTATAGGGAAACCTCAAGGCCGGAGGATCCGAGGAAAAGTATATAAGCAGCAGCGATCGCCGAAGAAAGCGGTCACCGCATTCACAGACGCGGCTGAAGACGTATATCCTGACATCGTGGATCACCGCCATCTTGCTATCATGATGTGACGTTAAAATCGCGATGAAGGGTATAGCGAAACTGAAACTATGGGATACGCATCGTCCATATGGGAACAACAGCAAGCCTTCAAAAGTGACATCGAACCCGTTCAAAGTCGAGATCTGAGACTTCCTTCACACCGCATACTAAGCATGTTCTTCATATTTGAAAGTTTAGTCTGGTTCAAGAAATCTTCCTCTTTCAGTGCGCTTCAGTAAGGTATTTCATATAGCTAGGAAACTAAGTCGACATGTCTACCTTGCTTGATACAGCTAGAACTTAACGGAAGACGAAATTAAGAACGTACGCTGTCGCATTGCACGCCTTTCTCATCTCCATTCCCACCTTTCTTCTCTGAACTGTGTTGTTTTCAGCGCTCGTATTTGTGCAACCAGCCGTACTGATCAACTTTGTCGATTTCAGAGTCCACGTACCCGCACAAAAATTACGAAATTGGCCTCGTCTTTTTTTTTTTGTAGAGCCTCTGAACGGAACAGCCCTTGACTTCGTGGCCATCACTGTACATTGTGGTTTTTATTTCTTGTTACTGACCATTTGTGTTTTTCTTACGTGAATGTTACCGATATAATGACCACCCTCTGTATTAATAATTCCTTCCAAGCGATCCTTAAGGTAGTAAAAATGAAATAAATGCTTAAGCTTCGCCTAACATTGAAAAATGCCTATAGCGTAATGGGAGCTCGTCTGTAACTCCTTCTCGTTCATTTGTCACCCTTCGCTTTTCGTTGGACACTTCAACCGTGCCGAAAGAGCAAAAAATATAAACCTTTCTTCGTGTAACGTTAACCATCTTAAACTCTTTTATAGATTGCCTCTTGCAAGAACAGTGGCAATGTACCCACTCCGGCATAATTCATTTTTCGAACTGGCAAAGTGCCCGTCGCATGTCCAGCGCGTGCATCTGCGGAGCTGCACGCATTGCCGATGCTGTGGCTTTAGCTACAATTAATATGAATTATGGTATCACACACACACACACACACACACACACACACACACACACACACAAACACACACACACACACACACACACACACACACACACATATATATATATATATATATATATATATATATATATATATATATATATATATATATATATATATATATATATATATATATATAGCTTTAAACCATTGAACCGTTACGCGATTCGCGTGGTTTGAACCCTGGTGTGATTCTACGCTTCTGCTCCGCAGTATCACACCTGTGAACTCGACTCAACGCACTACACGAAGCCTGTGTACAGCTTCAGTTTTTTTTTTTGTTGCAATCGCAATTACATGACACTCTCAGCTGGATGTCGCCGCTGGCATCGGCGTCAATGTCATGTATTGTATATGTATACGTATCTATATATATGAAAACACAATAAAAAATCCAGAAAGAAGACTTCGGTGCGCGGAATCAACGTGAACCCTCCGCGTCGTGAATGCGGGGTGTTAACCACTGAGCCACCGAGGGATACCTCCTTGAATGTTTAAACAGCAAGCTATTTATATCTACCACTTACCGCTGTTGGCGGGCATCTCAGGGGGGGGGGGGGCTATCGTGTTTTCAGCATTATCAGCAAGATTGCACAACGAGCGCAGCGTGGCTCTCATCTCTCATGCCTACTTTGACCCGCGTAGAGAATAAGGAGGCGTACGCTCGACTGCAGGCCCTTATCTTGCAGTGGGGATGATCATACGACTTGGCTGGCGTTGGGCTTGCACTCGAATTATTCTGTTGTAGTTACGGGGCGCACAAAGGTCACTGCAATCGTTGCACAGCCATTATTTGCGAAAGGGGCGCACTTTTCAGACACAGCGAAGTAACAACTGAGACGCATATTCGCGTTCATTTGTACCCGTGAGTATGTTGGATACGTCATTTGTGCGTGAGAAACGCGGGGCAACTTTATATCTGCTTGCCAATCTGCGCGTGCCCTTCCAATTTGTTGCTATCGCATTTACTGCTTCGCCCTTGCCGCAAAGCTGTTAATTTATTTTCCCGGAACAGCTTCAAGCAATGGCACGGCTCTGTTGCAGGCCACTTGCCTGCCACGCGGTATACCTGGGTTTGATTCCCACTCTAACCCCTGATTTTTATTTTTCGCTTCTATCGCCAATTTTCTCTTTCAATCAACGTCGATGTTCACTGTGAACACCACCTACATCGAAATATCTGCAACTCAGGATTTTAACGATGTTGCGATATGATGAAGGATTCGTGCCGCGAATAAAACCTGAAAAGCAGTTTCATTCAAGACGCGTCTTTCACATGTGTATCAACATCAAACTTGTACATGTTACAGAAAAATAAGTAGACGACTACACTTACAAATACTTCCTTTAAATTGCCTTTCATTACTGTAACCAATCACAGCCCCACAAAATTAACTGACCGATATAGAAATCTAATCGATTAAATTTTCGTCACGTTCCTTCGCAGTTTTATTGCCGTAACACAACAGAACAAGTTTACTTAAACTATAACGAACTAGAGTACGGCGGAGAGGAGGCTGGAGGTTTGCGGATGCTTGATACTGCGAAATTTATGTAGCGCGAGGCGAAAAAACGAACACAGGAAAGAATAGACTGTGAGGACCTGTTTCCTGTGTTCGTTTTTTCGCCTCGCGCTACATAAAATTCTTTCAAATGTTTCACCAACAAGCCCACATCGCCACTCTTGTTGATACTGCGGCTTAGTGTTATAAGTTGTTAACTTTCAACATCAGTTGTTTTTCGAAGTTTTCACTGCTGACTGTTCCACGTTTCATCGTCAAGAGGTCCTCAGCCTGCTAGGCTGAACGTTCTCTCGATGTATTCGCTGGAGGGAAGGCGGTATTATAGCGCAGGAACACCTCGTGCACCAGCTCCCACTTGCGCAGAGCTTCGAGGGTCACATGTCCATGTCTTCTGTGAACATTCGCGCTTTGCAGTTTCTGACGCTCGGTTGAGGCGATGCCGGTAAGGCCAAGGAAAAATGTGAAAAAATTGGTGCTCTGTGGCGACTCGCCGTCTGATAGAACAAAGGGTCTCTACTGAATGGTTGCATGTTTGCTGGACGGGAACTACCTTAGAATGCTGCATGGTTACAACTTTGTTTTGAAGAATAAAAGTAATTGATAACCGGTAATCATTTACAAGAAAACGTAATTAAATTACCCCGAACACTGCAGTTTCGAAATAGGCATCGGTGGAATTATCAAATCCCAAGAAAACGTAATTGATCACAAGTGATCTATTACCTGTAACGCGTCACACACAACTCGGCTCGACAAGTGAAGACAGGAGACGTAACCATTCAAGCGTTCGATAAACCAGTGTAAACAAGGAGAACTACAATTTATGAGTCCGTTAACGCACGAAAGATGACTTCGGACTTACGCCGTCGATATAATTATTTCGTACCAGGCGTGGCTGGGATTACGTCTCTCCGTCGCGAAAGGTTTTGATAGAGGACGATATTGAGCACTAGAAAACAACACCGTGGAAGCTTTTAGTGGTGTTCTGTGTAGTGGAGTAAATTTCGCGTACCATGCACTTGCATTTGCATGAGCGCGCACTCTTGGCCGCGATGCCGTCCGCGTATGAAGGTAATGGACTGTAGGCGGGACAGTCCCGTTAGCTGTCCGCCTTCGCGATCCAGCTCTCCATGAAGCACAGTGCCGGCGCGCATTCTTTTCCAGAAAGTCCGCTCAACACGGGACCCTGCTCTGTGGACTTGGACCTGCGATTCAGTAAATTACCACGGCCACTGCAATAACATTGCGTAATACTTCCATGTCGCTCTCCTCGTTCTTTCGCGATAACTCGTCAGAGCGTGTGATTAGAGCCTGGTGGACATGAGAGAGATAGACGAAGGGAAAAGCTAGGGAAGTTAACCAACTTTTGACATGGTTGGCTACAAGGAGGATGGGAGGAGTAGGAAAAGAAATAAAACGAAGGAGAAAGAAAGAAAAGTAAACGAGTAGTTAGTAAGGAGTCACACAATACGAACTCGCGCTAGTAGTTCGCAGGCGCTCGTGAAACGTGAATCGCAGCGACAGGTTTCCGTGAGTTGGGGGGTATTAAACACCTTAACGTCGCAGAAGGGTGGTATGTCACGCTGCCTAGCGGAAGAACATTAAGGCTACACCGCGGAGTCTGTCCGTTTGCTCTACGCAAGAGTATATAAAGAAAACTTTTAAAATAAAATTGTTTACCCTCCTATACTGTAAGTCTGTTTTTTTTATTCTTGCGCATCATAAATAGGGCATTGCATATCGTATACCGCCCTACCTCCACCTTTTCCTATTATCTGCTTCTCACAAGGCAGAAGAAGTTGACGCTCATAAGCGGCGCTGCTTTTGAGGCAACTAGCGTGTTGCACCGCGTTCAAGGTGACAGCCGTACAGCGAGTGGTCAGGTCTCTTGCGCTGTCTACACTCGCTGGTGGCCAGAAAGAGAGGGAAAAAGCTCTCGCCGAGGGGAAGTGATTTTATTTTAAATGAACAGAAGATAAAAGTGAGCCCTGAAACTGCCTCTCTGGGGATACACCTCAACAGTAGCTCACAAGGTGGGGGGGGGGGCGTGTAAAGGAGGGATTAAAAGGTAAACAGATAGAGAGGAAGGAGAGGGTGAGGCGCAGGGACAGCGAATGACGAAAGTGAAAAGATAGGAAAGATGGAGACGGGCGCAGAGGTCCGGGGACGGGGGCAACACTGGCGAGAGCTCTTGTCGGCGACAGGAGATGGCGTAGCGTGAATCCAGTCGGCCAGAGCGACGCTGTCGTCGTCGTCGGGGACCGGCGTCAGGAAATGGCGTAGCTCCAGCCGCAGTCGGCCAGAGCTGCACTGTCGTCGGAGATCGCGAGGGCACAACCGGTCGGCACGGAATCCAGCGGGCTCCAACCGCGAACGATACCACGCGTGCGCGCTAACAGGAACTGCGGGTCCGAAGAGCCGCCGGCCTGCCCTGATTGGCAGCGTTGTGGAAGGTATAAGTGCGCTCTCAGCCAATCATGACAAAGTGCACTTCATAAGGGTGTTCCAACGCGCATATTGCGCCCCTTACTATCTATCTATCTATCTATCTATCTATCTATCTATCTATCTATCTATCTATCTATCTATCTATCTATCTATCTATCTATCTATCTATCTATCTATCTATCTATCTATCTATCTATCCAGCCGACCATGACATTTAGCTTTTCTGGCAGTTTGGACAATGGTATCGATACCAAACTTGGTATGATATAACATAACCGTATGACGCACATAACTTATTAGTCATAACATGAAAATGATGACATGTATGTAATGAATCTCATGATTTACATTTCATGGTCCTGCACCTCTTCCGGCGGTTTTATTCACATGGCATGTTGCAAACTGGTATGGTATGGCATGATGGCATGGTCAACACAAACGACAGACCCTAACATGAAAATCATGACACGTATCATGTAACAACATGACTACATGCCACTGTAGCTGTTGCATTGCACGTACGCATCCGCTTCAGCTACGGGAGGTGCGGGGTTCGATACCCAGTGCCGGCCGGCCACCCACCGGTAGCTAAACAAGGTACAGGCGGGCTTGGAGGGGCTGTGACGTGTCGCCCCAGTGGTGAAGCTTACTCTGCCTGGAGGACTACCAACCCGTTGCGCGGGACCCGGTATCAAAATGACTATATGCCATGCTCGTGATGCACTCGCAGCCGTTTCGATTACAGTACGTGAATGGATGACGAAGGTATGTAACTGGTGCAAACATGATAATCATGAGATTTGTGTCATGTAACAACATGACTACATGCCACGCTCATGATGTGCTGGCGGCCGTTTCGCTAGGTTCACTTATACCTAATTAGGTATTACGGGACGTGAATGAATGACGAAGCTATGTGACTGGTGCAAACATGATAATCATGAGATGCGTGTCATATAACAACATGACTACATGCCATGCTCATGATGCGCTCGCGGCCGTTTTGCTAGCTTCTCATGAACCAAATTCGGTATTACGGGACGTGAATGGAGGACGAAGGTATGTGACTGATGCGAACATGATAATCATGAGATGCGTTTCGTAAAAAACTCCCAAGCATTTCCCCGAGGGTGAACATGGTTAAGTGCGAATGCACGGGGTGATGCTATGAGGGGTATTTATTAATTCGCACTATTATATTTATTAATCACACTATGGTGCCTTTATGGTGTAATCGTTCCTGGGAATCGCAATTTGATCACACGGGGGAGTTTACGTTAACTCACTGACGAATGCCAACGGATTTTAACTTTACTCCCCCTCAGCGCCGCCCTGTCTTCCAACGTCGGCGAAACCACCGCGGTACCGTCACCTCCAACGACGGGTGCAGTGCTGGCATTCGGTTGTACTGCATTCGTTGTTGATGGTAGCGTTGCCTCCGGGACATCCATCGCACGACCCGCTCTCGACGGGAGACTGAGAGAGAAGGCGGGCGCGCGAGAGAGAGGGGTGCGCGCGCAGCTGCAGCGAGCGAGGAGAGCCAACACCAACTGGAGGGTGTTGGGAGAGCGGAGAAGCGAGCGAAGGGGGAGGGGGTATAAGGCGCGTTACTGACACCGATATCAGCGTCGCGTCCGTGGCTTATTCGGTAGAGCGTCGTGCTGCGGCCCGCCAAGTCCTCTTTCTTTTAACGATAGAGAGAAGACTGCGGACGCCGCCGACGGCGGTGGATGGTTTGGGGTCACTTATAAAGTGTATTCACACTTAAAAAAATTGCCCGCAGCTTCCATCGGGGGAACACTGAGGAGGATGCGGAGCGTATGATTGGTTAACGGGGTGTTAAAGTGCGACTTACTTGGGTCGATGGCTAAATTGGTTAACGTGGTTGTGAAATGGGGTGTTAAATTGCGACTTACTTGGGTCGATGGCTAAATTGGTTAACGTGGTTGTAGGAGGGGGTGTTAAATGAGTGAACACGTACACATGTATGCGAAAAGGCGGCGCTGGTCGAAGGGACATCGATCATTGTGTTTGTGGATTCGTTGGAATTCATTTCACCGCGACCTTGGACGTCGACGCGCCGTACAAACCAACCGACGAGCGGCAACTGAGCGAGCGAGCGCCGACCTTGAGTATATATACAGCGCGACGGCGCATGCACTGTCAGCTGTCGAATGTTCGAGAAGGGGGAGAAGCGCAACGGCGCATGCGCGCGCGTCAGCTGCCGATGTTCTCGAAGCGCGACGGCGCATGCGCGCGCGTCAGCTGCCGATGTTCTCGAAGCGTGACAGCGCATGCGCGCTACATTATACAGCTAGCGAATGTTCGTGAAGAGGAGAAGCGCACGCGGTGTGTAGAGGAGGAAGGTTGTACAGATGGTGAAGGAGTGAAGCGCGCGCGGTGTGTAGAGGAGGAAGGAATGCACAGATGGTGGAAGAAGGAGGAGGAAGCTTGCGGACGGCGCCGCACTACAAGCCTCGAGTATTAGATGCTCCGCATCTAAAACATTAATACACTCCACACTCGAGGCGCCAAAACACGTCGACGTGAGCCGGCGCGCGTGCGCGGGGGCGTTTGTTTTAACGCGTCACGCCGGCGATGCCACGCCCGGCGCCGATATCCCTCTCTACAGAGATCAGTGGATCTGCCCACTGACCTGAATTGTGGATCTGCATGCCATATACTCGCAGGCGCACACCGCACTGCGTTGCTTTTACGCATGCGCGTTTGAGCGCACGCGGCGTCCCTCCGTCATGAAGAGAGGCAGAAGCGGTGCTAAGTAACGTCGTCGGCGCGAAATGCAGCGTGTCGCACTTTGCGCCAGTTGCCACGGGGCCGCGCCAACGGACGCTGCAGGTCGCGCCGGTCCCGGGGGTGACGGCCGGTCGCGCCTGGCGTCACACTATAGAGTGCTCGCGTACGGCGTGCCGTCGCTGCGCCCAGCCTGCGCGTGCGTCAACGTTGCGTCGGAGTATATTAGGCCCTTTATGACGCGCTCGCCGTCGTTGCGCTATAGCTCCACATGTACCGAATTCGGTACCACTGGGAGTCAATAGATGACGGAGGTAAATGACACGTCCAAACCTGATAATCATAATATACGTTCCATGTAAAACATGACATGCTGCACTCATAGCGTTCTCGCGGCTGTTTTACTAGTACCACATATAACAAATTTGGTATTACGTAACGTGAATGGACGATGAATGTAAATGACACGTCCAAATGTAATAATCATGATATGAACTTCATGTAAAACATGACTACATGTTTTGCTCATAGCACGTTTGCGGCTGTTTCGCTAGCTCCATATATATACCGAAGTTGGTATCAGGTGACGTTAATTGATGACGAAGGTAAATGAAACGTCCAAACATGATAATCATGACAAGGAAGTCGTGTACGGCATAATTTACCTCCGCCTCTTAATGTTTGACCAATTTTAAAGTGACGTATCACCCTTCCTCATTCGTGCTTCGCATATCATCGATTCCCACTGTACATGGGATCTGCCAATTTTTCTTGTTGTCTTGACCACAAGGATTGTAATGAAAGTAGCCTATCCTTTTCTATTTATTTTTATGGTCACCGGTTCCTGTGAGCTCTTCTCACGTTCATTTCTTTAATTGTTTATGCAACGTGTATAAAATAGTTTACTTCAATCACTGAATCAATTAACAAACGAACGATTGAATCTGCTGTAGGCCCGTGTGCTCAGATTTGGGTGCACGTTAACGAACTCCAGGTGATCAAAATTTCTGGAGCCCTCCACTGCGGCGTCTCTCATAATTATATGGTGGTCTTGGGACGTTAAACCCAACATGCCAATCAATCAGTCGAATGATTGAATCAAACAATCTGAAGCTTTATTTTCTCTTCTCACCAGTCACTTGCTTGGTTATTTGCCATAACAGAACATCAACGTCTCGGAGCTTAAACGTCTTGCATCCCGCTGCTACGAATTCCTTCACGTAGCTTCAAATAAGCTCTATATGGGCTTTGGCGGGCAGTGGAGGCGCAAAGCGATGTGGTCAGCAGCCTCAGCAATGCAGTCCACACTTCGTAAACGCCACTGCAGATGTGCTTTCGAAGACCAGTCGACTGGACTGGACAGTGCTGTCAGTCCAGACCCAGCTATGCGACAACCGGCGTTGACCCATGTTTTGTCCGTGAAAAAAAATGGTGTATACCCTTTTGTCTCCGTGTCTCAACTCGGCTATTTGGCGCAGGTACCGATGGAGATTCTGGACAATGTGCGTCACTTCCATAAGAAGGGCATTTCGGGAGCGTTGCTTGTACTTGAAGGCCAGCCTTTTCGGCATCCTCTGCACTGTCATCGTGGATATGGTAAGTAGCGTCTCGTCCTCTTTAAAGCTAGGCAGCATTTCGGCGATAGTAGAAATTTCGCCTTTCTCAGAAAAACATTGCCCGCAGCTTCCCTCGGGGGAACACTGAGGAGGATGCGGAGCATATAATTGGTTAACGCGGTGTTAAAGTGCGACTTACTTGGGTCGATGGCTAAATTGGTTAACGTGGTTGTGAAATGGGGTGTTAAATTGCGACTTACTTGGGTCGATGGCTAAATTGGTTAACGTGGTTGTAGGAGGGGGTGTTAAATGAGTGAACACGTACACACGTATGCGAAAGGGCGGCGCTGGCCGAAGGGACGTCGATCATTCCGTTTGTGGATTCGTTGGCATTCATTTCACGGCGACTTCGGACGTCGACGCGCCGTACAAACCAACCGACGAGCGGCAACTGAGCGAGCGAGCGCCGACCTTGAGTGTATATACAGCACGACGGCGCATGCGCTGTCAGCTGTCGAATGTTCTCGAAGGAGAAGCGCGCGCGCAGCACAGATGGCGATGGCGCGACGGCGCATGCGCTGTCAGCTGTCGAATGTTCTCGAAGGAGAAGCGCGCGCGGCACAGATGGTGGGCGACGGCGCGACGGCGCATGCGCGCGCGTCAGCTGTCGAATGTTCGAGAAGCGGTGCGGACGGCGCGGACGGCGCACTACAAGGCGCGAGTATAAGATGCTTCCGCATCTAAAACGAAAAATCATGCACCACTCTTAGCAAGACCCGTATATCTATAGGTCAAAATCACCCAGATTTTTCGTCCGATCACGGCATTTCCCACAAGAGCACAAGAGCGCTTCGTCTGCCGTCTCTATTTTAGGGGCGAAGCTCCTTATAGCGGCACCCGTTCGTCCCTCGTAGCCGTTGTAATAGTGTGTCACAAGTATAACATTTTGACCTCTAAGGTGGTGCCGGTGAGAGATTTCTTCTGTGCGTTGTTGAACAATAGAAGATAGCTCTCAATGTACATGCCAATGGCTGCGAAGGGGGAATGGGAGACAGGAGCGTTTGGCTTTTAGTTAACGCGCACGCTGCGAATTTTTCATTCTTCAACAACGCACAGAAGACAAGAAAGGGTTGCTACGTTATACTCGCTGGGCGTAACCTCCTAGGTTTTAGAAAGGTTTAGCGAGCGTTGGGCCGCAGTGCCATGAATACAGTGAACTTGTATATATCATGAACTCGAGGTGGTTAAAAGTGGGAAGTAGACACGAAGCGCAAGCCGTAAGAAAGTGTGCGTGTGCCTCCTCTCATTCAGTCCTTGGAATGTCCGCTGGATGGCGGTGCTTCTATATGAGGAATATATGATGAAAAGATGCGAGATGGTGGTACTTGGAGTGTTGAGTAGGTGGACGAACGTACACACAGACAGATGCATGGACGGACGCATGAATGGCTGCACGGACGGATGGACGCATGGACGGACGCAGGAGCGGATGCATGAACGAAAGCAGGGACGGACGCACAGATGAACGTGCGGACGCACGAACAGACGCACGCACGGATGGGCGGATGGACGCATGTGCGGTCACACAGACGCACGCATGGATGGACGGAAGCAAGAACGAATGGACGGACGGATGCTTCGCCCCACTATCCATTATTCACTCCGTGGATATGCTGCCATTTTTCTCCTCACTCAGCTGGGTAAGTTTTGCGGTGCTCTTGATAAGGGCATCCAAATTCGCACTGTCCCCACACTCCACGCGAAGCCATTCAAGAATGTTTAAAGCTATCTGTTTCGCCAGCTTGGGAAAACCACGCCCAATCTAAGGATGGCTTACTGGTCGCACAGCTCGAGAGGCATCTTGCACAGACACAACCAACTCGAGCGACGCCATGTTTTTGAATGGCGGAGCATCGCCACATCACAACAAGCCACTCATAGATGCGTTCATGCGAGCTTTCTGTTTTAATTCCTCTGTTGATTAAAACACACGGTACGCTTTGAAAAAGTGTATCCTGAAGTTGTTTTTGATTTTTGTAGGTGTAGCTTTCAAAATGGAACTGTAATGCCAAAATATTTCAGGGACTATTTGATATGCCCCTAGAGCACTGATTGAACGAGATAGCTCCAACTTTATCTGCACTGCCAATACCTTGTGAAAGAAAGTTTAGAAAACTCAGGGCCCCTCGTTCTATTCAATTGCGCCGTGACGTCACGCAAGTCCAATCATTCTGGAAGTTGGCTTCACCTCGTCAATCACTCCATGTAAGCGGCGCGTTGTCGCAATAATTAAATAAAATTCACTAACTTGAGTTACGCATAGAAACTAACTAAAATGTCGCGTATACAATGATGCACGCAGCTCAGCTGGAAAAACTTGTCACAGTTTGTAGCCTGTCGTCTTATAGAGGTGCCAGGATACAATTTGTTTTGTTTATGCATGTGAGATAATTTACTGAATGATTGGAAGTGATTCATCTAACGTTATATTGTCAATGTAGGTATCTTCAGGTAATCACTTTGTAACCAGGTCTTGATTACTATATATTAAATGTTTCCGGATAGTGTTTCCTGTGCATTCAAACGCTGTAACATGTATGTTAGAAAAATATCGAAATTTGACTTTACATGAAAGTAATATGCCCATTGCTGAAAGTGGAAGGAACATACTCATTCTCAAACAAAAATAACGTAGTATGCTCAGCAGAACTAGAAGCTTGTTTTTATACGTTTTTATATAAAGCATGATAATCTCCTCCCTAAAGGAGGACACATTAGTAAATGTACACATCAGACTCGGAGTCAGGAAAACGTCGGTGCGGTAACATTCCTTCTAACGCACTTAGTGCTGTAGCGAAAATTGTTGCTCTAACATGCACAACGCTGATGTGCACGATTTGTGTGCAGAAGAGAAAGATAGAGATTGGTAACCTTGTGACAATTGGTAGTATCTGGTATATATAGTATTTTTTGACATTGATGAATGGTGAGAGAAAAAAAAGGAATACTTTATTAAGAAATCATACTGTCGAAACAAGACTGCGTATAAGGCACGTCTTCTTTGAACAGTTTCAAGTTTTTCCTTTGCCTTTATAGCAAGCGCAACCTGTCATTTGCTGTTTTTGCCTTTGTGGCAGACCGCTTCTCGTCAGCTGTCTTGCACAAGTTCTTTTAGAAGGATGCTCGCTGTGGCACATAAAATGTAATGCATGACCTGTTAGAAGCCCGGCCATCAACACAAACATCCAGGACATCAACGTCCCTGAGGATGCCACACATAAGAACCACTAACATTTCTTTCCACTTAGAAAGTGCCAACAAAAATTGAATGAAAAAAAAAACGTCGACATCTAAGGTTAAGCTCTATTTCCGTGATACGCACAACATTTTTAGCAAGTCCACGAGGGAACTTCCGCTCAACGCTGGTCACGCTCGTCATAAGAACATTTTTAGCAATGTCTCTCTATCTGCATCATTGACTGTCAGATTTTCATTCCATGATTCGCACAACAGTTTCTTAAGAGCTGCAACATACATAAGTCATAGACCCGTCTACATATGTCATAAAATTAATCGAAGGCACAAACCTTTTTCGTCTCCATCTTTTTCTGATAGTCGTTTGTATTACCAATGTCCCCGTCTGCTTGTCATCCTTGTTTTTCTTCCGCGCAGTGTGCCTAGATCATGGATTAGCTGTATCTTGTGACTCATATGCGGCCATTGTATTAAGGTAGACCGTTCACAGAGGCACCCAGTAAGAAAAGAATAACAGAAAACAAAACGCAACGCTAGAAAAGGCTGGCGAGACAACAAAGTTTTTTCCGAAAATCCGAGAAATGGAGACTGCACCAATAATAACTTATTTCCGACGCATCACACGCTGCGAGCATACGCCACAACAAGCATTTATAGAACGTGCCAAAAGCAACAAGGAAAGTCGTAACAAACACACATAAACGGTGTACATTGGCTGCATAGAATTCGATCATTATGTTTCAGGGACCACCAAGAGATGGAGCCGAATTTCGTGCTCAACTTCCTTGAAACCTTGGTCTTTACTCGACGCACAGAAAGAGCGACAGTAAAACATTTATTATTTGCTAGTTGTGCTTTGAAACTGCCAACGTTCTACTAATGCATGTACCCATGCGTGATATAGCGACAACGAGCGTAGCACATGTATAACTAGGCTACTATGCCTGCTAAGGCAGACAACACGAGATAATTTTGTACTGAGAAGCCTTGAAAAGCTTGATGCCAAAGCGTCAAGCGCGCTGCTCATGCAAAACAGCCAGCTGACGCCCTTCAAGCTTGCTCAGTGAGATTGCTATACGAATGCAGCGCATTTCAGCCGAGTGCTCCGAGATCTCTATTCTGTCGGGTTATCTGTACCGAAGAGGGAGGAAGAAAAATAAAGGGGAGAAGCAGTCGCAAACAGGAACCACTTCTCAAGATTGCCAGAACAGTTGAAAAGAGTTCCGGCAACGCGCGTCTTGATGTGTCAAGAAGAAGAAAAAGCGGATGGAAATTACGGGAGAAACAAACAGACCCTGTTTACCTGCTTTTCGCACCGCATTGCTTTCACGCATCTAGGCAGACTAAATCTATGAAAACGATGCGCTCTGCTATGTCCGGGACAGTTCATCTTACAGAACTGACCTCATTCTGACACAGGCGAAAGCCTAAAAACCTCCCTGCTGCCGTAACTGCAGCGTAGTTCGCCCTCCCCTTCCCCTTTCCTTTTTTTTCGCATCCTACCATCCTTTCCAGTTTCAAAAACTTTGGGATATGGCTTGCTTGTTCATTCTCTAATTTCACGCTTTCCTTTAGAAGTTAACGCGGCATACCTCACTTGTCAGAAAATTAAGTATAGGACGGACCACATCAGTGCGCCAGCGTTTAGTATAACGTTTTGCGTTCTGGTATACACGCGTCAATTACAACGATTTGGGCGAATCGGCGCAGTTGGAGGAAAGAAGACTGGTGCACTCTGAAGTTGAGAATTGGGTGGAAACCGTTCTGGTCGGGATGGTGTGTGTGTGTGTGTGTGTGTGTGTGTGCGTGTGCGTGTGTGTGTGTGTGTGTGTGTGCGTGTGTGTGTATGTGTGTGTGTGTGTGTGTGTGTGTGTGTGTGTGTGTGCGTGCGTGTGTGTGTGTGTGTGTGTGTGTGAACAAGGTTCCGTAGTGAGAACCTGAACATCTTGTTTTTATTTTGTTGTTATTCGTGATCAATGTTTATTTTATTTGTCGTCCAAGGTGTATTCTGGCGAGAAAAAATCTCTCCGCATTGGTGTTGATTTTTTCTCTACTTCTTTGTCTTTATTTATCTCTCTTTTTCAGTCATACTCTCTGTTGCTTCTATCTCTTTTTCATGTCTTTTTCTCTCGCTCTCTTTGTATGCCTTTCTCGGTGGAACAGTGGCTAGCGTTCTTCGCTGTTGACCCGAAGGTAACGCGTTCGGTCCCGGCCATGGCTATGATAACAGGGCCAGCCCCGTTATCATAGCACATGATAACAGGACAAGCCCCATCATCATGTGCAGCAAGTGCTAACGTCATATGATTAACCTCTTCGGGCGCGATTTGTGATGCGCTGTATATGAATGTGTTACATTCGCATACCGTAGCTCCAATACACTCAATATTGCATTCCAAATAAGAAAATAAAGTAGTACGTTGGTCTGTGTAAGTTTCAGCGATTTGTTGTAATTATGTGTTTCTATACTTAACCATTCTCAAATCAATAATGTTCCATTTGGACTATATAAGAATGGAATGAAGTTTCCAATGTGGGCACAATCAGTGTTTGGTTGCATTCATTTTTTGAAAAAAAAAAGTAATACTGCTGACATCGGTTCTGGAACGTGACACGTTGAACGACCCAATGAACATCGCAGTACCCTCCCCCAAAGTGATCGGCTACAGTCGTACGAAGCTCACTGAGGTTGCGTCAAGTCATATTGACTGTACAGGACATTCAGGTCATTTAATTAATCTTGCTCTCTTTTGGCCGCAAAGTTGACACAACTATAGCATTAACAAGCTGCGTTTACGAAAGGTTGCCACCGCTCCTGAAGCAGTGTTGCCAACCGATTTTCGGAGTGTTTAGGCGAGAATTATCTTACCATACTCTACACGTTTTTCATTTACTTATGTTTCACCCAACATTTAAAAATCGCACCATCCAACAAGGATAACGTCCAACAAGGATAACAAGGATACGTATACACTCTACGACGTGCATACGTATGGGGATGAAGAAGTCGGTGGCACGTTCAGTGTTTAGAAACTTGAGTTCGAAGAGAGAAGGATGAGCATGAAGAACAGCAGGTGGGCGGAAAACACGCTCCCATAATTGTATGAGAAGAGAATTGACTTAAAGTTGAAAAAGAAATAGCGGCGTATCTGGTTGCGTCAAAAAATGATAGTCCTCTGTCTTGAAAGAGAGAATAAAACGTATTTTTTTACGTTCTGCTCGAAAAAATTGACGAATAGGCGCTGCATGAGATATGGACGTCATCTGACAGTAATTTGAAGAAACGAAGTTTTTCCCGGTTTTTTTTTCGTTTTTTTGTAGCGTCGCATAGCCAGCGCCACGTAATAACCACCGATGTTTTTAAATTTACGTATTTTTTTACATTTACGTATTTATGTACCCTACGCAGGTGGAAAGAAATTGTGAAGATACCCTGCAATATGGTAATTACCCTGTGGTTGGCAACCCTACGCTGAAGGTGGCATTATGGACGTCGCGGTGTGGGGTTCTGGAACTTTTGACCATCTGGTGTTCGCTAACGTGCATTTCAGCTTTCTCGCCTGCATCTGAAATGTGCGCGCCACGGCCGGGATTAGATGCAGCGACCTTCGCGTTAACATATCTACTACACGCACAGCTGAAGCATGCTCTAATTGAGCCTAGCCATGGCCCTTTCCACCGTTGATGTTATTAAATCAGGCAACGACGACTCAAGCATCCGGTTTGCCCGGTTGGCAACGGTGGCATAGCCACGTGAGCGCTCAGAGAGAATAGATCGGGCCTTACGCCGGGAGCGTTGTTGTTGTTCGATGATCTCTAGAAGTTGCAACGCATATGTCCTTATGGGGCAACTTTCATCGTCATCCGCATGATTTCCTCTGCATAGACAGCATCTCACTTCTTGGGTTGAACATTTATCGGATTTATGTTGGTCAGTACACGTGCGACACTTCCCTCAAGGGAAGTAGATCGGATGTGATGTGTCGCATACCTCCAGCATTTTTTAGCACTGCAGTGGGTGAGGGGATAGTGCATCTACACGATAAATTAGTGGCCGTGCCTTAATTTTGGTTGGTCGAGCCGTTCCGGCAATAGTCACAATCACTGATTCTGTGGGACCTTTTTGTTCTCAACGTTTCGCGTGCATCGAAATACAGAGACTGCTCCTGCAGCCGCAAACATTTCAAGTATTTCAGGTGGCGTAAGGCTCAAGTCCACTCCTCAAACTAGTCCCTTCGCACAGGCCAAATGAACAGGCACAAAACAGCTCACCGGATTTGAGGCAAACGTTGTGCATTTTAGGAGATCTGTGATGCAGGCCTGGTCCGGCCAGCAGCACAGGATGCCTCCACGTCCAAATTGACGCACCTCGGTAATCATTCGGTAATAGTCGGAAATCTTCCGGAGTTCTTCCTGAATTAATTTCGGATTTTTCATGCGAATGGACTCGGCGTTGGTTGGAACCAGGGCCACAGGAACGCTCTTCAAACCACTGCGCAAAAAACAGATCGATTGGCAAATCACTGTAAGGAAGGGAAGCCGACCAGGCAGAATATGCCTGGCCGGGAGAGAAGAGATACATCAGGTTAATAGGCTTAAGAGCACCGCCCGATCCGGCCGCACCCCCACAGGAGGAAGCACGAAGGTGTCCTTGAAGTAGCAGTGGAGGTAGATCACGAATTGAAACCGGACACTCAGGCCTCAAGAAGCACCGGAGGAAATCTCGAGGACAGCGAGGACAGGGACGGCTCAGCACCAGCGTGGGTTTTAGCAAATATCGTTCCAGCAGTTACAGTACGGTTTCGCGTGCTTCTTTTTTTTTTACGAAGTAAAACTCAAGGTGCAGAGTCGATTTCAATTCTTCGCTTGAATAGCAATAAAAAGCGAGAGCCCAGTTTAAGTGGTAAACATGCAGGGAAGAAACAAAGACTGCAATGAAGACTGTACATTAGAGGCACATGAAGCAACTTGACATACAGAACCTCTCGCAAATGACGTACTTAACGTTAGTTAGCATGCAGGGGCAGGGCCTAGCACTGTATTAGAATGCCAAGCCATATCGCAATTTTAGAATATTTTACACAACCGCTAGAAAACTGCGCGTACGGTCGCATTTCTTTTTTGTTTGATTGAATTAGTGACGTCCACTGTTTCTATAATTTTTTCCCTTTCCTAGAAGGAAGTATTCTCAGAAAAAATAGTTATGCATGACTCTTCTTGTTCGCTTGAGCGTCATTTTATTTTGATTATCTACTACTTGAAATACATGCAGTTAGAGGGTGGTTTTTTTTTTCGCAGGAGAAATAGTTTGCGGTTTCTGGGCAGTATAAAAAAACAGTGTGCGCAAGCACTTGTGATGTCATTTAACCATATGGTGTAGTAGCGCAAATTCGACGGGGACGAAGAGGACAAGAAAACACGACACTCGCTACACTCGCAACTAATTTTTATTTCAGAAGCAGCACTTCATATATAACCCATAACCCTAGCGACACAGAAAAGAACTACGAACACTGAATCATTGCCAACAGAAGCTTTTGCGCAGACTCAAGCGATAGTACACGGCAGTTAAGCTTAGACACTTTTAGATGACATAACTAAAAACAGCCCTGGGTAACATCAAATCAAAAAAAAATTTTGCGGGAATTCACACGTGTTTGAAACAAAACTTAGAATGTACCGATCGGCACATTCTAAAGTTGTAAAGAGTGGCATAGCCTTTTCATGTTTGAGAGCAGCCTTAACAAAGTCATGTCCAGAAAAAATTAGCGAAAGCTTCAACCAACAAATTATCAGGCTAAAAAATGCTGGGTACGAAAAACACGTGTTGTGTAGATCAGCTAACAAGCTGATTAGTCACGTACGCAACAACTTTCATAAAAAAATGACAAGTAATGAAAACAGGAAGAAGATAGTGTCAGTTCCATATGCGCACAAGATTGCCCATAACTTAAAAAACGTAGGTAATCGCTATGGCCTACAATTAGTTTTTTCGGCACCCAACAAGCTTAGTAAAATATGTTCCAAACTAGACCGTAAAGTTTCCATAGCAGTAAACACTAATGCTGGTATTTGTACGGTAAATCACACAACAAAGTTTGTTAAGTGTAGCCTATCAGTCGTGTATTGCTTGCCGCTAACGTGTGGAAAGGTATACATCGGCCAGACGGGTCGTTGTTTGAACACCCGACTTTTAGAACACAAGCGATCATTAGGGACTAACATTCATTCTCACATAAAGGGACACTGTTCCCAGTGTGGCTGCTCACCACTGTACAGTGACACAACCGTAGTCTTCCGTCATGGAAACCAACTAACCAGAGAAATTGTCGAAGCCTTTCACATTAAAGAAAGAAAAGAAGGATGCATTAGTCAGTCATCGGTTTCGTTAAGTAACCGAGAAGCCAGCTACCTCGAAGGACTTAATTGAGATCAGTGTTTTGCATGTGTCATACTCTCCTTCTTGTCGTTTCAAAATTTTGTTTCAAACACGTGTGAATTCCCGCAAACTTTTTTGTTTTTTTTGTTTTTTTGATTTGATATTACCCAGGGCTGTTTTTAGTTATGTCATCTAACAGTGTCTAAGCTTAACTGCCGTGTACTATCGCTTGAGTCTGCGCAAAAGCTTCTGTTGGCAATGATTCAGTGTTCGTAGTTCTTTTCTGTGTCGCTAGGGTTATGGGTTATATATGAAGTGCTGCTTCTGAAATAAAAATTAGTTGCGAGTGTAGCGAGTGTCGTGTTTTCTTGTGCTCTTCGTCCCCGTCGAATTTGCGCTACTACACCATATGGTTAAATGATGTCTCACCAACTAGCCCAGCTCTCAACCCTACTGAACTTGTGATGTATTCCGCTCATGTTGCCGTCCGAGAGACGTGGCGAATAACCTTGGCGGAATTGACGTTCCCAGTGTTTTCGAGCGATATTTGCTGTTTCTTCTGATCTTTTGATTAGCATTGTTAGCCTGCCGCTGTGTAGTAATGGTTACTGGGCTCAGCTGCTGACTAGAAGGTCACAGATTCGATTCCGACAGCGGCGGTCGTATTTCGATGGAGGGGAAGTGCTTGAAGCCTGTGCACTGTGTGACGTCAGCACGCGTTGAAGAACACCTCACGTTCGGAATTGCCGGAGCCGTCCACTATATGGCGTCTCTCGCAATCATATCGTGGTTTTGCGACGCAGAACCCCACATATTAATAATAACCTTGCCGGAAGTGGCGCTTCGTTCCGCTCGCATTTCCTGTAGCGCCGTTCTTGAAGATAACAGAAAGAGCTCGTTTGACAGAGATTCTGGTGTCGGCATCGTTAGTTATGAGCGAAAAGTTATCTTATTCATCGCCTTGCTAAGGCACGTTGCCGGGCTAGTTGGTTCGGGTTCATCATTCATATGGGTATGGCGCACCACGACACACACACACACACACACACACACACACACGACACACACGCACGCACGCACACGCACGCGCACACACACACGCACACATGCACGCGCACACACACACGCACACACACACATGCGCACACGCACATACACACACGCACGCACACACACACACACACACACACACACAGAGCACTAATTTGCAGCTAATGTTTTATTTGCGATCACACATGCAATTCATACAATAACAGTAGACCGATAAAACTTATAAAATATCATGTTAAGATACAGCACAGCTCATGCACGCGTCATCACCGATTGCGACAATCTGCACTCGCCAACGTCAAAGTGAAGATTGTAGATACCTCTTTTCTTTAGCTGACAAAGCTATGGAAGCCACACTCGAACATTTCTCTTTCATTTTGTCAATTTCATAGGCTTCAATGATTTCACGAGTAATTCTGTCACGGGCTCCATAGAGAATACAGGTGTTTTGAAACGCAGGGACACAGAGACCGGAAAATCGAGAAAGAGGAAAAAAATTAATAAATTACAAATACTTTCTGCTCGAGTGACAATTAAGCTCAGATTATCTATGTTGCAAACAGATGTACCACAGAACAATGCCATTTATTTTATCTAATATGTATTACAGGTGAGGGTAATGTGTATACATATCATACAAAATACTCAAGGCCGCCTCTTCAAACATAAAATAAGTCTTAACAAACAAGTCTTATACGGCACTCTGTATTAAGAGGGGTTTTTGTGCACTGCATTTCATGAACAGTGAATGCCAGTGCTGCTGGAACTATACTTGTTCATAAATGTCTTTTTGCCTGTCTAACATGCGAGTTTTTTATAAACAACGCATGCCCATTAACAAGGCGGTGTCGAGAAGCAGCATTGCGGTCAGGGGATACGAGGTACTCTATGCTATAAGAATTTAAATCGAGTTATTCTTCAAAAGCCCTTTGTAGGACGTCCCAAAACAGGATGGCATCATTACAATGAATGAAACAATGCTCTATTGTTTTAAGGGAAGAGCCTTAAACGGCTCATCAAACAGGAAACTTCACCGTCGGCGGCCACCGCCCAGGGCGTCCGGCATGAGTGACGCGAAAACAGGGATCGTCACGTATTTAGGTCACCATATGACGTCATCACGACGTCACAAATTTTTTGGGTGGGACGTCATGTAAAGTAATGCCA
>WOVY01002408.1:142500-427500 GCA_013436015.1 Rhipicephalus annulatus
ATGATATCACAAGAAGTCAGCGTACAGAATCTTTCGTCAGTAACTTCGACTACTTTTCTGCTCGCGCATGTAAGTACAGTCGGCGAAAACTTTAACTGTATTGCGCAGCCGCCCCCTTTTGTCTCTCAGCGTCATGTTACGAAATGACGTTGCAAAAAATTGCTTCGTGGGCATACAATTGTCCTCATTAATTGATATGTTGGGTTTAACGTCGCAAAACCACCGTATGATTGTGAGAGACGTCGTAGTGGAGGGCTCCGGAAATTTCGACCACCTGGGGTTCTTTAACGTGCACCCAAATGTGAGCACACGGGCCTACAACATTTCCGATGGAGGCGGAAATCATATAGTGGTTTATAATCATATAGTGGTTTATTCATATAGTAGTTTAATCATATGGTATAATCATATAGTAGGGAATATAATCATATAGTGGTTTTGGGACGTTAAACCCCACAAATCAATCAATCAACAACATTTCCGCCTCCATCGGAAATGCAGCCGCCGCAGCCGGGATTCGATCGCGCGACCTGCGGGTCAGCAGCCGAGTACCTTAGCCACTAGACCACCGCGGTGGGGCATACACTTGTCCTCACCTTTTCTTAAACTTAATATAGTCGTATAGCAAAAGATACACAAAAAATGGCCACTCGTGCACGATGGCTAAAGATGTAACTGACTGTACCAATTGTTGCAGCTTTGAAAAAAATCTTGATTTGGTTGCGGATGATGTAAGGCGGCAAGTTGGGCCAGTTGGTTAGGATTCATTGTGAACTTGATTCACAGCGCAACACCAGAAACACAGACACAAGAAAGGGGCCGGAGAAAACGCAACAGCATCCGGCTCATGTGCGAATGCTGTGCCGCGCGTGAGCCTCATGCATGGCCAGTAAAGGCGTGCAGTTTACCTAGGTGAGTCTCAGATGCACCATCATGCACGAAAACTGACCGTCAGCGTCAGCACGAGGGATGTAAAGAATCATCGCCATGCGGTAACATCGAGTTATGACGTCACTGTGACGTCACATGATGGCGTCATCACATAACACTCCGAGTAGGCAGGCGCGCTAGCAAAGCGTAGCGTAGCCTGGTATAGTGCAGTGTAGAAAGCAGGTGGAGCTGGAAAGTTAGAGTGAGCTGGGAGGTTGTTAGGGTGACGAGCAAGAAACTGGTGAGAGGAAACAGGAGGGTAGAGAGTAACGCATATTGGCTGTGTTCCAATTCTTAGACAGCACGTAGACAGTCTACGCAGACAGCACCGAGCCCATGCTGTCCGAAAATTGGAACACGTTTGTGCAGCTTTTACGCGATGATGCGCCACCTCGCGTCGAGAAGAAAAAGCTAAATTAAAGAAACGTAACAGTTGTATTTTCTGGCCTATTTCGTGTCAAAAGCAAAAACAAATAAACTTTACTCACATTGAGCGTCCGGGAAAGCGTCTGTTTGTGTGCAGACGACCATTCTGGCGAGATTAGATCTGAGTGATTCGCTGAGCAGCCATCTTGTTTAGACAGCAAAGTAGCCTGCATCGTATTTGTCTACGATGCGGTGTTCTCGGAGCTGTCTATTTTGCCGGCTACGTGAGAATTGCAATGAGACTTAATCATCGGCGCTGTCCATTTAGCTGTCTATTTAGCCGTCTACGGTGAGTATTGGAACTCACCCATTATCTGTATCGAAAAAATCTTACACGACACGTATGACACGTATCCATTAATTCCATGTGATCCTACGAGAACGCGTGATTCATATCTGTTTAGACGAGATTATTGAATTCGAAGTATAAGGCGTGTCATATTTTACTCTTCAATTCAATAGGCACAGCATGAAACAAAATGAGAGAAGTAGAGAGAACGGAAGGCAGAAATAAAGAGAAGGAGAGAGGGAACCAAAAAAAGGTAGCTAAACAAATAATCTGCGAGAGGAAGAGATAAAAAGAAATAGGAAGTTAGCAATATGAGCGAGAAAAAAAGAAAGAAATATGGAGAGAATAAACAAGACGACGAAATGGAGATAGACAAAGGAAGGATTAGAAATAAACGGAGACAAACAAGAGATGCACAAAAAAAAACAGACAGGAGAAAGAAAAAAAGTGGGAGACCCTTAAGCTTCGTCTTTGTGAGTTGAACGCGTTAGCGATATTTCGTGCGTACTTCGAACAGTGCATAAATCTGTTCGAACTTGCTATGCACCCACTACGTGGCCTTAAGTGAATAGGCGCAGTAACGTGTGTGCCTTTTGGAGTGGGTGACGGCTTTAAACAATCAGGTCATAAGGATAATCACATGTTCCAACAAACCATGGCAATGTAAGCTTGTACCAAACATTATTACTGCCATGTTTCTTGGTGTGTTGTGAAGCATGTGCACAGGACTCGTGCGTTTGTGAAGCATGGAGAAGATACTTTGACTGCTTTATTTTTAGGCAGAGGAAGTTACTTTCACTGTATTCACAAGCAGACGCGTGGTTATTGCACGTGCGTGGTTATTGTACCTTCATGATGCGCTCGCAGCCGTTTTGCTAGCTCCACATGTACCAAATTTGGTGTTACGTGACGTCAATGGATGACGAAATATATGGCTGGTGTTGACATCATAATCCTGACACGTGTGGCATGTGAGAACATGACAACATACCACGCTAATAGCTTGCTCGCGGCCGCTTCGCTAGCCCTACATATACTAAATTTGGTATCACGTGACGTGAATAAATGACGAAGGTAAGCGACACATCCAAAAATAATAATCATCACACGGAAGTCATGTACGGCATCATTTACCTCCATCTCGTAACGTTGTGCTGATTGTAAAGTGACATATCAACCTTTCTTACTCGTGGTTCGCATGTCATCGATTCCAACTGTACGTGGTATCTGCCTTTTTTTTTTCTTCTGGTTCGACTGCGGGTGAAGTGCGCTTCTCCTGCACATCCTTCCCCCTGAAAATTTCTCTCGACTCTGGCCTGTCATTTTTTTCTTTTCTATATGTCATTGCCTACTATATGTTTATGGTGCGCGCTGAGGATTCATTTTTTCTACTTCACAATAAAGAATGATGACCATGGTGACGAAATCAAAGCATCTCTGTCGAGCCCACTGACCGAAGACGATTGCGCAATCATTAGTTATCCCATTATGTTGGAATAAATCGAGCAGGCCGTTGATCAACTAACTTTGTTGAAAACACCTGGCCCTGATGCGATATTCCAAATCACTCGCGATTTACAAATCATTCAAAAGGACTCTCAGTTATATTCTGCTCGACATATTTACGAAAAGTTACGAAATGAAGACTGTCCCGTGGTCCTTTTGCAAAAGTCATATTGTTCTCATTCAAAAATCTCTGGAAAGGTAAAGCTTCGTTCCCTTGAAGGCTACAGGCCAATAGCGTTGTCAAATGTTCACTTCAACATTTTTGCTAAAGTATTATCAAATTGATTACGGTTTGTGATGTCAATATTCTTTGGTTCTCTGCAGACATGTGAAATTAGGGGTCCCTCCATACAAACAAACATACACATCACTCGAACATTTCTTCAGTATTACTACAGTTATCAAGGACAGCTTGCTATGCGGCAGGTGGACCTTGGCAAAGCTTTTGACCGTGTCAATCATTCCTTTCATTTTTCCCTTCTGGAGCATGTAAATGTAGGCTTTGCTGTGCTGGAAGGACTTAAACTTTGTTACAATCACTGTTCAACTTGGCTAATTATTAATGTCCACCTGTAAATGCCGGTATCTATTCACAAGGCTACTCTATGTCCCCACTGCTGTTTTCACTTTATCTTGAAACGCTGTGCCTTATCGCAATACGTTCGAATAGTATTTGCGGCTTTAAAATATTAGGCCATGAGTTTAAGGCGTATGCAGACGACGTAGCTTCCTTTTGTTCGGACAACGAAGTGTTGAGAATGTGTTACCAACAACAAGTAAATTCGGCATTGTATCGGGAGATCCTTTGAATTCATCTAAAAGTTTAGGATTATGGTTTGGATCAAGTGATAGTACGCCTGACAAATTCGCAGGAATCAATTAATCCCGTATTCTACCAGCGTACCTTGGTGTGCCACTAGATACGTACAGATTCAGTGCACGTTACTGGAAAGAGCGCGTTTGAAAACTTGAACGACAAGCCTAGACTTTTGTTCCGCATCGCCGTCCCACCTTCGGGAGAGCTGGAGTTTGCAGTACCCTTTTAGCTACAAAGGTTTACGATGTATTGCAACTTATTAACTGCTCTAGATCTTACATACAGCGTTTTCATCGTACTTTCGTAACATTCGTGTGGTCTTCGACATTTGAACCAATGAGACGGGACAACCTATTCAGGCCAGTATAAGAAATGGGGGGCTGGTATTAGTTCATTTATATCTATGGCAAATAATTTCGAGGTTCTGCTTCCTTCGCGACAGTTCTCATCCCATAATTTGATCCTCCTTCTAGATTACCATTGTTAATGCAATACCTAACTCTATTGTTTATTCTGTTTCTGTACGCCAGTGTTTGTGAAGATTTGTGCAGGAAGTTTTGATCGCTGTCCGGTTTTTCAGAGTTCAATTTTCTATAGAATGCTTATACACAGTATCACGCAGAATACGCTATATATATTTGTTATCCATGGTTTTTGCACCTCCACTTTACCGCTCATTATACTCCGAGCTTCCAGGACAGGATGTACTAAAGTGAGTCCGGAAAAGGTCTATTTCTCCTGATACTAAAACCTTCTTAAATTATAAACATCGTACGGATGCACTGCCGGTATTTTCGTTTCTTCAGTTAATTGTCGTCTCTGCAATGTACCAGAGACAATAATCATTGATTGATTGATCAATTGATTGATTGATTGATATGTGAGCTGCAAAGATGTCATTAGGTTTTGGGACATCTTTTAAGGAACCGTTAAGAATATTTTAACATTAATTCACATACTATACGTTCAAAAAGGTTTTAAAAATGCAAATTTTTGAACCTCCTTGTATACGTTACCTTTACCCAAGATGTCTTGATGAAATGCGATTTGATACGTTATTTTTTGTGGGACTGCACAGTCTGTGGAAAACACGCTTGCAAGACCGTGATTCAGCTAAAAGACTTTTATGAAGAACTTGACTTCAAACCAGATTGGCACCCTATCTTGATGAGGTGCTCATCCTTACCAGTATATATGCATGTAAGTATGCTAAGTATATATGCATGTAAGCCTTTCAATGCTTGTGCAGTAGTTGTGTGATTATTGTCGCTGAGTGAATATCCCTACGTCAATGTTATAATTTCGAAAATGCATTAAAGTAAGTACCATGAAATGAAAAACAAAGGGCGGCTGTGTGGTAGAACGGCTGCTTGCCGCGTAGAGGACCCGGGTTCGATCCCCTCTCAGAGCAAGAATTATTATTCATTCGATCGGCATCTTTCTCTATTTTTCGGTCACGCACAAGATGACCACTTTTCACTCACAACCGGCGACGCCGGAACTTCTGCGAAACGAGCTCTCTAACCATATCTCGTTTTAAAAAGACATAGAGGTAGAAGGTAGGCAAAACCTAGCCAAACAACAAAAGTCACTGACTACGTACGTGCCCACCAGCACTTCGTAACTAGCACTTTTGTCTCGTTAGCACTGCACCTTCAGTACAGTCAGTGCTAATTTCTTTTGTCTTGTTTTTAGATGCTCTTGGCGGCATATTACAAAAAAAAACGTAATGGAAGTACCAGGCCACTCATAAGAATTGCAGATGAGAGGCCACCGTATAGAAAAGAGTTCTATATGGCGGCTTCTTCGTGTAAGAAAAGCGTCCTTACTTTCCACCCAACACTTCTTTCTTGTGACGTGCAGCTGCCATCAAAACGCATTTACTACACCATGGATTTGAGAACGGCTCTGTCGTGTGCCAAGAACCGCTTCATTAGTAAACGAGAGATTACCCTTCGGTAAACTTATCAACGCATGTGTCTCACGAATAACAATAAGTAGAAAAAAGTTAAGCTTGCCAACTTCTTCGTGGCCCGAGCTAACGTGATTACGCGGACATCTGTCAGGGCGGTAAACTATACCTGCGCAAACTAGCCCAATCCGCATTGATCTGGTTTAAACTTCAATTTCGATATTTCTTTTTAAGCACGCCGTATAGTGAGGCACTCAGGATTTTATTTTTGACCGTGTGCGCAGGCGCGTTGCCAGAAATTTTTCTTCACGTTAGTGTCTCGCTTTGATTCCCCTACTACTTCCGTCTTTGTGCAGGATCGTCAGTCAAGTAGTTGTTTCAGTCACTCACTTCAAGATAAGGGGGTGGGGGATGCTTGTGCGTGCGTTTGTATGCGTGCATACATGGAAAATTGGTAAAATGCCAGGGAAGGGGAGGCAGGCTGTACTCCCCCACTCGCGAATTGGCCTCTTGCGCTCACAGTATAAAATAAAGCGTCTCACTTTTGGCGCGAAATACGAACTTACCCCGAATAGAGTGCAGTCTAAAAAGGTGATCTATGTCACCAGACTTAGACTAACGTAACTGCTCGTATACTACAAGTGCCCGTTATCGCCAGCTAATGCTCGTTGAAAAATAAATAATTTACTGCCAGTGTTGCCTATCTATCTTATAGCATCACCACTGTCTTCATTCAACCTCAGTTCAAGGAGTTAGTTACACTTTTTCGTCGCGTTCATTGTAGCGCCACATGCTATGCATGTATTTGTATTTTAGGCGGGTGTTTGCGAAATGCCTCAGAAAGGCTCGCTTGCAAGCATGCTTCAACTTCTATTTGTCTAGCTATCTATGACGTTGACGTGGTTAGACGTGCTAAATGTGAAAACACGGGAACAAAAAGTGGACCCCGCTTCTGGGCAGAAATTCGCGATTTCAATGTTGCTCCACGTTTACGTAAGGGCCGGCGCGAACGAACAGTCGTGCACTTGACGCTTTATGAGCTAGTTAGGGGATTGTGCGCTGCTCAGAATAAATCCAGAGCATTACACTGAGAGGCCTTCCACAGCCCCTTAAGGGGCACCTGGAAATATTACCATCCGTCAGCAGCTAAGAAATAGCTACCGCCAAGGCAAACTGTGATCGTTTTGGCTTGAGCGATAACGTGCACCGAAACAAAAAAAAAAAAACAGCCACAGCTTACGCCACACTACATCGCTAACCAGTCTTGAATATTGCTCAAGCAGCAACTTACGTCGTGCTTTATACGTAAATCGTGAACTGTTGCTTTCGTTATTCTTTTTGCAACCGACTGCTCATCGCGTTCGGCGAATGTTAAAAGCATTTGAATAAACTGACGTATTTTGCACAGTGAGTTGCGTTTCTGCATATCATTCGGCGATGACCGGATCACTCTTTCCACATTAGCATCCGATTCCTTCCGTCGAGAGGGGAACAGTGATTCGGGGGCCTTCGATAACAAACGTAGGAAGGGGGGAGAGGGGGGAGAGCGAGGGGGATGGCTGTGCCGGGCACAAGGCGTTGCATAACGACATTGACCCAGGAAGGGTCTATAAATGGGCGGCTGGCCTAGTTCGGCAAAAAAAGAGGAAAGCCCGGCCTTGGTGGCTTTCTCCGGCGCAAGGTGCATTGACTCTGGGAGAGAGGGTCCTATCGCTGGCGCCGTATAAGAGGCGCGGGGGGCCCGATCTGGGCCAGTCGAGCATGGCGAACACCGAGGACATACCCGCGCAGCACCACTCGCTGTCGTCCATGCTGTTCTCGGGGGGTGACCCCCGGGTGCGGCATTGGCCCCTGATGGGATCGCCGGCGGTCATCGTGTCCATCCTGGCCGGTTACCTTTACTTCTCGTTACGCCTCGGGCCGGCGCTCATGAAGAACCGGAGGCCCTTCCCCATCCGGCCCTTGGTGGTGGCCTACAACGTGGTCATGGTACTGCTCAGTGTCTACTTCTTCGTCCTCACGCTACGGCTCACCTACCTGCGCGACGCGACGCCGTTCCTGCAGCGCTACGACTTCTTCTGCCAGGGCACCGACACGACGTCCAGCGCGGGCCCCCTGCTCTACCACGGCTGGTTTTACATGCTCATGAAGGTCGGCGAGCTGCTCGACACGGTGTTCTTTGTGTTGCTCAAGAAGAACAGCCACATCAGCTTCCTGCACCTGCTGCACCACTCGCTGGCCCTGTCCACCGTCTGGATGGACATCAACAACGGCATCACCGGCCAGGTCGCCATGTTCCCCATCCTCAACACGGCCGTGCACATGGTGATGTACACCTACTACGGCCTCGCCGCCCTGGGGCCGTCGCTGCGGCCCAACCTGTGGTGGAAGAAGTACGTCACCCAGCTGCAGATCATCCAGTTCTTCTTCCTCATGGTGCACGGCGGAATTCCTATCTTCTACGACTGCGGCTTCCCGCGTATCATGGCGTACTTCATGGTGCTCGAGACGGCTCTGTTCACGGGACTATTTTCGGATTTCTACTACCGCAATTACCTTCTACGCAAAGAGCAATGATAAGCGCGTCGTCGCCACCCATCAAGGACCTATTGTCGTCGGTGTGTCGCTGTGTCAATGCGCCTCACTCTCTCCTGTCCTCTTGTACATAGTTCACCGCGCGCGCGTGCATGTGTCGTGTTCATGTTCCGGTTTCTTTATTTTTTTAGCCCCATTGAAATAAACCAGTGCTTGCACATTCCTCATCCTTGTGCCTGGTGGATATTTGGCCCGTGATGTGGTGTCGCGTAAGGCCTGACAGCTTCTTGACCCTCCCCCCTAGCCTTTTCCCCCTCCGAAACGTCGCAGTGGTACGACCGTCATTTGTAGCGATCTGCTGGTCTCATCCGTTTGGCTCGGCTGGTAATCGGCCCAGGCTTTGTGCTCTGTGCGCGCCACTCTCCTGCATAGCGCCGATAGGTAAAGACGTGCCGCGCCGCGCCGGTGTGGCTTCTAGGACAAGGCGGCCGCCGCCTTGGGCGTTCCTCGGTTTCCCCCGTTGTCGTCGTCGGACGCCCGGGCTCGTCCGTCGCTTTATACTGGGTCAGCAGCGCTCCATCGCCAGTAGGGTGGCCGTGTGTATCCTACTTCCCAACGACTTTCTTTTTCTTCGCGTTCGGGCTCCGGGGCCGTGGGCGGTGATCGTATGGGCGAGGAGAAGGGGAAGGGCATCACGATAACGGGTGGGCGCTGAATATGGCGCCGAAAGGGACAGCGTTATCGGCACACGTGTCGGCATCCTGTCCCGTCGGTCGGTGGATAGTCTGGCCCCATTGTGGGGCCTCATCGGGCCGGGCGTGCTGTTCACCGGTGGCAACCGGAATGCACCTTTTCCTCCAGCCCAGGGGGCCTCCCTTCCTGGTCGCCGGACTGTGAAGAGGAGCCCACGGTCAGACACGCCGGAGCAGGAAAGGGCGCAGACTGGGCTGCTCTTCCCAGAGGAGCCGCTCTGCGAATGTTGCCAAATTTATCGCGTCACCGGGCGCGTACACGGCTGTTCCCTTCCCCCATCCCGACACGCGTTCTCAATCGCGCCAGCGGGAAATCCTGAAATAGAAAGCGAAAGCTGCTTCGGAAAGTAGGCTAGAGAACCGCCAAGGAGGAAGGAAGGATCACCGAGGAAGGGAGAGGCGCTCTTTTTGTCAACGGCGGTGGAAGAGGAGGCGGCACGATCGAGACCTCGTTCTTGCTCCGCGGCGGCTGGACCTCTTCCGACTGCCGCCGGCGAACTTACGGCGCTGGGCTGTGTCGCACGCTAGCCGCATCGGCAGCCGGTTTTGGGCGGCGGCGCAGAGCGAAAGTCGGCGGTGTAACTACGCACGTACCGCCAAACGTTTCCGCGTGACGGCCCGCTGTGGGGCCCGCTTTGACCTGCTCCATTCCCTTCCGGTTTCACACGTTGCGGCAATGACCGCGCGCGCGTCGTGCCGTCTTGAAGGCCGCCGTCATGCAGACCTTGACCTTAGTTAAGCAAAAAATCTTTTTTTTTTCACAGTACATTAATTTAGAAAGTGTACTAGCTACACCACATGAGCTTCTCAGGCGAAGTAATACGGCGATTCTAGCGATATTCCGGCACTTATGCAAGTTGAGTTGGCATTTTCGGCCGGAAAATACAGCTGGTGTGATCTAATGCCAGAATGATTCTACGCTCAACAAAAAACAGAAGCCAGGTGATGACGCATCGAGTTGCGCACGCGCATGTAACGGGTAATTATGCGAGGATAAACATCCAGCTAATGGCATCTTTCTCGATGAAACAATCGTGACAGAAGCGGACTAGTCCGCGGGTAACAGCAGAAGCTTGATAATACTTCCACATGCTACGTAGATAAAAGGAAAGCTAAATAATGATTTGGTATTTCTGTGCATCGCAGCCTTGACCTCAAAGTAATTAATTATTGTGCTCGTCCCAATTGTTACGTCAGCGGCGATTTGTGCACCCGCCGAGTGGGTAGCTATTGCACGGCCCCACAAATCGCGCGACATTATCTGGTTATGCTTGATCATTGTTTTTTCTCTGTTTATTTTCTCATAGTTTGCGTAATAAGACCGCGTTCGTTCGCGCCATGGAAGTTAGAAGGCGTTACATCTAATAGCCCCGATGCAGTAGAGTAAACGTACAGATAGAAAATGCGTCAGTTATCTGATATTGTTTCCCAATAACCAGCCTGCTGTGCTGAAAAGAAGCGAAAATAATGTGCGATAGGTTTGCGTACGTGACGGCCCGAATCGGAAATGAAGCAGCGAAAGGCAATCGCGAAGAAGACCTCAAACATCACTTGCCCTTGTGACGTGTTAACGACGGTGTATTGCGCATCGCTCACTTTATTCCTTCCCATCGCTTGACGCTTTCACTTTACAACTAAAAAATTCGTAAACATTGCCTGCCAAGGTGTGTTGAAATTAAAGGTTCCTAAAGTTTGCATCTTCTATATCTGGCGAATAAAGGTAAGTGCGCGGGCACTTGGTGAAATTAGCGAGCGTGCTATTTGTATATATCTCGTTCGAGAAGCGTTTGAAGAACAGTGCATACAGTGCCAGGTCGCGGCTGCAGCAGCATTTCAGTGGTCGCGAAATGAATGTGGAAACACCTCGTGTTCTTAGACGGGGCCTACGTTGAAGAGCGCTTACTTTTCAGATCCGCAATCACCCGTTATGACACGCCTCTTTCATAATAATAATAATAATAATAATAATAATAATAATAATAATAATAATAATAATAATAATAATATATGGAGTAGTACGTCCCAAAATCACGATATGATTATGAGAGACGCCATAGTGGAAGGCTCCGAAAATTTCTACCGTCTGGTGTTCTTTAACGTCCACTAACGTATCGCACTGCAGTACACGGGCATCTACCATTCCGCCTCCTTCGAAATGCGACCACCGCAGCAGGAATGGAACCCGTGACCTGAGAGCCTTAATCATAGCACCGCAACCACTACGCCATCGCGGCGGAAGCGGCGCTTTCAATGAAATCGGGGTTTTTTTACGTGACGGAATTCTCGAGCGTCGCATTTCAGGAGTCGTGACACAGCAACCGGAACCTATCCGTTTCCTTTTGTAGCACCCGTATTCTAGAACGTCCCTTCACTCAACGTTTCACCGTCACTTGAGAAAGCCGATGGGAGCGGCATCTGCAGGAACGGCAAGTCACTGCATATCAGCAGTAATCTGCTGCAATCCTCAAGTAGCGCAGCGTCATTTTGAGCCGAGCTGTGGCGCAGCACTCAACTCTGTCAAGTGAAGGGTGAAAGTCGAGTCGAGGAGCGTTTGTGAATACGGGGGTAAGTGTTTCAAGAGGACTTCGTCGTGTCGAGAACGAATCACTCGGCAACCGACGTTGATCAGTCCTGTCGCGCTGGCAGAACAGCGTGGGTAAGTGCTGTGATACGTCCTGACGACGCTTGTCTGTTGTCTCGAGGCGCCAGCTTTCGGCGTGTGTCGAAAATGAAAATTTCGAGAAGAGTCGGAAGCAGCAGAATGTTGATACACGGTCCCCACACACGAGAAAACAGCCCTTTTTTTTTCGCAGTCTCTCGGGCCAGCTTGGAACGCGCCCCTCTGGCTGTAAACCTGACACAACCACATGGTCAGCTGCGCGTAAAGCAAATGAAGACACCTCATAGCGCTGCAACCACCGGGGCACGAGGAAGCACGAAGGCGGCACGGTGACGGCTTCAGTCGCACATCGCCCTCCGAGCCTAGAAGAATTCTTGTACTCATTCAGTATTCGTGCCACCTTTTTTAGGGGCGAAGCACCTTATAGACCGAGGCTTGTCCATCCGCGACGTCCGTCACAGAAACATGCGTGGATTTGAGACACACACACAAAAAGGTGTTAACGACATACTAATATCAATCATAATTGCGACGAAAGGGCACCTGGAAGCACAAACTCATTATACTAGTCGCCGACTTCAACGTACACATTACTGACCTTAGGAAGTATACTTGTCCTCGAATCACACCGTCCGATGTCGAGGTATACACAAACCCGTTGCGATAGTCAAAACGTAAGTGTGTGTGTGAACAAAAAAGTTATAGAAGACGAACCACAATCATAATTGTGATGGAACAATATAGAACGCCCACAAGGCCTTATTCTAATCGGCGACCTCAACATAGACATCATGGGCCTTACGACCTAGCCTTCTCGTCAACTCTTTGCGTGACTTTATGTCCCTCAATGTACATTATGCAGGACATCGTCATCATCCTGACTACGTCCACTGCAGGGCAAAGGCCTCTCCCATGTTCCGCCAGTTAACCCGGTCCTGCGCTTGCTGCTGCCAATTTATACCCGCAAACTTCTTAATCTCATCTGCCCACTTATTATGCAGGGCAACGTACAGTTATTCAGCCATACGATACCCAGAGCTTCGCCCACCCGTCGCGATTCATTTCGTGAAGATGCGTAGATTTTTTTTTCGTTCGCAATGTAACAGTAATCTTAGAACCTGAACAAAGATGTCAGTGTTTTATCCTAACGATGATGAACGACAGCGTGTTCCCAATACTTCAGAATGTACTTAACACTACACGTACAGTCCGCTCTCTCCCGGTGTTCGCATAAAGGTGACGCTCATGCGCCCAAGTTCGTCACGTGTACGAGATGAGATAACACCACTTATCAGGCTATGCGAACGCTGCTTGCACTCGTAGCGAAAAAGATCGCCCGGTTGCCGTTGGAGCCAAACAAGATGGCGCGGGCACGGAGCTTTCTGCCTCGAAAGAAGGCAGACCTGCCCGACCGCGGTGGTCTAGTGGCTAAAGTACCCGGCTGCTAACCGACAGGTTGTGGGACCGGATCCCGGCTGTAGGCCCATGCGCTGTAGGCCCGTGTGCTCAGATTTGGGTGCATGTTAAAGAACCAAAGGTGGTCGAAATTTCCGGAGCCCTTCGCTACGGAGCCTCTCATAACCATATGGTGGTTCTGGGACGTTAAACTTCACATATCTATCAATCTGAAATTTATGTGGGGTTTGTGCCAAAAGAAGATATTATTATTATTATTATTATTATTATTATTATTATTATTATTATTATTATTATTATTATTATTATTATTATTATTATTATTATTATTATTATTATTATTATTATTATTATTATTATTATTAGGATGGCCTGACTGCTGGGTCAGGCCATCCGATCCTGTCTGAAGCTATCAGCGATTTCGACACGTCGTAGCCAAGCATACCGCAGCACGAGTATCCTCTGGAAACCTTGGCAGACGGAACGCCTACTTAAGCGGCCTGAAGTGCACGGCACTCTGCAGTCGGCGGTGAGTCAGCGACCAGACACTGACGAGTCATATTTTACAGCTACTGTGTTTACCTTGTAAGTCTAAGAAACGTTTGTTAGGCGCCGGCTGCACAGCGTATTGTTTGAAGTAGCTATGGAAAGTTGTATTGCGTGCAACAAGTCACTCCCAGGTGGCAGTCGTTTTTTGAAGTGTGTGGGATGTGAGAACCTCTATCATTCGGGACAGCATTGTTCCGGTGTGGCGCAAAATACTTGCGCGGCAAAGAGTCAAAAGTAAACGTGATTCACGAATATGCAGAACTTGTCCTACAGCTAAACAACGTGGGGGTGGAGCGTGCTCGCAGGCAGTGGGTATGACTGCAACAGAAGATTCTTAAGAACCTGAAATGGCATCAGAGTTGGCTGCTATTAAAGATAGTCTTGCTTATTTGTTGACCCTACACGGCAAAGTTGACTCACTGCTTCTCCTAAAAGCCGAATTTACGAAAGTAACTATGTCAGTGAAGTATCTTGAAAAAACAGTTTCTTTCATGTCAAAGCAATACGATTTGGTCTTGCAGCAGCTATCAGCCAGCAAAGAAAGGGAAGCTGCACATGAGGCCCAAATTGCTAACCTTAAAAGTGAATTGAAAACGCAAGCAGAAATAATTCAGCAACTTCAACAAGATCTAAATGAAAGTGAGCAATATAGCAGAAAGGCCAACATGGAAATTGAAGGACTACCAGTCGTACTTAACGAAATTCTGAAAGCAGTCTTGTCGGACATCCCCAGCAAACTCGAGCTATCAGACTTTGTTAGCTCTGATATCGAGGTTGTTCATCACTTGCCAAGCAAACACAAGTCCAACCCGATGGTACTTGTGTGCTTTTCGTCGTTAGCTGCAAGAGAACGATGGTTTGATGCTAAAGGGAGACTGAGACGTTTGCTCAAAAACGGGCAGTGTCCGAAGCTGTTACGGTTGAACCTGACAAGGCTCAACCGTAATCTGTTCTGGCGAGCGAGAACGGCAGCACGAGAAAAAAGCTACAAATTTTCATGAGTGAAGGGAGGCAAGATTTTTGTGAAGAAAGACGAAGATGCGCCTCTGATCCGAGTGAACAACTTGTTAGACATTGCTAAAATCTCATAAACTCAATGGCAATAAACTTTTATACCACATCGAATTTCCCTTAGTTTAAAGATATTTTTGGCACCAACCGAGAACATGACTTTACAGTGATTATCGTAAATATTAGAAGCCTTCGAAAGTAGTGGGATGAATTTAAAACAGTAGCGGAATCGCTCAAGGATTGTGTGGACGTGTTTGTGTTAGTCGAATCAAGTGTATCAGTGGATGTCACAAATATGTTTGTCTTGAATAATTACAAGGCCTATATTATGTCAAGGGCAAACCAACGAGGTGGTGGCATAGCGCTATTCGTTAGCACGAAATATTGTACCACATCAGTTAACATCACCTTCATTCATGCTGAATGCCTTCCAGTGAAAATCACGCTAGCAAACACGTACTTACTTCTGCTTGCCATTTATCGTCCTCCTAAAAATAATGTCTCACGATTCTTGAACCAGCTAGATGAAGTCCTAGACGGCCAAGCAACGGTGGATCGAATTTGCGTGGTAGGAGATCTAAACATCAATACATTGAACTATACCAAAGTCAATGCATCTGATTACCTTTCAGTTTTAGCAAAATACGGCTTACAGTCGACCATAAAATCCCCAACACGCAAAGAATGCATACAGACTAGACTTATGTCTTCCTGTATAGACCACATTGCAATGCGAGCACCAAATTATTCATTAAGGTCTTGCGTGATTAAGCAAAAATTAGCTGACCATTATTTCGTGGCCCGTCGCCTATGCGGACAATTGCCACTGCCTAGCGATGAGAATACAGAAGAAAAAAATAATAGTAATGAACGGAAAATAGAGATATTTAATAGCAAAGTTTTCGATCAGTTTATAGCACAATTTGACTGGATGCAGTTAACTGTAGGATCGAACTATTCCACAGTCTACGAAAACTTTTGTGAGCAGCTACTAAAATTTGGACGTTCAAGTACATATATAAAAACTAAAAAATATAGAAAAAATTATTCGTGTTTCACTGTAGATATTATGGCTATGGAAACGTAGCTGACGGGCACCGAAAAATCAGGATTTAAATATTGAATACAAGATTGTAAGGAATAGGGTTGTCGCTCTTTTAAGGTCAGCGAAAAAGCGGTATTTTTTGGAACGATTCAACAAAGCATACAAAAATCCGGCAAAAACATGGGCTTTGGTAGATAATCTACGAGGCAAAAAGAACACGCCCACAGATCTACTCAAATCGTTTTCCGAGAACCCAGAGATAGTGGTTGATAAGTTCAACCACGTCTTCACACGTTTTTACAAGAGTGCACATGCGCATAAACGCACGTGCATGCTTAAACAGTCTGTTCCTGCATCTGCTTATTTGCCCACGCTCTCGAAGGAAGATCTCAGGAGAATGATTTTCAGTTTTCGTCCAAATGAGCGGCCAGGAATTGATGGGGTAGTTGTGGCCACGCTTTGACGGAACTTTGAAGCATTATCTCGTATACTTATCTTCATGTTAAATGGATTTTTAACCAGTGCATCGATTCCCGATAAATTAAAAACGGCAATAGTTAAACCATTGTTTAAAGCAGGAAAAAAAGATGATATAGAAAATTACAGACCAATTTCTATCTTGCTTATACTATCCCAGATATTAGAAAAATTTTTGCTTCAATGTATGACGTCCTTCTTGCAGAAGTTCTCGCTACTAACACCCCGGCAATTCGGTTTCATTTCTAATCGCAGTACTATAACATTATTAGAAGAGTTTAGTGATGGAATATATTCGACTTTAGACAAGAACATGTTCTGTTGTGTTCTACTTTTAGACTTGGCAAAAGTGTTTGAAACAGTGAATCATACCATTTTGTTAGCAAAGCTATTTCGTTTGGGCTTTAGGGGGCCTTCTTATAATGTGCTCTATAATTGCTTACAAGACAGGTCACAGGTCGTTATGGGATGTAGCGAGGAAATTAGCAATAGAAAATATATTACTGCTGGTGTGCTACAAGGGTCGGTGTTGTCACCATTGCTATTTAATTTATTTATGAATGACTTCCCCTTGGGAATTTGTAAAGCCAATGTGTACCAGTATACAGATGATACGGTGCTATTAACACGTCACATACGTTATGAAGGGGCGATTAATGCTCTTCAGAGTGAAATTCATAATGCTATGATATGGTTTGATGAAAACTCCGTAATTGTAAACGAAAAGAAAACAAAACTTATCTGCTTTCGAAGCCCTCTAAAACACAAAAAAATGAATATACCAATTTTCCTTCACACGGGACTTTGCAATCCATGCAAATGCTCTGCACTGGAAAATGTCGAAACATTCAGATACGTAGGCGTAATTTTTTCATAGTGGTATGTCTTGGCAATATCACATGGTATTTATTTGTTCTAAACTGAGAAGTGTGGCATGTCTGCTTTTTAATATAAAAAGCTTGGTGCCTCTACCAGTGAAATAATGATAGTTCATTCATTAGCATAATGTGCAGTGAGATATGGGATAACCGTTTTTGCATTTTTCTCAGAACGCTGGAAAAAACGCATTGATAGTTTACTTCGAAATATTTTAAAAAGTGTAGCTTCCGGTAGTAAGATATATGCCAGTACTATTTTTCGGGATTTGGGCTTTTGTGTATTCCAGGATTTGTTTATTAAGACAGTTGTTCTAAGATACAATTGGTGTGATGACTTTAAAGTGCCATATGTAGCACTTCGACCCCTGAGACATAAAAAGCGTTTTATAGTACCTTGGTTCTCTACCAGATATGGAGAATCATGTAGAAGTGTATATATTCCAAAAATTTTCAATGCACTACCTGACGAATTTTTTTCAGCGAGTCCAAAAAGGCAATTAAAGAAATTGCTCGCTGAGCTGTAAAATCACGTGGTCTATTTGTATGCCACGTATGCTGTGTCCCTTTTTTGTTCCTCTTTTTCATTCACTGCCTGTAAAAAAGTAATGGTGTCAATTGTTTGTCTGTTCGTTGGTAAGGAAACAAGAATAGTTTTGTTACCTTGTATTCACATCGCTGTAACCGGCTCTGCCGGGCCTAGTCTCACAAGTCCTGGGGACTTAGACAGGCCCGTTTCTTTGTATTTCTTATGGATGTGTACAACTAAGTATTATTATTATTATTATTATTATTATTATTATTATTATTATTATTATTATTATTATTATTATTATTATTATTATTATTATTATTATTATTATTATTATTATTATTATTATTATTAATTGGTTTGTATACGCAGAACACACGAAGGCACACAGCAATTAAGGAGGAATCAGCTGGCAACTGCTACCTAGACAAACACAACGGCTGCTAGCTCATTCGGTAACCGAGGAAAGGAAGATGGCAGAGAAGACAGCGAGAGAGAAGGGGAAAGAAAAAAAACACGGAAATGACACAGACGTAAACACCAATAGGTAGTCACATGAAAAAGGTGTATAAACGCGAGGCCCAATCAGCCGAAAATCAGCAGGGCTCGATTAGCCTGGTGACGCCTAGTAACACATCCTCCTCGAGAATGCGCAATCACCCAGGGTCGTGCACCCAGTCTAATAAGTTCGTAATCGTTCGTGAGCAGTGCTCGCTGCACGACGAATGTGAGGCACTTTAAAAACATGTGTTCTAGTGTCTCGCTGGGCCCTTAGTAAAGCTCTCAAGTTTCGTACACCTAAATAACCGATAATGTCGACGAGGGGGCAACACTACCGCCCGTTTGGTGAAAGCATCAGGCGTGTAAACTGAAGCTTTGCAGGTTCGTTCCCGCGCCGGCGGCAAGTTGTTCGTTCATCCATTTTACTTTCTGTCCATCTATATCACAATCACAGTATACACTGGAAACTGTGCAATCAACATCGCCTGTATAGCTGCCTTGGCTTCGTTATCTCCTCGTTTTCATTTAAGGTTGTGTCAGAAAAAACAAAGTGAGCCCTCGATATTACGTTCGTTCATTCACGTCATGTTAGGGCATTTCAGACTAAAATCTGACAACCTGTAGTTTGTATTTTCATTACTACCACGCGAACGTTGATCCTACTTAGTAAACTACAAAAGCCACAAAACGTCGAAATCGGAAAAAGGCAGAGCAGCAGAAACAGCGACAGAGAGCGGAGACGTGGCACTCCGTATTTGCTCTGCTTTTTCCGATTTTGACGTTTTGTGGTTTTTGTAGTTTACTAAGTATGCACCAATTCGCCCAACACGCAACTCTCCTACCCCCCCCCCCCTCCTCCTCCAACATGGCAGTGCCTAAGGTTACAGGTAATGAGATTTCCTACATGGTGCACGAGCGCTTACACTATACTCGTAGTCGAGGCGCCAGTGGTAAAAAAAAAAAAAAACATTTGCGTGAAGGCCAGGAGCTCGATAAAAAAAAACATTTTTTTTTTAATTTAAAATTGCAGCGTTGTGGGTTGCGGCGTCCAGGACGTGTCCAGGCTCAACGCGACGTCCTTCACCAAAGTCACCAGCCCAAGTAGTCTGCTACGTTGTTTGCTTCAAGTTGCATGCAAAAATACTAATCTTATTCATGCTATCGTGTCTTTCCGAAAACCTGTGTGGGGCCCATCGATCGTATCGCTGATCTCGCTGCTTCTCGCAGATGCTTGAAGCTATAGCGTATCCTGGAGTAGGTGACCGCACGTTACTATCAAATAATTGCTAAGATGTACGTATACACGAGTGCTTTTTGCAATACGAACTCATCAAAATGCGGCCGCCGGGCTGAAGCGAACTCGTGATCTTGAGTATGGCGAAAAAAAAATAATAATAATATCTCAGGTTTCACATCCCAACACCAGGATATTGTTGTAAGGAACGCCGCAGTGCAGGGTTCTGCAGAAATGTCAATCGACCGCTGACATCGCACAGTCAACGGGTCTTTGTTGTTTCACCTACACCGATGAAAAAAAAATAAGAAATTTCAACTGCTGAGACCGTGAAACTGCTATTGATCACGCCGTCGGGGGAAACCGAATTAGTTTTAAAGGGGCCCCTAAACAACCTCTGAAAATACCAAGAATGATCACGCTGTTCTCTTCCTGCGTTTCTCGTCTCTGCAGCGCAATCCGTGACATCATCAATTCCCCGACGTGGCGTGAAGATTAAGTGAGCTCTTTGTTGGCCGGTACACGAGAGATATATGTTTGCGAGTTTTCGCCTGCCCCGCTTTGACACGCGCTCGCATGCCCGGTGTATACCTTGCCTTGCATGACTACCACGCGCGACAAACTGGTTTCATTTTGTGTCCGGTGTTTCCGACTGCACAAGCGCAGATAACAGCATGTAATCCAAAAGCGCCATGTTTTGATTGTCTTAGTGCTGACATTCCCCGTGTTTTCTGGAGGAACAAGTGACGAAGAGGAGATATAGCACGGGCTGTGAAGGCGAGGACAGAACTATACTGCCTCGCCTTTGAACTGGATGTTGTTTAGTGGCTTTTTTACAGGCTTTTCGTTTTCTTTTTTGCATGCACCATAGTCTAAACAGATTAAAGTTACGTTTCTTTCTTTTCTTTTTGTTTCTTCTCCCCCATCGAAACGTGGGCGCCGTCGGGGACTCAAAGCCGGGTCCTCGGGCTTCAGCATCCGCGAGCTTGCACGGTGGCGCAACGTCCCGGAGTTCGAAGTGAGCGTGATGACGAGAGGTCCGCCTCCGTAAGGCGTGACCCCGTTTCCACGCGGCTTTCTCGCCTTTCAAGTGCTCCCGTCGAGTCACGGCAAGTGTACGCTGCGCATTCACGCTGCTCGGTCTATCATAAGCTTTCGTGTCCCGACCACCGGAGCTGCCGGGACTTTCCAAAGCCCAGCCCGTGCCACTCATTTTGTGTGGGAAACCCCTCTAGGTCTCGGCCCCGATAGAGAAGTGCACAGATGCCGATGCACTGACTGCACTGCAGCTTCGTAACCTTCGCACCGTTAGCCGCACGCAAAATAAGGCTTCCAAGCGACGCAGCAGACGAAGGCCCCGCCGCGGTGGTCTAGTGGCTAAGGTACTAGGCTGCTGACCCGCAGGTCGCGGGATCAAATCCCGGCTGCGGCGGCTGCATTTCCGATGGAGGCGGAAATGTTGTAGGCCCGTGTGCTCAGATTTGGGCGCACGTTAAAGAACCCCAGGTGGTCGAAATTTCCGGAGCCCTCCACTACAGCGTCTCTCATAATCATATGGTGGTTTTGGGACGTTGAACCCCACATATCAATCAACGCAGCAGACGAAATACCCAGCATGCAGTTGCGTAGAATGATTCGTAGAAATTATCTGTTGTCATTACGTGCAAAGAAGCTATGCGTATTCTACTATTATGAATACCTGTGTTTGATAAAAGGATGGTGGCGCAACACATATTAGCAAGGAAAAAAGAAGGAGAAAGAATAGACCGCCAGACTTTCAACTCGTTTATTTTCCTCGCAATACCCAAATATATACGCTTCCAGTGTGCACAACGAGAGGGCGCAGCACAAGCGACTATCACCTTGCACACACGAAAACTTAAACAGAAGAAAGTTATCGCACAGCGCTACCTAGAAACATGTATTCGTTCTTGTACAAAGTGATCGACGGAACACTGACGCATTCGTTCCCCTTCCTTTGTATGTGGTATGCCTTCACGTGCTAACGTATCTCTGCTTCGTCCTAACACACGTGTCTCTCGGTATAGTGGTGTGCAGCCGCACGAAGCACAGTGTAACGGCAGGTGTAAACCCACGCGATTCTTAATTGATAAGATATGCTCCCTAAGGCGATAATGAACACATCGTCCTGTTTGGCCTATATACACCTTGCCACAGCTCGACGGAATTAAATAAGTAACGCCCAATGTGCAACGCAGAACTGGCCGGGCGTGCTTCTTTTCGCATGAAAGGTTAGCTTTCTGCTCGCATTGATGATGATTGATTGATATGTGGGGTTCGACGTCCCAAAACCACCAGATGATTATGAGAGACGCCGTAGTGGAGGGCTCCGGAAATTTCGACCACCTGGGGTTCTTTAACGTGCACCCAAATCTGAGCACACGGGCCTACAACATTTCCGCCTTCGCCAGAAATGCAGCCGCCGCGGCCCGGATCTGAACCCGCGACCTGCGGGTCAGTAGCCGAGTACCTTAGCCACTAGACCACTGGCTTTCTGCTCGCAGAAATAAACTGTTTCACTCATATATCTGCGTTTACGACAGCGCAAGCACTGATAGCAGCTTGTATAGACTAAATGTGCAAAATTCTGACTGGCTCAACGTTTAGTGCCGACATTCCACATGTTTTATGAAAAAAATAAGTGTCAAGGAGAAGACAGCGGTCGTAGGAAAGGTAGTCAATTAGAGAAAGTAGCTATTCTCTCGCCATTGAAACTAAATTTCTACCAACACAGGTCGGGTCAGGCTCTTTCTCCAATGTGCGCTTTCTGTGGCGAGCTAGAAACTATGGATAATTTCTTTTTGACCTGTAGGCGATTTACTACAGCTCGTAGATCTAAGTTAAAAAAGTCCTTTACGTAGTACTGTAATGAATTTATCCATGCCCGTGATTTTGTCCTTTGGGGCCTCTGTTTCGGGGTTCCAGTGCGAAAGCTTGCGAGGCAGTGCGGAATTATCCGAATTAAACTAAAGGACTAACAAACTCATCTATACACTTATCTTTCTGTGTCGACTTACGCATAAATTTTCCTAATCTTTAATTAGGTCTTGATAGGTTATTATCTATTACTAGTACAAAATCTTTACATTCGGTACATTTCAGTGAGCATTATAATTTTGTTCTCAAATTTCGAACGTTTTCATTTTATAACTTCCTTTCCTTTTAAACTGAATAATATTTTGCAAGACCGTCCAATTATTGGCCAATCCCCCTTAGTGGGTACGAGACACAAGAGAACGTCAACAGAGGCCCAAATTTTCCTCTTCTTTCCTGCACCTGTTCATTCGACTCTTCGCCCGGCACGTCAATATATAGGGCCTTTCCCAAATCTGCTTGATGAAGCGGCGTGTGTCTAGTTTGGTGGAACAATTTACTGCCCAAGGTAGCGTCCGACGAGGCGTGCAGGATTTTCGCTTTAAGGAACATTATTGTGCCTTGAAGTCAACGAAAACCGTAGGGGTGGAGTTCACTTCATGCCACGTCACCGTGTATTTCTGTCAATAATCTACCTTTGTTCGTGAGCAGCAGTGCAGTGTCGCGCACGAATAGGTATCGTCACCTAACAGTAATTGCATTTCAAGAAAACTGATAGGTGACAACCGTCACATGCAGTGTAGAGTTGGGAATATACAGTTCAATCTTTTTTTTGTAAAATTACCGATATGGACATATTTTCTTAAAGAACCGCCTACTGTCATGACTAATCTGGTATTGAAAGACGATGGTGGCGCTCATCAACGCGTTTGAATCTAAACCACGTCAATGTGAAAATTGACGCGTCGCTTAGTCCTCAATTGTCTTGTTGCAATCCACGTGAACTGTACGTTCAGTCGGTCGTCTCACGCTGCACACGAAACAAACGGTCAATTGGTTCGCAATTTACAACAGGGCAACCAAACTACTAACTCAAGGTATACCCTTTCAATATAAGCTATGGCGAAATATTTTCTTGTCTTCATCGTTGCTACGTACGTGTGAACGATGTGGGCAGTGACAAAGACGATAACAGATTTATGTGCTTAAGCACAATAGTTATCCTGACTTCACCCTCAGAAATTAAAATACTAGTTCAAATCACCATTGGCGTGCGAGGCATCTTCTGGTGTTTTTTGCGCAACCTTAGCTTGTGAGCAGTAACACGTGGCTATGGCTTGTGGGGTGGTTTTGGCAAAATATTTCGCGCAACTTCTGGTCAGCACCTGTGTGCAATCACGTTCTCACGCGATTACTAAAAAGTCTGCGGTGCGACTTCGCATTTCCTGCGTTGTCACCCTAGCGCGCGCCGTGCGTCATTCACAATTTCGCGAATTCCAATTTCAGTGTATAAATTTTGTCGCAACTGCCAAAGACTCAACTATTTTTTTAATCGCTCCTGTGTATTCGAAACTCGTACGTCACAGACGAGCGGACTAACCGTACTTTCCTGTTTCCTAAACTCTCAACTTATATTGCACGCACGTTCCTTCGAGCGTCATCCCTTGCGAATTTCGAGAGCCCATTTTGCATATGCAGTGACACGCGTAGAAAAAAAAACACGGTAATAAAAGCGCATACGGTGGATTGTTACTGAGATGCAATCTTGTTTTACCACCAGGATTGCGTTTCTCCCCCACGTGTCCACACATTCACTAAACCAACCCCACAAGGCTAAACCAACACTCAATTGGGTGTCACAACATGTGAAGCCTTGTCGCGCTGTCGCCGAGAACCTTGCTCTCGCGTTCACATTGAATTGACCGGGACACAAACCAGCTCGCAGCCTTGAAACACCCAGTCATATGCCGAGTAGGCAAACTGTTCATACGAGCGAATTCGTAAGCCGTATACAGTGAACCGAATGCATCTCTGATGACAGGATGTATAATTGGCGGCGTCACGTTTTACCTCCAATCAAGGCAAATGATACGTAACATCATATACGGAGATACTTTGGGCAATGTCAGAGCCGATACTGACAATTTTATGTGCTTAAGCACCATAGTTATTCTGACGTCACCCTCAAGAATTAAAATACTAGTTGAGATCACGTTTCCGCGAAGAAGTATACAATTCCGCCAGCTATCCCCTGGTCAGAGAACACCCTGAAGTAAAAGGATGGTGCTACGGATCTTGCATGTATATAATTGTACATGTGAAGGACACGCAGACATTAAACCAAAATTGTAAACTTAACATAGAAAGAATAAAAAGAGTGACCCAAATCAATCGTCATCAGTAGATCAATCGAAAAACAGGCACTTGTCAGACGGGTTCATCCGACTTCTCGGCGGGCAACGGAAGGCGGTGGCAAACTTGGCCGAGTGCCGCAGCGGCACGTTGCAAGCGTCGCCGTTGCTATTGAGTGCGCAAGTGGTCAGACAGTACGTCAGGAAGAACAGCTGGTCCTCGCTGAACTCCTCCAGGCCTCGCAGTCGAAATTCGTCGACGCCGTGCATGCTTGGGTAGGTCAACGCAACTTCACTTCGATACGCAGCGAACGCGACGTGCATGCCGTTCACCAGCGGGAACAGTGCCGACTGTCGCCGCGAGCCCGGGCCACCAGTCGGGCCGCCCTGTCCGCCCAACAAGTCGCAGTGGAGCCGCTTCTGCAGGTCCTCCGACGCCCCCCACCAGGCCTCGTTCTCGCCGGCCTTGTTGACGAACACGCCGTGGATGTCGAACGAGCGGACCATGCACTGCGCCAGCATCATGCCCAGCGACCCGTACCGCATGGCCAGCGTGCCGTCGTCGTACAGAACGGGCGGCTCCATGGCGCCCAGCGCCACGAAGGCGATGTTGTAGTAGTAATTGTAGCGGCTCGCGTCGCCACCGCCGAGCCGCTTCGAGAAGATGGTGATGAAGCTGTCCTCGCCGATGACCTTGCGGTACGCCTTGGCGATGGCGATGAAGTTCTCCACGAAAGAACCGCGGATCCTGGGGAAGTTTCTGTACAGCGTGGCCAAGTCGGTCTTCGAGAAGAAGCGGTCGTCGGGCATCGCGTTGAAGCTAATTTCGTCCAGCTTGGCGTGCACTTTATCTTTGACGATCGTGTCGATCCAGTAACTGTCACGGATGCTCTTCTTGACTTCCGCCTTGATCATGTCAAAGAAACGTTCCAGATTACCGCGGACGGTGGCGTTATAACGCGCATATATGTGTCTGGCCGAAATGAGCAGGCCGAAGTACGACTGCACGTAGTTCAAGCAGGCCTTCTTCATGGCCATCTCGAGCCCAGCTATGCTGGCACCCTCGAGGACCAGTTCCGGTTTTCCGACGATCAGCCACAAGTTCTCCCGGATGAACACCCACGCGAAACCGGTGAGTAGAGACTCCTTTTTTTCGGCGTAGTCGTTCACCAGGCGATCGAGTTTCTGGAGGATGGTGGGGTCCTCGACAGCCACCGGACTGTTCAGCGTCCACGCGAACTGGGGCCCGTGCAGTACGTTCAGCTGGTCTCGCCACCAGCTCGAAGCGGGCTTTGTGTAGTGCTCGATGTCCTTCAAGGCGAACTCCGTGTCGTTGGTGGCATCCGGCGGAATGCTGATGGCAGCGTTCATGAGGTCCTTGACCACGTCCTCTAGCTCCGAGAAGCTGCTGTCCGGTAGGTTGCCTCTCAGGAGCTTGCAATGCTCTCTGACGTTAGCAGTCCACTTTCGCGGTTCGCTCAGGTCCTGCCACTTGGGCGTCATCAAGCCGCGCCTCATATACAGCGTTTGGCTCCTCTTTTTGTACACGGGCATGGCTTTCATGTGGAAGAACATGTGGAAGTTCCAGTTGATGCTCAGGTTGAGGAGCAGCGTCAACGGGTTGGTAGCATCGTTCTGCGCCTTCTCCGGCCACATGAGACCCATGTCCTGCTTGAAGTTTTTGAAGATTTCAAGCTCGCTTCTGAGCTCGATGCGGGCCCCGACACAGCTCTGGTAGAACAAGGGCGCTGCGGGAACGAGAGACTGCATCGGATCCCCCTGCATCTCCTCCATCGCAATGGCGGCCGACGAGGCGAAGACGCGAGCTATCAAAGACTTCTCGTTGCCCACGGGTTTCCAGGAGCCGCAGGTGAAGTTGTAGAAGTCGTTGCACGGATCCGCGCTGGTGTTCATGGCGGCCTTCAGCTCCTCGACGTGTTTCTCGCAGCCAGCAGTCTCGCACAGGCCCACGATGGGCTCGTAGGTCAGCCACCGGCCGAAAAGCAGCACGCCCCCGGCGAGTGCCAGCGCCGCCACGAACAACGCGATGACGTTGCGCAAGTGCGCCTTGTGCGACGAGCCTCGAGAAAGGCTGCTCTGCATTTAACGAAAAGTGGAATGCGATGAAAAAAAAAACGTTTCACAGATGAAACTCGCGTGCTGGAACATACACACTAAGCAACGCTTTGTTGAACTGGTTCGTTCGGCTTTGTAAAAACTGAAATGTGACTGAGAGGTCATTCAACAAGGAATGCCGTTACAGCTAATAAACTTTTCTTCGTCTGAGCAGTATCTGCTTTCCCTGTCAACATTTATAAGCATGCCTAACTCCCCCGGTCTTAAACACAGGCTCAGTAGTTAAGGTGTTTCATCGGCTGGACCGAAATGCATGAGTTCGATCCTGACCACGGTGGGATTGAACACATGGTTCGCATCGCCGCCATCACATGCTAATGGAGGTGATATGCTAGAAGCCTGTGTATTGTGCGATGTTAGTTTATGGTGGGCACGATAGGTCTATCCTATTCTTGGGGTTATACGCTCAGAAATAAATCTGCGGGGCCGTCAAGACATCCGGACCTATAGTGACCACAGCCTCAAGGCTATTGTTTCTAAAGGTAAAGGTCTAGGTATTTTCGCATTAAGCTCGAAGCTATTGTCTGAACCAACTCAGGCATGGCTTCAGCAGTGATCAATTCACGTCACATACCTGATGCCGAGACGTCGTTTGCGGCAAGTCTCGATCGGCAGTATTCCTGCTCTCTCGTTCCTGCGAAAACCAATTGATAAATCTATATACTAATTCATCAGTCGACGAAGCAGTGCACTGAGAACTAACATAAGGAAAGTGTTTTTGAACCAACTACATTTTAAGAAATTGCGGTATGATACTCAATACCTCCAAGAACGCTGTGCCTGCGCCAGCTGTATGACGAGTTGTTTAATGTCGAACAAAAGCCGTAAATATTCCGGTTGATGCCGCGAATCAATTTACGGACGTGGCAGTCAGCGAGAAGCTTCCTGTGCCACATTTTAAGGGTTTCGAGCGAAGCCTTGCTAGATCAATCGGCGTCTTTGTTTAGGAGCGCGATACATTAGCGTGCTGGGTCGCCGTTCATTCTTTCTTGCGCTGAGGACATTTAGAACGGAGAGATGAACAGAGTGATTCGAATCCGTTATTGTCTTTGTCGCCGTTCTTGTATTTAACGCGAGAAAAAATAATGAAGCAAGCTGCTAAGTTTTAACAGTTTCAGCAATGAAATCCTAATGAGGAATTGACTGGTGCATCTATCTCTCCCCTGTATCGTTTGCCAATTCAAATGGTGAGTATCTTTGTCTAACCGTGGTATTCGAGTGTTATTCTCTATGGATTGAAAACATAATACGATGCACCTGAAAAAGACCGACTAAGCACGCTACCTCACGCAAGGGTTGCAGCAAGCCGTTGTATAAATATGACCATAACAGAATTGAGGCACAAAAAAGTACTATACGCTCCATTATCTTCGCGCATTCATTCATCGCCATCCAAATGTCTCACTATTAGTGTAACAGCAAACCAACTAACTCAACTTAACGTGATCGCAGAGCATGATTTTGTAGAACTAGTTGTTTCGTGTTGATCTTGCGATGCGAAATAATTTCAAATCCCCAATGTGAACAACATAAGTAAATACGGATTGATAAGATGAAGCATGGCTAGCAATTGTTCGCTGTCTTCACGTGTGCCGTATTTAAATATATAAAACGTAGGATCCTACGCAGTTGCCCATCACGCTTCTCCCTCGTAACGCGCGTTTCTGTCTGTCGTCCGTGTGGTGATCTTAAATCAGTGCATGTGCGTTAAAATAAAGTACAACTCTAACTCGCCTTCTTCGAGAACACGAGTCTGCATTTTGCATGGCACATACCTCTCGCAGGGTTCCAGTTGTGACCTCGACATTAACGGGGTCCTTGGAGTCCTTAGAGTCCTTCATGTCCTTCGAGAAACTCATCCTGGATGACGTTCTGGACCCTGCCTGCTTGTCAGCGCTTTTCTATTTTTATAATAAGAAAAGAAAACGGCGCCAGTTAAAAGATGGGGCACTTTCTGCTTTTACTTTAGTCTTTGGTGCCATCATCATCATCATTATCATCATCATCATCATCATCATCATCCTCACTGCTCCCACTGCAGGGCAAATATAGGGTTACTGAACACGCTGATTCTGATGTTGAAATAAAAACGATTCCCATTCTGACTCTGGTCAGGGCCACCCGCTGCTACACAGTTTCATTTATTCACGATCAAGCCCGATCGACATCAAGACGCTAGCGGTTAGCGCATTATTATCTGACTACCGGGTAATGATGACATTAGCGCCAAACATGATTCATATCAGAGTGATCCGTGTAGCAGCGGCCATTGTTGATTGCGATCGAGAAATCCGATCCAGATTTGTACAGATCGCGATCAAAAGTGCCCATGACACCTTGCATCATACTACAACTTAACGTTGAGCTTCACTACGGTAATACGTGAAACGTGATTCATTCCGGTGTGCCAAATATGCATGAATAATGATTGCACGTAGTGCACTGGAGCACGTGATCTAGTGCACGTACACTATACGCGAACTACGTAGCATCCTGCGTACTCTACGCGGACTACAACGTACACTATTGCACGGTCACTGATGCACCATTGCGTGCACTACAAAGCACCACGTGAACTTGTGCGCGGGAACTGGCGCACTATTACGTGCACTAGCGCAAATAGTGTACCATTGCACGTTAACTGATGCACTATTACGAGCACTACGAGCACTAGTGCACGTAATGCGTCGCAGATGAAGATGAGCTTCCTCGTAAACTGTATACAAAGTGCAACCATGCTGTTCGCAGCGTGTGTAAACATGCCAGTGAAATAAATGATTCGTCGTGGAATTAATTGAGGCTTCGATACATGGACACAAGAAAAATAAAATTTCAGCCTTCTAGAATCCAAAAGTTGAGCGATGATGCGGTGAAACATTAAGATCTTTTCAGGGAACTATGGAGACAAATGATTTTCCTCGTATTAATAGATTACTTTTCCGTAATACGAAAACACCACGAGAATGCGCGTGGTAGTTGAGAAAACGCGCAAGAAGAAAATGTGGGTGGCAGCGCAATACCTTGAATTTCCGCACATATATCACCGCGACTTGAGAGACTTTAGGGGCGTCCACAATGACTTACGTAGTTCATAATGGACAAATATAAAGCGCATTGTTCTCTGCAGAGGAGGCGAAACACTTTGTATACCAATGAAATTTTATTGAGCCAGCGTGGTCAAAATATGAATAAAGTTTTCGAAATCTGTGACGTGATGAGTGAGGTTTCGGAGATAAATTTAGAAATGAAGATTTGGGCATTTATCTTCCCTCATATTATTACGTATGTGATGGTTAAAATAGTGACAACGGAGTTTTAATTGTATAAACTATCGGTATAAACTGATACAATGTTTCACTTCTCTTCCAGCGATCTTTGTTTTTTTCTAATTTGTGCCGTAACTAGCGTTTGTAATGCAGGCGTCCTGCAGTGATTTTCCGGATGCCCCAACACGTTCATGCAACGATGCCCGACGACCCCGTCTGATGCCCGGATAATGGCGCTGGCTTTTGACTTAAAGTCACTTCAAAAGCGATTGACAACTGGACTGGCGCTATGAAAGCATTTCCTGCATCAAAGCATGTTTCGCAAGGCAAGAAAGGGTATTCGCATGAAAAAAAAAAAGAGTTTGCCAAGGTTGCGCGTCTACCGCCGTAGATCGATGGCTTCCGTGCCCTGTGGCACACATGAAACATTCAATTTAACAAACGAGCTGTGAACCCGTGGCTTCGCATTCACATTCTCGACGCGTTTTGGCCAACGTACAAAACGAGGAGCTCAGTGATCCGAAAAATCGACAATGCACTTAGCTGTGCCGGGCTGGTTCCGGCAATTCATAATTGTGGTATCGGGCCAATCGGATCTGGTTTCGTTTCCGGTATGTGACTTTCGAAAGGTGCCGAACGGGGTATCAAGACCATGCCAGGAAAACAATAAGGAGAGTTTCAGCCTGGGTCTCGGCTGTGTCACTTATCCTGGCAGGCGATACAACAATAATACTAGTGAACACAGACACTACAGGCCCCACAGAGCACTTTTTTTTCTTTCGTGCAGTCATTAATGCGTGTTCACTAATAAGTATTCCTCAACAACTTAAGTACGACGGCAACGCTGAACGCATGAGCTATGCCCACCTTGCTAGACCGCGACTGCTGCATGACGCTGCTCTGGGCCGTCTTCCGGTGGTGTTTCTGCTTCTTGGAGCCTTCGTCGCGCTTCAAGTTCGACCTGTGAGCCATAGTGACAACCGAACCTGCAGATGCGGGAGACGTCGAGGCCCGTAGTAATGCGATTCGGGAGACGTTGAGACGGATAGGCCTGTAGTATTGCGAGCGCCTCTGCTACGAGATCTTGTCCTGGTATACCTGCAAGGCCTATGGCAGCGGTGCCTCGTGGTCACGTTCGGCGCGCGGCACGAGCGTCTTGAATTCGATTACGATGATGATAACCCTGACGATGACGATCAAGGAAAGGAAGAGGACTTTTTATTCTCCGTTTATGTTATCATTTGGGGCCTCCGCGCTGGCACACTCGAAATTGAATGCAATGAAAAAACTTTATTTCAGTCCTGCAGGACGCGCTTAGCGCGTAGCGGGCGTCTCCCACGTAGGGACCGACAGGGAGTACCTGGCGGCCGCTTCGTGGGCCTGCTGGACGGCCCATTGCTGGAAAGGAATATTTTCAAAGCTGTCGAAAAGTTTATACGCGTTTCTAATAGATTTGGTAAGTGTATCTACTACTAACAATTCTTTATTCAGCCTTCCTAGTCAAAAGATCTTCAGTCACTAAGAGGTTACACAAAATAGATTGATTGATTGATTGATAAGTGGGGTTTAACGTCCCAAAACCACTATATGATTGTGAGAGACGCCGTAGTGGAGGGCTCCAGAAATTTAGACCACCTGGGGTTCTTTAACGTGCACCCAAATCTGAGCACACGGGCCTACATTTCCGCCTCCAACGGAAATGCAGCCGCCGCAGCCGGGATTTGAACCCGCGACCTGCGGGTCAGCAGCAGCGCACCTTAGCCACTAGACCACTGCGGCGAGGTACACAAAATAGTGCAACTTATAATTACAATCATTCATATTTACGTCACATTTTATTTAAAATTATCCTAAATTATTTAAGATCTTACTGAATGTAATCATAAATTCAGTATGTATGATCCTCACGACTCATGTCCGATCTCCCTGAGTGGGTAGGTGCCAATGTTCCAAGGAGCATCATCATCATCATCATCATCATCATATGACTGCTGCTCGATTCCGCAGGCGTGCGCTTATGCAAGTTTTTGGAGGCACAACACTGACAAACTCTACCGAATATCGCCATTTATTGTATCCCTGCGGTGGAGAGCCTTTTTCCAAACTCCGATAAGCTCGAAGTAGCTATCACAAGGCTGCGCGGCCGAATCTACATTTCCGCAAACACAGGTCTGCTCAGGCACCTTCGCCACCATGAGCGTTCTGCGGTGAACTGGAAACAACAGATCATTTCTTTTTTGACCGGCAGACGATTTAGTACAGTACGAAAAACCCTTTTAGAAATACCTTTACGTGGTATTGGTATGGATTTATTTGTGCCTATCATTTTGTCTTTTGGAGCGTCTATTTCGGGGGTTCTTTAGTGAGAGAGTATGCGTGGCCGTCAGGGACTACAATAAGTAAACTAATCGGCTGACTAATTAACCTGTATTATTATGCTAACGTGTCTACAACATTATATGCGTATTTTGAGTTATTTTCTTCATTTCATCAAGTATATGCATTAGATCAAGCACTACAATTTTCTAGATCATTTGTAACCTTTGTATGATATAACCTTCATTATTCTAAAACTGCACATTGTTTCATAAACCCACTGAATTCCTGGCCAATCCCCCACAGAGAGTTTGCGTCACCGGCAATACGGGAACAAGAACAAAAAGAGAGTGGGTCAGGGAACAAAGTGTGTTAGAACATCTTAGTCGAAACAAAGAACAACAAATGGGCATACTGAAGCATGCTGAACAAAGGTATACTGAAGCGCGTAAGCCACTGGCCATTACTAGCACCAGCATATATAGATTCGAATAAAAGGTAAGTGCATAAGGGGGAAGCAGAAAGTCAGGTGGGTGGATGAGTTTGAAGTTCAAGCCAGTGACCCCACATGACACTCGACCCCATCTGCCTGCCTTGTCCACAGTTCAAATGAAGCTACCGCCCTCTCCAACTCCAAAAAAAAAAATGTTTTGCCTACGCCCCTGGTGTTTTTTCTGTTTCAGGGGAGTGGGGGGAACGGACTTCAACCACACTTGGTTTTGGTATGGATTTATCTGTGCCTGTCATTTTGTCTTTTGGAGTCTCCATTTCGCGGTTCTCCAGTGAGAAGAGAAAGTATGTTCGTTCGTGCGTCTGCCCGTGCGTATGCACCATCTGCTTGCATATTTGAGTTCCAACGACGCACATGTACCCGTCCCCTGAAAAGTTTGCGGAGCACGAAATTCGCAAGATGGCTATATTCCCGCTTAATCTTAGAACATAGCCTCCAGCCTTTTGGCTGCAGTTGTACGCACACGTATGTTCGAGAGCGCGTTCGTGTATGTGTCTGTATGTAATAGACAATACCTGCGCATAAGCGAATACATCTTTTAATCGGAAGCTTTAATTTTATTTTTTGGCGTGCAGACGTTGCCCTCATCAGGGCTGCATGTAAGTAAACCGATTAAGCACGCTTTCCCAATAACAGACGTATATCAAATAATCAAACGAGGTCGCACGCAACAAAAATCACAGTTCAACCGAATATACATACGCCAAATTAGACAAACCCACGAATATATTGCAAGGAGCCTCGGCAAAGTACATTCTTAGAGTCATAACGTATAAAAAGCTACGTGTATGCATACCACGTTCTCTAGCGTCTGTGCTACTCGTAACACAGTGAGTACCAAATTTCACTCGCTTTATGCAAGTGCATACTTTAGTGCAATGGTACGACAGACCTGTCGCGTGTCTGTCCTAGACATTGTTAGAGCCACTGTACAGACGTGGTGAAAAACGCTAGCTCGAGTTCATCTGTATCCTTCCACTCTGGCTTTGAGCTTCGAAACTGGCAAAAAAACTCGAGTTCATCTGTATCCTACCACTCCGGCTTTGAACTTCGAAGCTGGAAAAAATATACAAGTCGCTCGCTACCCGTAAACTCGCCATACCGTCATTCTCATGCCGACGAATACATGGACGTTTAGAACACCCCAGAGACCATCAAGATTGTGCGATAGCACGTACAGGCCTCGCACAGACCAACGTTCAAGGTCTTGAGCCTTGACCTTCGACATCAATATGGTTCATTTTGTGAAGACACAGGCCAACAATAAATTGTTTATAAAGGTATTACCCAATATGCGCTAAAGTCAAATAAATCTATGTATAAAAAGACACGTTAAAATCACGTTTTCGCTAAAAGAAGGGGCACCTCGTTGTAGGGTTCATGGGTGCCCCTTCCGAGCACTTAAACGCAGTGGCGAAACTCCTCATCTGGCGAATGGGTACGTTGCATGCGTCTCCGTTGCCGTCCACGGCGCACGTGATGAGGCAGTAAGACATGAAGAACACTTGGTCGTCACTGTACGCCTCGAGTCCCTTGAGCTGGTAAATGTCCACTGTTTTGCGGGCCTTGATGGCCGACCGGTACGCATCGTACGAGGTCCTCAGGCCGAGCGCGGACCAGAACAGTGGTCTGGACGAAGCGACGTCACTGCCTGATCGAGACACGCCGGCTTTGAGGTCGCACTTGACGCGTCTTTCGTAGTCCTCGCGGCCCGCGATCCACCACAGAGCCTCCTCACCTTTGTCGAAGCTTATGCCTCGCTCGTCGAACGCCCGAGCCACGGAGGTGGCCATCAACGTGCCCATCGAGCCGTAGGTGCTGGAGAACGTGCTGTCGACATAAAACAGCGGCGGCTCGAGCACTCCGACAGCGAAATAGACGCTGTTGTAGTAGTAGCTGTACGAGGTGGACACATTGCCGTCGCCTAGCTTCTTGGAGAAAGTGTTGACGAAGTCGTCCGACGTCAGCTTCTTACGGAACGATTTCGCGATGTTGACAAAGTTATCAAAAAACGAGCTCGTGGCGTTCGGGAAATCCTTGTACACCGCCACGACCGCGAAGCTGGAGAAGAATTCACTTCCGGGCAGGGAGTCCAGGTTTAAGCTCTCCGATACCTTGGCTTTAAGCTTTGTCTTGACCGACTCGTCGATCCAATCGGCATCGGCGGAGGCTCGCTGGTATGCAGCCTTGACGCTGTTGAAGACAGTGTCTATACGAAGCCGCACATCATCCGTGAATCGCTTGAGCAGATGACCGTAGGAGACGACCAGGCCGAACGTAGACGCCACGTGAAAAAGGCAGGTGCCCTTAACTTTCTCCTGGACCTCTGCTGCGGAGCCCTCGAAGCGCAGATGTGGTTTTCCGACGATTGTCCAGAAGGTCAAGCGGATCAACACCCACGCGATACCTAGACGGAGCGACTCGTCCGACATGCTTTCCAGCAGGTTGCCGATGTTGTCGAGTATGGCCGGGTGCTGGATCAGTAAGACGTCGTCTGGCCGCAAGGTGTACTCCGAAAAACTCTGAATCACGTATTGCTCCCACTTGTCTTTCCCTGACTTCGTTCGCTCGTTGATGTCCTTCAATGTCATCTTTTGTTCATCCATAGCGTCTGGTTCAAAACTAAGGGATGCGTTGACTACTGCCTCGTAGGCCTTGATTATCTCTTTCAAGAGAGTAAGCGTCGGTGCCGGCGCTCCCAAGTACCTGCAGTGTTCTTCGATGGACCGTTTCATTTCTTCGGGCTTGGAGGCGGACCATGAGGGACTAAGCACTCCGCGCTGGATGAAAAGTGTCCTGGGCCTGCTTTTGAATCCCGGCACGACGCGCACGTTGAAAATCAAGTTGATATTCCAATTAACGGTGAGATTTACCAGCAGCTTGAGTGGGGGCATGGTGTAATTGCTTTTCTCGGGCCATTGCTCGGGCCATAGGAGGCCGAGGTCTCGCTTGAACTTCGCGAACTTCTGGACCTCGCCTTCGAGCGAGTCTTCTGATCGATTGGCCGTGCAACTCTGGTAGTAACGCTGCGCGATCGGAAGGGCGGACTCGTTGGCGTTCCCCTCCAGCTCCTCGATTGCAATGGCGAAGGAGTTCGCAAATATCTGCTCGATCATGGAACGGTAGTGACCGCGCGGCTTCCAGGAGCCGCACGAGAAGTGGTAGAAGTCGGAGCATGGATCCACCGAAGCATTCATGGCGTCGATGATCGCCTTTGCGTGTGCTATGCAGCCCGCCGTCGTGCACGTTCCTATCGTTGGTGCGTTGAACCACTTCAGTAAGAACAAAGCGGAGCTAAGTACCAGGAAACAGGTCAGTGCTAAGAGTATGCTGATCGCCACCGCAGTTATCTTCGGACGAGCAACAGCTGCTGCCTCGGAGGACGGCACCTGATAGAATTGGAAGAGAAGAAAAAAGACAATTAAAAGCAAAACAAATACACATCAGGCAAACAATGACTACCATACGTAAATAATGTTATTGTTTAAGCACACGAAAGAAAAGCGTCAGCGAAGGTATGGTAACCACAGACTATCATACACAAATATTGTTAATTGTTTCAAATATACTAAAAAAGTTGAGTCAAGCTAAAGTAATAGTGTTCCGCAGTGCAAGGTCCGCCCGGTGATTATCCGTATAATCGTCGTACAGAGTCCGCATACACGTCGCAATATCATCAGAACTCTGTTTATGGCATCCCTGTTGTGATAGGAGAGCTGTAGCGAGTGGCCGTTGCTGACAAAATAGGTTTCAGTTTCTCCAGATAGCCTAACTACTTATTACGGTATATGACACGGGTTCACGAAGTAGGGCTTGTAGCTTTATTAAAAGCATAATATGCACTGACACAAAATAATCGAAGCTCTCATCGTGCCAGCGTCGTTTCAATGATCAGGTTACACGTTAAAATAGTAGCCAACAAACACGGACACAAAAAAGTAAAAAAATAGAACGCCGAGTAACTTTTGAAAATATGCACAGCGGGAAAAGATTTGATACTGTAATTGCTGCAAAGTTTTATCGCTTCTTAAGTACGACAAGGGACGCTGAGCTTTCGTCACTCTTAACACTGTATTAACGACCTGATATCTGTGGTTTACCAAGCGGTTTGTGAAATGTATTGCGTGTGTTTTCAAGATCCTCTACGTAATAAACAAGGGCTCCAACAGTACTTGAAATAAATAAAAGGTAAGCGACGTAATGAATAGGTTCATGCGCAAGAAAAATCCCAATATTCCAGGTAATTTAATATGCTTAAGCTTGTTTCTGTATTGGCGCTCCCTTGTGATGCACTATTCATCTGCGTATTTGTTATTGGACAACGCAACACTGAACAATGTCGTTTGTATCCCTAGCTCATCAACAACTATGTCGTCAGCAAGCCCTGTTGGACGTCGTACACTTGCTGTGGTCGGGACCAGGGCTACAAGCTCTGGCTCACCGCGACAACAGCAGGCTCAGTAATCGCCACGTAGGAGCAACCGGTCATCGTTTGTGCCGCCCTTTTGAGCATTTCCACGCGCTACCCGCACAACCATAAGGCCCTTTCAAGAGCTACCCGCACAGCTGCAACGCGACACCTGCCGGGACACCTGTTGCACCCATGCGGGAGGCAATGACCGAATTGGCGACGCTCTTTCGCACTCCGCTGGGGTGCGGCAGGTGACCCGGCACGTGCGTTGCGGCTGTGAGGGTAGCTCTTGAAAGGCCCTTAGGGCCTTTACACGCGCTACACGCACAGCCGCAACGCACGTGCCAGCACACCTGCCACACCCAAGCAGAGGGCAAAAGAGCTGTCCCCCCCTTGCGTGTGGCAGGGGTCCCGACACGTGCGTTGCGGCTGTGCGTTTAGCGCGTGGAACGGCCGTTATGGCTGTGCGGGTAGCGCGTGGAATGGCCCTTGTATGATTGTATGTGTAGACAGTTTACGTGTGACACCACTCCGACGCTGTCATGTAAGCCCATTATGCACAGGGGTGATCACCTGAATAAAGAAAGACATCTGGAGGCGATCCTCATTCTTGTTTAGGTGCATGGATGTTTTGGGATGTCCCCTGGAGTGGTGGGGCTGAATATTTATCATAATGCCCCTATTAAGTCAAAGTACGGGGCAGACTTAGCGTCATCCCCTCCCTTTTTTTTTTTGGTGAGTAAGAGGTGCTCGTCCACCTCTTGTCCCCTTCCCCATGCGCACTCCTATGCTTAGGTAGCGTAGGTATCTGATAGGGGCGCTATAACGTCGGCGTTCGTCTGCCCTGGCCTACTCCTTGGGTTAGCATTTCGCGCGCTTCGGAATCAAACTTCGTAGGCTACGTAAATAAAAGTCAGTGAAGCACCTTACGCACTTTTACGACATCATACAAGAGAGTGGTTGAGATCCTCGCCGGGTGCCGCGATAATCCCACCTGCTCCCTACGTCACCATAAACTCAAATAAGTTTAACTATACCGACCGTTAATTCGTCCTTATCTTGGGTAAGGTTACGCTTCGATATCATGTGTATACATTATAACTCTTAACTTGCTCCAGAATCATCAATTGCTTTTTCTAGAAAACTTTTTACGAACACTCTTAAAACCAGAAACAAGTTCTTGACCGGTAATGCTTGGCAGATATATGTTCGGGGATGGAGCCACACAACTGGTTTGGTGGAGCCGCCAGATGTACGCGCGAGCTGGCCTTATCTAACGTCATGTTGGTAATGATAATCATGATAAGTAAAAAATCGTTTCTTCGGCAGCCGCTCACCTGTTTCTTCCCATCTTGTTTCCCCTGTTGTTCCACCTGCTCAGCGGGCGTCAGCTTGTCCTGCATTGACCGGAACCGGTAGTGAGAAAGAACGATTCGCACGCTAGACATGTACACAAGCAGACGTTCGTACAATGCCATGGGCGCTCACGCTTGGGTATTCAACATTGTTCACAGCAATACTGAAAAAAAAATTGCCGCCTAAAGGGCTTTTTACTTGATCTTGTTCAGCAGAATCTCGGTTGATTGACACAAACTGTGCGCTTACGTCTAAGAAAACAGTTTACGCGAATAGCTTTTTTTTGCAAGTCGATTCACGCATGTTGAATGGACGTTTGTGTAGCTAAGACGAAGACGCAGTGTTTTATAACGAGCCAGAAATTATCGAAGCGTATTCCGTTGTAGCTTTTCACTCTATCACAACATTTATGGGATCCGTTCTTCAAACTTTGCGTATGGTGAAGTTAGCTTGAAGGACATTAGGAACATCTAAATTATTTAGTGAGTACTGCTTCGTTCTGCGTCAGGTATCACCCTTAGGTACGTATGCTATGCTGACAAAGCATGAAGACAAACTGGTGCAAGTGCGGAGACCTTTCCAGGTTGGTTATGACAGTTTTCTTTTTCAGACTTATGGACAGCCGAATTCTCTACATGATTGTGTGCATTCTGATACAGAGAAAAGATTGGTGCTTTAGTCATAAAGAAATATAGTTTAATATGTTAGTTGATGTTTTAGTGCTAATTTGTGAAATGTTTATAATAATTTACTTGTTCTTTATGTGTTTTTTTTGTTTACATACAAGGTAGATGTACAATAAAGCTTCCTTTTTTATCTTAGCCATATACAGATTCGTTGTAAAGAAGCATGGCTGATCCCTCCATCATAGGATCAGTGTAGCACAAAAGTGAATGTCTGTTGGTGTTAGGCGGCTATAGCATTGTTTGGCGTGAATGCACCCACATTGACAACTGCTGGCACATCTCCATCGCGACGACTAACGCACGCTATTATGGTTTAACTGCAGTGGTATCTGAAGTTTTTAACGTATATCTGGACACAGCGTATCGTTAATACCGCGCAAAGATGACATCAACAAGTGCATAAAAAACGCCGGTAATCGATACGCACTTCTCCATAGCAAAAACAGCAGCTGTCACATTCATCCCCAAACCAGGCAAGCAAATCAGCACGGACAACATCAGACTTATATCATTAACCTCATGTGCCGGCAAATTAATAGAAACAATGGTTAGAGACCATCTCGCCACGTACCTCGAGAGCAAAGTGCATTTCGCAGATTCCATGTTTGGCTTTAGGCCACACCTGTCTGCGCAAGATATCCTCTTGCAACTAAAACGAGACGTTATCCAACCCATTTCCTCGACGCACAACGACAGAGCAATCCTTGCACTCGACCTTAAAGGCGCATTTTACAATGTTAAACATGAAAACATCCTGAAGAACTTGAGTAGTGTCCATTGCGGTAAGAAAATATTTGCCTACATCAGAGACTTCCTCTCTCAGAGACTGGCGTTCATTCGCATAGATAACGAGGAACATGGACCATTCAAAATGGGTACGCGGGGAACCCCGCAAATAGCTGTCCTGTCTCCGCTGGTATTGAACATTGCCGTGATGAAGCTCCCGCAAGCATTGGCAGTAGTGGAAGGAATATATCATGCAATATGCGCCGATGATATAACAATCTGGATGAATCGGGGCAGTTTGGGAGAAATTGAAGACCACCTGCAGCAGGCCGCCTCCATTGTGGAGGACTATGTGGCCCAGTGTGGGTTGTAGTGCGCTCCAACCAAATCTGAATTCCTGCATATCAGAGATAGGACGACCCTAAACTTGATGGTATCAGGATCAACCATACGAGAGGTTTTAGAACTACGAATATTTGGCCTTCTGATTCACAACAGAACAAAAAACAGCACCACGCTAGACAAGCTACGGAAAATTGGAGAACAGGTAGGGCACATGATCCGCCGAGTGTCAAACAAGCGCGGGGGGCTACGAGGAAGGGACGTGATTCGGCTAGCCAATGCTTTTGTAACTAGCAGGATTCTTCATTCCATACCGTACTTACGAATGACTAAACACGAAGAGAACAGAGTCGATGATATTAAGAAAGTAATTAAGCGCGCACTTGATTTACCCATCACCATTTCAAATCAGAAACTCTCTGCATTGGGAGTCTTTAACTCTATACAAGAGCTCCAAGAAGCCCACCTCACAAATCAATATACGCGTCTTACGCAGACGCCCCCCCCCCCCCGGGCTTCGCCTACTGGACCACCTCTTGATCCGGCACGAATGCGAAATTGAAAACGCGGAGCATATTACTGAACTTTGGAGAACAAAACTCTGGTTGTCCCCGCTTCCCCGCAATATGACCAGGGAGGCGCACCCAGGGTAGAAGGCAAGCGCGCGCTGAGGCACTTGAACAACGGCTTGGCTCCCGTAATGGGGTCTATTACGTCGATGTGCCCGGCCGTCACCTAGGGGATACTACACGGCGGCGGTAATACATCAAGGAACGCAGGTGGACGGCCTCACTTTCAAAGCCACAAGCTCAAGTAAGGCGGAGGAGGTGGCCATTGCACTGGCAGTATCCCATCCAAACTCAAAACAAATAGTTACAGACTCTCGAAGAGCCTGCGAGAGCTATCTTGCAGGAGAAATCTCTCCATTGGCTAATAGACTTTTAAAATTCGGCATCATGAACCACAATCCTACCCCAAAACGTCTTATATGGACTCCGGGACATCAGGGTCTACAGGGTAACGAGGCTACACATGCAGCGGCCCGCATGCTTACTTCCCGGGAAACTCCCCGTTCCCCTGATAGACCTGAACGTCTCCACACCTTTAACACGGTTTCGAGAAATCAAAGAATACTACATTGAGCAACGCCGCTTGTATCCCGCACCAGCGAAGGGACTCTAGAAAACGGAGGAGCGCGTCCTGCGGTGCCTATACAGACAAACACGCTGCTCTGTCCAGCCATACTCAAATATTACGACCCAAAAATAAGTGGGCAGTGCCAGTACTGTGGGGAAGTGGCCAACACTTACCATATGGTCTGGGCCTGCCAAATGAACCCAAAATTCACCCCCTTTCCCAACCCCACCAAAGGGGACTGGGAGACGACCCTACTCAATAGCTCCACACTAGAGGATCAGCGAACTCTAGTCCAGCGGGCTCGGGTGGCGGCCTCGACTAATGACGTCCCGGACTAGGGATGTCAACCAGCCCGTTGGGGATAAGGGCTATCTGGCACAGCCAGCATCAATAAAGGTTTTTTTTTCTCCTCCTCCTCTTCATAGCGTCAATTGAAGAGAGAAATGCCACGATGTGTGCTCTCGAGTGATAGGACGTCTGCGCTCACGCATACACTACTACCATGGTCTTTGCCACTACACTGCGCTTCAGCAACCCATGAAACAGAGGTTCATATCTCGAGCCTTGAACGCGCGCAGGGGTTCCGCGACATTGTACAGGTTTAGTTGAGCGTCTACAACTGTTCTGCGGATGCAGTCTGCCATTTGAAATAGCTGGCAGGCTGTGTACACAGAGCAAGTACGAATGTCCAACTAAATCTGTCTATTCGCCCATCGGCATCATTGCCTTTCTGCAGCGCGTACTGCGTCATTATTTCTAGCTTGCTCTACGTTATAGGTGACGAGACAAAGAAAAAAAAAACTGGCATATTCCTTGTACAGTGAGAATCGATGATATGCGAAGCACGAATAAGAAAGCTTGATATGTCACTTTAAAATCAGCACAACGTTACGAGCTGAAGGAAAATAATGTCGTACATGACTTCCAGGTCATGATTATCATGTTTGAATGTGTCGTTTACCTTCGTCATCTATTCACGTCACGTGATGCCAAATTTAGTATACGTAGAGCTAGCGAAACGGCCGCGAGCACGCTATGAGCGTCGTATGTTGTCATGTTCTTACATGACACGCGTGTCAGGATTATCAAGTTTGCGCCAGTCATATATTTCGTCGTTCATTAACGTCACGTAACACTAAATTTGGTATATGTCGAGCTAGCGAAACGGCCACGAGTACATCATAAAGGGCCCAATATACTCGAATGTAGCATTGACGCGAGCGCACACTGGGCCCAGCGACGCTACGTTAGCAAAACGCGAGCATTCTATAGTCTGACGCCAGGCGCGATCGACGCGATCAGCGTCCGTCGGCGCGGCGCGACGGCAACCAGCGCAAAATTCGTGCCGGTGCGTTACCCAGACAACACTGCGTCCCCCTCTTTTCGCGACGGAGGGACGCCAGACGCGCTGAAACGCGCATGCATCAAAGCAACGCAGTGCAGCGCGCGCCTGCGAGTATATGGCAGGACCGGTGCCTGGCGTGGCAACGCCAGCGTGACGCGACAAAATGAACGCCGGCGAGCACGCGCACCACGTCACGTCGAAATGTATTGGCGCATTGACTGTGGCATGTAGTCATGTTCTCACATGACAGGTATCTCATGATTATCATGTTTGCACCATTCGCATACCTTCGTCATCCATTGACATCGCGTAAGCCCAAATATGGCATATGTGAAGCTAGCGAAACGGCCGCGAGCGCATCATGAGTGTGGCGTGTAGTCATGTTGTTACATGACACGCATGTCGTGATTATCATATTTGGATGTGTCATTTACCTATGCCACTCGTTCGCGTCGCGTAATACCGAGTTTGGTACATGTGAAGCTAGCAAAACGGCCGCGAGCGCATCATGAGCGTAGCATGTAGTCATGTTGTTCCATGACACCCATCTCATGTTTATCATGTTTTCACCAGTATCATACCTTCGTCATTCATTCACGTCCCGTAATACCCAAATCGGTATAAGTGAAGCTAGCGAAACGCGAATCATGAGTGTGGCGCATCATGAGTGTGGCATGTAGACATGTTGTTACATGACACGAATCTCATGATTATCATGTTTGCACCAGTTACATACCTTCGTCATCCATCCACGTACTGTAATATCAAATTTAGTATGTGTGACGCTAGCAAAACAGCCGCGAGTGCATCATGAGCGTGGCATGTAGTCATTGATTGATACCGGGTCCCGCACAACGGGTTGGGAGTCCTCCAGGCAGAGCAAGCTTCACCACTGGGGCGACGCGTCACAGCCCCTCGAAGCCCGCCTGTACCCTGTTTAGCTACCGGTGGGTGGCCGGCCGGCACTGGGTATCGAACCCCGCACCTCCCATAGCTGAAGCGGATGCGTACGTGCAATGCCACAGCTACGGTGGCATGTAGTGATGATGTTACATGATACGATACGCATGTCACAATTTCTATGTTAGGGTCTGTCGTTTGTGTTGACCATGCAATCATGCCATACCATACCAGTTTTGCAACATGCCATGTGAACACAACCACCGCAAGCTGCAGAACCATGAAATGTAAATGATGACATTCATGACATACATGTCATGGTTTTCATGTTATGACTAGTCAAATATGTTCTTCATACAGTCATGTTATACCATACCAAGTTTGGTATCGATTCCATTATCGAAACGGCCAGGAGAGCTAAAAGTCGTAGGAGGAGGAGGAGATAGATAGATAGATAGATAGATAGATAGATAGATAGATAGATAGATAGATAGATAGATAGATAGATAGATAGATAGATAGATAGATAGATAGATAGATAGATAGATAGATAGATAGATAGATAGATAGATAGATAGATAGATAGATAGATAGATAGATAGATAGATAGATAGATAGATAGATAGATAGATAGATAGATAGATAGATAGATAGATAGATAGAGATAGATACGCTCAAAGAAGTCGTCGAAGTTCGCTAAAAAATGCTTCGCATTTAAAGGCGACTACAGGACAGTCGTTTCGCCGCCAACTACTTATAGTGTGATAGCTCAGCACTGCAATAAAAACATAAAAGAGAGTATGAAAAAGTAAGAGGTCTCATCACCATCTGGGGATCTTTTTCTTACAGTTTTATCTTTCCCAATTGGTAGCGCCAATTTTATCAGTGTCATATTCGTGACGGAAGTATGTCAGTAAGGTCTTGGTGAACCCCAGCATGAAACACTTTCATGCTTGAAAATTGAGGGAAGTGGGATCTCGTGAAGATAGAAGTGCGCCACACATTCGAGTGCTAGCCGAGGAAAAGAGAGTAACCATGACCTTCAACTTTTGTCGAAACTTTATTTCAGGTAGCATTGCGTGTAAAATACATGCTTCGTAGCATAAACCTCTGTCATGTACGTTCGTGGTGTTCCGTGGTACTCCGAGCCGTTGAAAACTTAAGTACACTTCACCGTAAAAGAGTGAATAGTGCGGCAAAGCTCACCTTCCAATGTGTTTTATTTTTTTTTTCGTTGGTAACCAAGAACAATGAGGCGGTAATTTTACACATACAAGGCATTCATATTTCATGTCAATGTAAATAGAAACCGGTAGCGTTGAATAAGTCATTTTAATTGAACGAAGCTAATTTATGTTTACTAAGTTCTTGGCCCAGTGCAGCATGAAGTTTCGTCGATATTGATTAAGGCAACACACATCTTAAACGTAGGAGAGATACTAAAAAGAAAAGTTACCATCCACCCGATCGGATATCTTCGAAAGCGCCTGCTTTTGATTAACCAACTTACCACTGACATAAGAAAATCGACAGTTTTAAAAAGTATAACTGAAATTTTTGTGTCTTATATGCCAAAACCAAAATCCTGTTATTAACCACATCGTATTTTGGCATTAGGTGCACAATGTGCTAGTGATGTTGCTTTTTTTAGATATGACGCAGCTCTTTGACTAGCCTGTGTAACGCTGTCCCTCCGTGTGTCCTTACGAAGGCGCGACAATGCGCTCTCCTCGGTGCACGTGTGAGCCCCGCCGCGGTGGTCTAGTGGCTAAGGTACTCGGCTGCTGACCCGCAGGGCGCGGGTTCGCATCCCGGCTGCGGCGGCGGCATTTCCGATGGAGGCGGAAATGTTGTAGGCCCGTGTGCTCAGATTTGGGTGCACGTTAAAGAACCCCAGGTGGTCTAAATTTCCGGAGCCCTCCACTACGGCGTCTCTCATAATCATATAGTGGTTTTGGGACGTTAAACTCCACATATCAATCAATCAATCGGTGCACGTGTGAGAGCGGTGATAAGTCACACAGCGGCTGCGCGTTGGCATTACGCTCCCCTCGCAGTGCGCGCATGTCACCCTCTCCCTCACCTGACGCACTCGCCGCAGCGCCCACAACTTCCACCTCGTCCGTTAGCCGGGATTCGCTCGCAGGATTTCAAGCTGGACGGTTGTGCCCTCGCGTTCTCCGACGCCAGCGTAGATCCCGCCGACTGGTTTGCCCTCCGCGGTCTCCTGACGCCGTGCAGCTCTCACATTGTGGTGCCCCGCCCTTGGACTGCTTCGACCGGATCCCCACTTTCCTATCTCCTTCTTTTTTCCGTCGCTTGCCTGTCTACTTCTTCGTCTATTTTCCTTCTATTCTTTTTATTCCTCCTTCCCCCCACCCCTATAAGGCACTGCGCCGTGTCGCCTGAAGGCAGACAGAAATTAGGTGCCTTTTTTTAGGGGCGAAGCTCCTTAGGGCGTGGGGTGTGCGTCCCCTGTATGTAGCCACCTCTAGTTTAGTTCTTGCAGTGTTCACTAGATGGCGGTACCGTCCCCTGTATGTAGCCACCTCTAGTTTAGTTCTTGCAGTGTTCACTAGATGGCGGTACCGTCTCTTGTATGTAGCCACCTCTCGTTTAGTTCTTGTCGTGTTTACTAGATGGTGGTACTTGTAGCTGATGATGAAAAGATGCAAGATGTTATAAACTAGAAAGCGGTACTTGTAGTTGATGAAAGACGCGAGATCTTATAAAATAGGAATGATGTCACATATGGCGCGTGTCATTGGTTGAAGGCAATTGTTCGATTTAGTGCGGCGACGTACGCTAGGGGGAGCGATGTAATAAAATCGAGTGGGCAAAATGTACAGAGGATTCATGGTTTACCAGGTTTACCTCCGGAGCTTCGCCCACTCATCATCATTCACTTCGTGGATATGGCGGAATTTTTTCTTCATTCTAACCACTACCACCACCACCGTTAGCCCGCAGCACCTGCCGCTACCACTGATATCTCCGCAACCGTGACCGCCGCTCGCTACACAGCCGCCACGTCGATTCACGTGCAAAAAACTGACGCGTGCCTAACGTATACGTTGAAACATGTCTGTACATGTCCAGCACCCATGTCCACTCTTGAGAAACGACAGGAGCTACGCCAGCCACGGCTTCAAACGAATCTTCAGCACTCACCGCAGCACCCGCGTTAGCGCCGTTCAACCTGTGGCGTGACGTCACCCGTGCGCAGTGCTGCTGATTGGCATACCATCGGGGTTCCCTTGGGAAGATGGTGTGAATTTCCGTCGTCGTCATCGTTGTTGTCGTCGTCGTCGTCGTCGTCGTCGTCGTTGTTGTTGTTGTTGTTGTTGTTGTTGTTGTTGTTGTTGTTGTTGTTGTTGTTGTTGTTGTTTACACTTCTCTTGAAATACGCGCTCATGAGTGGAGATCAAATCGGCCACCTTAAGCTGAGCCGCAGCTATGCATAAAATGATGAGAGAGTCAACATTTTAAATCATCTCAAAGCTTTTGTGCAAAAGAAGCAGTTCCGCCGTTGGGGGCGAAGCAATGAATGCAATAGGAAAATAGTGGAAAACCCTCCATGGTGCTCTAGTGGTTATGATGCTGACCCGCACGTCGCGAGACCCAATTCCAACCGCGGTGGCCGCATTTTTCATGGTGGCGAAACTACTGGAGGCCCGTGCGCTTAGATTTAGGTGCAAATTAAATAAATCTAGGTGGTCGAAACTTCCGAAGCCCCCCACTACGGCGTCTCTCATAATCATATCGTGGTTCTGGGACACTAAACGCCAGCAACACAGGGGAATGCCATGCGAAGTATGGCCTCAGCATCGGACCTGGTTTAGCTCGAAATGTTGGCGTGAGGAAACGCGATAGCTGCGGCGAGTGAAGCGCCTTTCGTGCTGTACATTGCTTCAATCAGAGTGGTGAGAACACAAAACGTGCAGGGGTATGAGCCGTCTGCTGCGTAAATACAAAGCTATGAGTCATATCAAGACAGAACGCACGTGATCTTGCCAGGCCGGCAAAAGTGCGCAGTTGCTACCGCGTGCCACGCAGCCCTTACTCGACACCCCTCTGGGATTATTTCAACCCCCCCCCCCCCTTGAGGCATTTAGCGTTGTGGAAGACGGCCCTTGCGTTTCCTTTCCCAACCGCTTAAGCCACCGCCGTCGGCTGCCCTCTCAAGACGCGTCCTTTCAACTGGCACGAAACATGCGATACGCAGGACAATGTTATAGCTTAGAAGTGTGGTAGCTTGGGCTAGTTGGTATGGCATGACGATAGTTATAGCGCGAGAACAACACGACGACACAGAGACAAGAAGGACACGAAGGACACGAGCGCTCGTGTCGTGTCCTTGTTGTCTCTGTGTCGTCGTTTTGTTCTCGCGCTATAACTATCGTCATGTTATAGTCTCTGGACTTAACACGGAACCACACGGCGACGGCAGAAGTGGGTCTGGTGTTTTCATATAACTTATATCGCAATAAAAAGCACACGGTTAAGTCACACCAAAACAACGTGAAATATTTAACTGAAATGTTGCGTTGAACTGTTGTTGTGTTATAATCTATACGATAATAGAAGAATTAACTTTGTGGAAAAAAGGACAGATTCATGTGGAGTTCTGAAAGAGATTTACTCGTAAGTGGACATGTAGATTAAGCGAGGTGATATTAGCTCGGCTCACCTTTCCTGTTTCCACAGTGCCTTGTTCCTTGGGTTTTTCGTACTGTTTTCCTTGCTTGTCCGTGGCCTTCTGCACTCGAAAAAGATATACATGTTGGCACAAAAATGATATTGCCGCTTATTGTAAGGCAGATAGCATAAGTGCGTACGACGGAAAAAAAAGTTCATTATGCCAATTGAGGCCGTTAGAAGGATGGACATGTGGCGATGCCACGCCGAAATTCTCATACTTGTGCCGTCGTAGACAGCCAAAGATAAAGAATAAAAAGCTACTGCGCGTTATCTTCGTGAGCGCACACTCATATTGTTGATTTGTTCCTATCTCACTTAATTGGACTTGGTGGCACCGACCAGGGACCGATGCTTATTCCTGCTCTTTTCGTTGTGCAGATTGCGCTATGGCCTAAAGGCCTCACTACCGGGCTGGTCACGCATCTGCACACAAATGGAACTACGCCAGTGATCACCGATGACACAACAACAGGGAACGAATCTGCGCAAGCGCCTGCGATCTTCTACGCACCTCTACAGCGCAGCTACCACGCCACGGACGCGATCTCGTCGACGCAAGCAGGCGCCCAACAGTATAAAAGCCTGGCTCATGACACGAGACACTTCAGTGGACTTGGTGGCACCGACCAGGGACCGATGCTTATTCCTGCTCTTTTCGTTGTGCAGGTTAGTAACAATTACTCGGTAACCTCATTAATAGACGATGATGTAACCCTGATGGTGCTGCCAAGTCCACGCTTTCTTGTTGCCCTGATTGCTGATTGCTATGATGTGTGTAAGCTGCTGTTACTAACATCGGGTGATGTTGAGCTAAATCCCGGTCCGAATTCTGATTCGGAATCGGACACCCGTCCCAACAATGACCTTTTAAAACAAATACTCAAAGAACAAACTAAAACAAATAAAACGTTAAAGGAAGTAGTGGCTAATTTGAAAAAGGTTGAACGAACTGTGGATAATATGGAAACCAGGCTCACTAAAATCGAAATTGATATGGAACGACTTAAACACTGCGAAGAAAAATTGGCCGAGTATGAAAGTAAGCACGCCACCATGAAAGGTGAAATTGGAAGTCTTGCACTTAAACTGGATGATTTAGAAAACAGAAGCCGACGTAATAACTTGATTATCTATGGTGTAACGGAAGAGTCTGACGAAGATGCTATCTTACTGGAAAAGAAAGTAAAAGATGACATTCTGAAACATACACTCGGTATCGAAGTAAAGACCATCGAAAGAATTCATAGAATAGGCAACCATAGAACCAGCCAGGGAAGGCCAATCATCCTACGTCTCTTCGACTACAGTGAAAAAAACAAAATCTTATCTTGCTGTTATAAACTCAAGGGTACGCCCTTATCCGTTTCCGAAGATTTTTCCAAAAGAGTAAGGGATATGCGCGCGCACTTATGGCACTCTGCGGCAAACGAAAGGGCCAAAGGAGCAAAAGTCAAACTGTCGTTCGATAAACTGAAAGTCAATGATAAAGTTTATACTTGGGACCCAGTAAAGAATGCTAGAACAGATATATCGAAGAAAGCGGGTCCACCACGAAACAACCGACCAACTTCAACTACGCATAAAACTTCTACAAATAAGAAAAACTCGAACTCCGGAGTACGTGACTCGGAAGTCGTCCCTCCCTCATACAGACTGCTCCGTAAAGATAGAGGGTCAAGAGGCGGGGGCGTAGCGGTAGCAATTAAAAAAAATATCAAATCCTTTGAACTCGATGGCATTCCCGACCACGAAAGCGTCTGGTGCAAAATAACATATTATGATAAAAGTATAATTGTAGGAGGGGTATATCGGCCCCCAAATGCGGCACCTGACTACATTGAAGTGATTCATGATTATCTTTCAAAGCATACTAACTCTAGGTCAAAAATTATCCTTGCTGGGGATTTTAATCTTCCCGGAATAAATTGGAACAATGGTTCACATGATGGTCGTGACGTTGCTAGTTCAGAATTACTACTGGACGTAGCGTTCGCGTTTTCATTGAATCAACTAGTAACTGATAACACTCGGATCACTGCGACGTCATCGTCTTTACTTGACCTAGCGTTTGTAAGTAGTACATTAGAAGGTTCTTCTGCGTCCATCGAGAATGGCATTTCCGATCACAAATCGATTACCTTAACCTGCCCCATTTCATGCGCGAAGAAATACAAAAAGCCACTACCTACTTACTTTAAAGATTACGCACGTGCAAATGACCCTGCTGTGCTACGTTTCCTGGAAACACAATTTCATGAATTCATTGAGCTTACAGACGTAAAAGAACTTTGGGCGCATTTTAAAAGCACTGTTAAATATTGCGAAGACACATTCATTCCGAATAAAAAGAAACGCATCAACCGAGAATACCCTTGGATAACGCGTGAGATAATTCAACTGAAAAGAAAAATAAAACGACGGCAGAAAAAGGGAACCAAAAACAACGTACGTGATCTTATCGGGACATTAAAGCATAAAATGTCAGAAGCAAAAACCCGCTTCTTTAACACTACGTTAGCTTCGTTTATGGCGCACTGTCCCAAAAAATTCTGGCGATACTTATCGGATGAACGAGACTCAATCTCACAAATTAAAAATTCGGAACAAGTCATTAAAGATCCCGAACACATTGCTAATGAGATGAACAAGTTTTTTCAGTCAGTTTTCACGAAACATACCAGTAATGCGCAACTACCTCCTTATACTGTGAAAATACCCATGGAAGAATTAATCGTAAGTGAGGAGGGCATACTTTCTCTATTACAAAAGCTTGATCAAAAGAAATCTACGGGCCCCGATCAAATCACTAACTCATTTTTAAGCCGATACGCTAATTGGACATCTAAGTATCTCTTTAAAATATACACGTTATCTCTTCAAACTTCACAAATACCAGACGACTGGTGCAATGCTGTAGTAGTTCCTATACATAAATCAGGCCCCAAACTAGAAATAAGCAACTACCGCCCAGTGTCACTTACGAGTTCGTGCTGCAAAATAATGGAACATGTAATTTTCAAGGCCATAATAACTCACCTAGAAACAAACGAACTTCTCTACAAACAACAGCATGGTTTCAGATCAGGCCTCTCAACTATAACCCAATTAGCCGAATTAACCCATGACATAGCCAACGCAATCAACGATAACGTCCAATTAGATGCTATATTTTTAGACTTTTCTAAGGCGTTCGACGTTGTCCCACATCTGGATTTAGTCAAAAAACTATCGGCTTTTGGTATTGATATCAAAATAATATCCTGGATCAACAGCTTCTTAACTAAACGGAAACAAAGCGTTAAAATTGACAATCAGCTATCAGAACCACTTGATGTTTATTCTGGTGTACCTCAGGGATCGGTTCTTGCACCTCTGCTGTTTTTAATGTTTATTAACGACATCCACTTTTCCGTTGAGAACCCTATTCAGATGCGTCTGTTTGCCGACGACTGTGTCGTGTACACAGTAGTGCGCAATTCAGACGACCAAACTAAACTTAACAATTCACTTCAGGCAATTTATTCCTGGTGCAATACTTGGGGCATGAAACTAAACACATCAAAAACGCATTGCATTTCTTTTACAAATAAGAAAACCCCCCTTAACTATACATATAGGATTGGAAACTCAATTATCGAAAAATGCAATCAAGTAAAATACCTAGGCATTACACTCACGCCGAACCTTAACTGGGAACCACACATTTTGGCCATGTGTCAGAAAGCGGAAAAGAAGTTATCTTTCTTGAGAAGAAAACTGCGCAATGCACCACCACATATTAAAATAAATGCCTACAAAACACTAATTAGACCATGTTTAGAGTACGCCGATCTCATCTGGAGTCCACATCAAAAGTACTTGATTAGTAAAATAGAACGAATACAAAAATTGGCAGTAAGGTTCGTATATTCAGAATTCGCGAGGCAGTCCAGTACCGCAGATTTACTCGCAAGGGCAAACTTAAAACAACTTTTTCAACGCAGAATAATGTCACGATTAAAATTCCTTTACCAATTATATCATGGTCATTTCCACATATCACGCTCTCATTACCTGCAAGATCCGCCTAAACAATCATTCCGACTAAATCATTCTAAAACAATACGCCAACCCTTAAGTCGTGTAAACGCTCACAAACATTCACTTTTTCCGTCGGCTATCTCCCTCTGGAACAGCCTACCCAATGACATTGTTTGTTGTAGTACGATTGACTCTTTCATCAACCGCATACAGTGTATTGAATTGGCACCATGATTTTTTTGTTCATTTTTTTTTCTCTGGCAATGTATGTATTTCGATGTATCTATGTACCCACTCCTGCTTGGGCCGTGAAGGGCCTGCAGTATATTCAAATAAAAAAAAATTATTTCGTCGTCTTTCCTGTGCCCTCTCTAAAGTCAGTGTAGGATATGAAACCGGATGTTCTATTAAACCACCTTACCATTGTTTTGTTTCGGTTTATTGTAGGAATGATATCATTCCTGGACAGTTATTTTCGCCTGACGGCGCACGCTGGTCGGGGTAGTTAGCATATTCGCCATCATGCGAGTGCTGTCGTGGTGTCACTGGGGTGCGTCGATGTGCTCCGACGAGCCCACATCGAGGTACACTAGGTGTCACCGGCCCGTTGGCGATGCTAGGCGGTCACACGGGAAACAGCAGTCACTCTCATCTGGGGCTTGACGCACGAGTGAATGGTCGTCTTTCGCGGGAAGTCGGTGGGGACGATTTCGCCGATTGGTGTCACGGATTCAGTGGAAAATCGAACTCCATGGTGAGCCAGAGCATCACGTGACCAGTCGGACGCTGGCGACTCCGCTATCGTCGTGCATTTTATACGTGTTATATTGTTAGTGTGCGTTGTATTGGCAATACATTTTGTTATTTGGCATCTCACTTCACCATTTCATAGATCGGGCTGGCGAGCTCCTCGTTATCCAACAACTGTCAATGAATGTCCGTGTGTTTCGTTCACCCCGATATGTAATTCGCCCGCATGTTGCTAGAGCGCGGCTCAGGCCCCACACTAACTACGCGTTATAAAAATGGAATGGTGCTTACTAAATGCTCCACCTGTACGTTATAGTCTTTGGCAAACCAGTTCTGTGGAACCCCTCAAGGTTGAGCGAGGATCGTCTTGAGAAAAAACAGCATCCACCAACAAAGCTGCAAACGATTTGCCTTATACACTGTCCCAGTTGAGTTGTAGATTTATTCGCCCTAGCCCTGTCAACCACAAGTGCCCTGGTTGGCTTGATATGTAGCCCGTCCCCTTCAGATGGCCCAATTTTTCACCCCCGAAATGAAATGAACTTTCGTAAACTAGAATGCTTTACTTTCCGACAACTCTGTGCGGATTTACTCGTAGCTTTGTCTTACATGCGGACGGATGCAGCATTTTCTTTCGTGATATATTTTTAATCTGGTAGTTTTATTCGCTAGCATCATGTTGCATGGCATCCTGATTGATTGAACTATCGACGTGCTTGGCAACACAACTTCACACTCTATAGTATGTTTTTTTTTTATGCAGTGTGCCTATCGATGACACAGTGGTCAGCCGAGAAGCACCAAACCACCTACCATCGTTTAGTGTATAGCTTAACAATATACAAACCATGTTAGAAGAACGCCGCCTTATAAACACATCGCTGCAATTGCAAACCATCTGTCTAGCTTATAAAAACTTCAAAACGGACTCGTCGTAATGGTTCATCTTCAAACACGTCCCTTGGCATAGACAATAGGAAGAACGCTGTTGACATCCTGTGTTATTCTGCTTAGTCCTCTTGGAAGAGAGAAGGTTTTCGTGGTGCAGCTATTGAACGCCTCATAACTAGGTGACTGAAACGTCAGCATAGAAACTCTTAGGCAATGACGCGTGTAGACATTCATACCTAACGCAACAGCACATAGCGTGATCTGACCGTGTTCGTATCGCCTTCCCAAAAACTAGCCTGCCTTCGCTTCTCGGTGGAGACTCAAGCCATGCCGCAAAGACAGCGAAAAGGTGGACGCCCCACGGTTCGCGTTTTTATTCGCATCTACCTCAAATTTTCGCTCTCTACAAACTCTGCTCTTTTGTTCACAATGTCGTCGACCTCGACAACGGAATTTCTGTAAAACGAGCTCTGTAGCGCTATCGCATTAATAGGAACGCGGGCTCTTGGACTGATAAGAAGTCGTTGAACAGCTAAGAAAGGTCGCTGGAGCCAAGCTTTCGACAAGAGCCGCATTCTGATGTGCCCGACGAAGACGTCATCCTGTTGAATGTTGATTCCAGCGAACTTTCAACGAACTCTGGCCGCATTGAACCAACTGTGGTCGCTTCGCTGAACCATGCATGTATACGATGCCCGCACCTTGCCCTTAGACATGAAGCGCTGCTGCTGTTTTCGACGCTTCTTTTGCGGCTGTTCATCACCAGCCTTCTCACTCTTGCTGTCTGTGGGCGACTTCTTCTCCATGAGCAGTTGACCGTCGGCAGCGCTAGAACAGGGACAGCCAGGACTGGCGAGCGAGCGAGCCTCGATGCGGCCAGCAATATGGCGCTCTGGAAAGCAGGCTCGTGGCTACGACGCGAGAAAAGCCCGAGCTGTTTGTGATGATGATGACGAAGTCAACGATGACAACCCGGCTTATGCGATGGCGCATACCCACTAATGAATATTGTCAATGGCTTGATAGAGGGTTAAATAGAGGAGAGAGGAAAAGGTTACTGGCTTGCTGCGTTCTGTCAGTCTATACCGTCATTAAATGTTTACTTAGACAGGCCTGGATTCGTTCCTTTCCCCCTATGTATCTATTGTAATGAAGCAGAAACGATCTAGCGCTTCTTCGTGGAGGGTCAAAGATATCATAACTTAAGGCAAAGATTTTTAAAACCACATTTTCAAAAAGGGGTCCGTAAACTTTCTATGTATACATTGGCATTGTTTTCCCTGGGGTCATCGGCACTAGGGTACTGCGACAGGGTCATTTACGATGCTATATTTAATTATTTAAAATAATCAAAAAGAATCACATGTTAAAACTATTAGTACATCTAAAACATTATGTTTCGTATATTCTTTCACCTTAATTAAATTGATTAGTTCATATGTTTACCTTTAGGTAGCATTGCATTGAAGCCCCGCCGCGGTGGTCTAGTGGATAAGGTACTCGGCTGCTGACCCGCAGGTCGCGGGTTCATATCCCGGCTGCGGCGGCTGCATTTCCGTTGGAGGCGGAAATGTTGTAGGCTCGTGTACTCATATTTGGGTGCACGTTAAAGAACCCCAGGTGGTCGAAATTTCCGGAGCCCTCCACTACGGCATCTCTCATAATCATATGGTGGTTTTGGGACGTTAAACCCCACATATCATCAAGCATTGCATTGAAGGACACCATAATTATCACACATATATTTGTCTCTGTTAAGATTATCTCTTCCACATAATTTCGTCCTTCTTTTCTCGTCTCTCTTTCTTCTTTTTTTATTATTATTTTATTTTGTTTCGCGAATTCTCCTGCCGAAGGCCTCGTGGCCGATCCCCCGTGGTGGGTAGTGCCAATCTTCCGAGAATAATTCCTCGTCGTCATCAGTCGATCCCTTAACTTGGAACGAGATAGTGGCTGTGTTCCAATTGTTGGGCAGCACGTAGACAGTCTACGAAGACTGCTTAGAATACCGCACTGAGCCCATGCTGTCCGAGAATCGGAACACGTTTAGACAGCTTTTACGCGATGATGTGCCACCTCGCGTCGAGAAGAAAAAGCTAAAAGAAACAAACGTAACAGTTGTAATTTTTGGCTTATTTCGTGTTAAAATAATAAACAAATAAACTTTACTCACATTGAGCGTCTCGGAAAGCGTCTGCTTGTGTGGCCATTCTGGCGAGATTTGATCTATCTGAGCGATTCGCCTAGCCGCCATCTTGTTTAGACAGCAAAGTAGCCTACATCGTATTTGTCTACGATGCGGTCTTCTCTGAACTGTCTACTTTGCCGGCTACGTGAGAATTGGAATGGGACTTAAGATGGCGCCATCCATTTCGCTGTCTATTTAGCCGTCTACGGTGAGTATTGGAACGCAGCCAGGGTTGCCATGGGTTGTACTGGGTCCCGAGATTCTGTTAAACATTTCCCTTGCATCCCTGAGAAGATTTCCGTGGTGCCGCATTGGTGTCCTTTGAAGGCACATTTCACCTTTGGAAAAAGGAGGGGGAACTGTATGAAAGTCAACCAGGCGCGCGTTTTGTTCGCTACACTACGCACGGGGAAAATAATTAAGGAAATACAACAATGAAGAGGGAGGAAAGAACTGCCAGAAGTAAGGTTCGTCCCACCATACGCCTATAAGTAATGCTGCCACGTCGTTCAAAATATCACATGTAAAGAGATAAAACTCGCTGCAATTATATGCTGGGAGGCACCGCGCAATGTGAGGTTACGCCTTGCCCAGCCAAAAATTTTCCCCTGCATGAAAGTTACGTATGGGACGCAGAAACGTTGTGACGGGAAACCCACGATGTTAGCTGCAGGCTCTCGACGCACGCTCAGCGCATGTTTGCTGTGTCATCTGGAGAACTTCCACGTCAAACATTCCGTTTTCTCATTCTTTCCAAGAAACTAATTCCTCACCGGCTATTCCATTTGCCACTGAATTTTATCAATAGAAATTTCACATTAAATCTTTTTTAACAGATCCTTCGAACCAAAATCGTAGCCAAGAACTTGTTGAAGGTCTTGTTGAAGGTCACTTGTTGAAGTTCTTGTAAATCACCTCTTTTTATTATTTGTCCTCGGTAAAGCACCCGCCTCCATCCAAGGGGGGTACCCGTCCCCTATAGCAACCCCCCCCCCTCTTGGCTGCTGTCCTGCTTCGGCGAGATTCAACGGTTGGTTGAACTCAAGAGGAGTGGCTCAACCGAGCACGGGAGACCAGCCGTAAGTCGTACGGTAGTGGGATTTTGAAAAAAAAAAGGGAAGAGGGAACGAGCGATCGTAAAAAGACTACCTTTTTAGGTAAACAAAACTATTAGTTATGGTAACAGACTCTTATGGTTGATATAAAAGAAAAATGAAAACTAATAATAAATATTGAATAAAAACACGTGAAATAAATAATGAAGAAAATAAGTAACAAGTATATACTTGTGATATTGGAATGGTAACCGTTTTGATTATTTTAAATAATTATATACCACTCCATGTATATCTCTCCTGCATTGACCAATGTCGAGGCCCCTAGGGAAAATAAAACCACTTCAGAAAGCTCATGCTCATGTTTTCGGAAAGGTGGTGTCAGAAATACTTGCCTTAAATTTCGATACCTGCGGCATTCTGTGGTAAAGTGCTCTACGGTTTCTGCTTGTTTACAACACTAATATTGAGGGGAAGAAGCAAAGTCATGTATAAATAAATATTTAAAGGTGGAATCTTTATCACAATTTAAATTAGTGAGTGTCACTTCAAACTGTCTTGTTGTACACCATGTGATATACCTTGGAATCTCAAGTTGCTGAAAATCTGCGCCATTTAGAACAAAATATTTGGTGTGTTCCTGCGATATACAGAATTTTTTTAATAGCGCGATTGTATATAGGCAGGAAGGTCTTAGAATATTCACAACGGGGCCCTGAGTTGATGCTGTCACCAGTGTGTCCACTGATTCATTTAGAGTTAGTCCAGCGTGACCTGGCACACAAACCAAACGGACAACATGAACGTAATTGGACATGTACGTATAAAACTTTTATAAACAAGGCAATGTCTTAGGTAGTGTCAGAACAGTGCAAACGGTCAAAGAACCGGTCAGTATATGACCATGGAAGAGATTTATGTTGGAATCTTGCGTGTAGCCAGAATAACTGCCAATAATAATTCTGCCTAGAATATCGGCGTAAAGTCGGGCAGTCGGAGTGAAAAAGACCAATTTAATGCTGTTGAATTGATGCCCACTCCTGCTTTCTCGGCACTAACGGAAGCATCTATGGCTATAACTGAACTTATCTGTAGGCTATTGAGGTAGTCTTCGAGCAAACCATTCAAATATTTGATCGGCAAAAGTTTGCCATTTTTGAACTATATAATAACATTCTATTCTTACCGTAGGATTTATCCCCTGTGAGAATCTTGCATCCCAGATTTTGAGTTCTAATGTGTCTAATGACTTTTGCACATAAACGGTTTGAAGTCGATGTAGTCGACCACTCACAAAAATATATGGATGGCTTGCTTATTTATAAATACATATTGGGAGCGTCTCTGTGGGGAGCCATAGATATTTAAAAATGCTTGCACAGTTATTATACGAAACCAGGTTTGTAGAGAGGACAGATATGATTCATGATGATAAACCTTGTTAGCTACAAACTTAGAGAAGCCTAAACATAGGCGTAATGCCTTACGCTCTATAGATAGAAGAGGGCGTAATTTATAAGTGGGTCCCCCACAAAACAACACACATCCAAGCTCTAATACTTGGTGGACATGCACGCAATATATCATCAACAATGTTGTTCTACGCATTCGAAATTGACCACTGTTGATGCGCCTTAACAAGCCAATAGCACGTAATCCTTTAGACGCAAATTAATGTGTGAACTCAAATTAAGATTTGCAATGTATAATATACCCAAACACGTTGATGCACGGCCAGAACATTATTCTACCGGTAGATCCTGTAAAATAATGTCCTGGCCGTGCATCAACGCTGTTCGCACAGGGGAACTCAAGGGGAATTCAAGAAGCGCACTCTTGTTAACATGGGACCCGTGCAGGTCACTTAGCCACACTTCAAAGGCAGTCAAATATGACTGTAAAAAATTGTACGAATGTATGTAACTGGAAGCTGAAAAGAATGTCATATGGTGTGCGTAGACATACTTTTGCACATTATCCTGAGCAGGGATAGCGCTTAATAATGTATTGAATAAAATGGATGAAAGAGCAGATCACTGAGGAGCTCCCCTTGTCTGTGTGTATTTTTTAAGATAGTTAATTACGCGAAAAATAAAATGTGCGCCCATTTAAAAAAATGAATTAATGCAATTTCATATAAGGGAACGTTAACACTTCAAATTTTACTAATCAATATGACATGCCCCACAATGTCTTGCACCTTTGCGATATCTAAGGTCACCAGAGCGGCGTACTGCTTTCTGGGCCGAACAAGTCTGATTCTAGCTTCCAAGTCAACATGCGCTCACCATATAGAGCACCCAGGTGTGATTACAATTTGAGAATCATTCAATATGTGATTTTGCTCTACCCATTCTTCAAGATGTCGATATAGAACCCGCTCGATCGATTAGCTTTACAAGATTACTCCCAGACATTCTCTATTGAAAAGTGTACAAGTTCACGAGATTGCTGGGAGACAAATCAAACATAATTTTTATAATCGCTGTAGTTATATTTTATGGACCCGGGGATGAAGCTGGCAGTGATCGCGCTACCTCTGATATCTCTTCTAGTGTTGTTGCCTCATATTCATTAGCTTTTTTCTGTGACCGACAAACGGTGAAGTAGCACCGACGTAAAGCGATCTTCAAATCATTTTCCAATTGCTTCCAGTGACTGCTACAATTCTGGGAGTGATAAACAAATCGATTATATATTTGTTGGTCAACAAACAACCTTTATGTACCGCATGAACCTAAATAGGGCTTTCTTATTTTTTTTGTCTCCGACATATAACTGTACTGTCTGAATTTGTAATCTTATTTTGCTTTGTCAACCGTTTGTCTGAATGTAGCTGCAAAATATTTATAGTCTTTGCAATTACATAAACACTGGTTGTAGAATAATTTCCTCCAAGCTGCCTTTCGTCGCCTGTAGTCGTGATCACCATCAGCGTTCCACCATGGTGAATGAGTACTACTTCTAGTTGACTGCCGGCTGAATTAGGCTTTATTATTATTATTATTATTATTATTATTATTATTATTATTATTATTATTATTATTATTATTATTATTATTATTATTATTATTATTATTATTATTATTATTATTATTATTATTATTATTATTATTATTATTATTATACTACGTCCACTGCAGGACAAAGGCCTCTCTTATGATACGCCAGTCAACTCTATCCAACGACGCATATAAATTGCAAGAGTAATCCAATACCTTCTATTCTCAGATGTGTATGAGTGTGCACATATTATATAGAGCAACAAGTGAAAATGATTTTACAGGTAATGAAATGAGCGCTTCAACAACGTTCAATAACGTTCGATAAGTAACGCAATGTATAGAAAAGTACACACGCCTACGTGATACAGTATCATTCCGCAATCTAAATATGGCACCGAACTGAAATGCGGCGCTCGCTTTGATATGTTTACAAAGTGCTCCGAAACTTGTGCAACGCACTTGCAACATGCACATGAGTATCGCGGTGACAATCGAATATGCGCATACTTGTGATCCGGCAACGTGGTCAGCTAAATGTTCTATATGTCAACCTTGCACTACGTTGAAGCCACTGCAAGCGTACCGCTTAACGCTTAAAATATTACGTGTGGCAGTTCACTTTTATATTGTTGATGCAGAAAAAAAAAGGTCATCATACGTAAAAAAAAATCTACTAAACCATGCATGGTGTGCGTGTGCTGAGAAACGTGAGAAAGATTCAGAAACCCGCCAGTCGAAAACGAAGATTTCGCAGTCTCAATTAGACGTTACGAAGCCGTACATGTTGAGGGTTTTTCCCCTGTGGTTCAGTCCAGAATACATTTAATTCGGTTGGAGTAGACAGGAGCGCAATATATTATTCGTGAGACACGTACTTCACGCCCTAATTTCAAGTAAACAGAAGTAAAAAGGGACTGCGCTTTACAGCAAAGTGTCGCTATAAGAAGGGACACCTTTCCCTGGGATTCATGGGCGCCTTCTCCGGGCACTTGAAAGCAACGGCAAACTTGCTCGACTGGCGAACTGGAATGTTGCATGCATCGCCGTTGCTGTCGATGGCACATGTAATGAGGCAGTACGACATGAAGAACACCTGATCGTCGCTGTACTCCTCGAGACCCTTGATACGGAAGATGTCCACTGTTTTTCTAACCTTAATGGCCGACCGGTACGCATCGTACGAGGTCCTCAGGCCGAGCGCAGCCCAGAACAGCGGACTGGCGAACGCGGTGTCACTGTCTGAGCGAGACGTGCCGGCTCCGAGGTCGCACTTGAGGCGCCTCTCGTACTCTTTGCGGTCCGCGATCCACCACGGAGCCACCTCTCCTCTGTCGAACACTATTCCTCGCTCGTCGAAAGCCCGAGCCATGGAAGAGGCCATCAGCGTGCCCATCGAACCGTACGTGCTGGAGAACGTGCTGTCGACGTGAAACATCGGCGATTCGAGCGCTCCGACTGCGAAGTAGACAGTGTTGTAATAGTAGCTGTACGAGGTGGCCACATGACCGTCACCTAGCGTTTTGGAGAAGGCATTGACGAAGTCGTCCGAGGATAGCTTCTTACGGAACGACTTCGCTATGTTGACAAAGTTATCGAAAAACGAGCTCGTGGCGTTCGGGAAATGCTTGTACACTGCCGCGATAGCGAAGTTGGAGAAGAATTCGCTTCCGGGCAGGGAGTTGAGGGTTAAGCTTTCCGAGACCTTGGCTTTGAGCTTTGTCTTGACCGACTCATCGATCCAATCGGCATCGGCGAAGGCTCGCTGGTAAGCAGCCTTGATGGTCTTGAAGACGGTGTCTATATGGAGGCGCACATCATCCGTGAATCGCTTGAGCAGATGATCGTGCGAGACGACCAGCCCGAACGTGGACGCCACGTGCGAAAGGCAGGCGTACTTTTCCCTCACCTCGAGCTCTTCTGCGGAGCCCTCGAAGAGCAGATGCGGTTTTCCAACGACTGTCCAGAAGGTCAAGTAGATAAACACCCATGCGATACCCAGACGGAGCGATTTGTCCGACATGCTCTCCAATAGGTGACCGATGTTGTCGAGTATGGCCGGGTGCTGGATCAGCACGACGTCTTCGGGTCGCCAGACGAAGTCTGGAAGGGTCTCCTTCATGTATTCCTCCCATTTGTCTTTCCCAGACTCCGTTCGCTCATTGATTTCCTTAAGCGTCGTCTTCTCTTCATCCCTGGCGTCTGGTTCAAAACTCAGGGACGCGTTGACCACTGCCAGGTACGCCTTCATTATCTCCTTCAAGAGCACCGGCGTTGGCGCCTGCGCTCTTAAGAACTGGCAGTGTTCTTCAATGGACCGCTTCATTTCGTCGGGCTTGTAGACGGACCATGAAGGACCAAGCACTCCACGCTGGAGGAAGATAGACCTGGGCCGGCCCTTGTATCCCGGGACGACACGCACGTTGAATATTAAGTTGACGTTCCAATTAACAGTCAAATTTACCAGCACCTTCAGTGGAGGCATGATGAAACTGCTTTTCTCAGGCCATTCCTCTGGCCACAGAAGTCCTAGGTCTCGCTTGAACTTTGCGAACTTCTGGATCTCACTTTGGAGCAAGTCGTCGGACCGTTTGGCGGTGCAACTCTGGTAGTAACGCTGCGCAATTGGAAGTACAGACTTGCTAACGTTCTCTTCTAACTCCTTGATGGCGATGGCGAAGGATTTGGCGAATATCTGCTCTATCATGGAACGATAGGGACCTCGGGGCTTCCACGAGCCACACGAGAAGCGGTAAAAGTCTGAACACGGCTTCACCGAAGCATTCATGGCATTGAGGATCGCCTCCGCTTGTGCTATGCAGCCCGCTGTCGTGCATGTGCCCACTATTGGGGCTCGCAAGTACTGCAGTATAAGTAAGGTAGAGCTGAGCACCAAGATGCAGCTCAACACCGACACTGTTACGAAGGCCACCACAGCTGTCCGCGTAGAAGCCGCAGGTGCTGGTGGTGACAGCTCCTGAAAGCAAGACGAAAAAAATGGACGAATTTCGTAATAAACCAGACATTCCAACATCAAGGGAACACTGCAACAAAACATAAAAACACAAAAACAAAACACAAAACACACAAAAAAAAACAAATTGCGAGTCCGAAACATGAAAAATAATATCATTGCTTGCAAATATTCTTGAAAAGTTAGCGCAGCTTCCACCAAGTATAGCGCAAAGCTTTGTTAGAGCTGTGTAACACATCGTTGGCGCAAACTTTCAAGTTTGCGCCAACGATGTTTTACACAGCTACACACCAACTAGTCCGACAGCTTACGTTACGCACTTTGTTAGAGCAAATGTGGTGGGCAACTAGATGGTCCTGGTTCGGCTTGCCATTTACCCCCTCTCCTGTCTCTTTTCCACTCCTTCCTATGCCATACTGTACTGTGTACTATGATATACAACAATATACACGGCTATGCTTGCTATATTTTTATTTTTTAAGATTTTGATCTCCTTATTTATCTATCTGTCTTTTTATCTCTTTCTCCCTTTCTCTCATTTCTTTCTCTTCATGTCTGTCTTGTTCTCTCTCTGCAAATTTTTTTCTTGTCAGTTTCAGTCTCTCCCTCTAATCTGTCCTTCTCGCCCTCTCTTTCCTTGCCCACCACCTTGCTATACACATTATACAAACTATGCTATGTTTTGCTATTATGCCTGGATAGCCGAGTTGTTACGACGATCGCATTCGGATATGAGGACGCGGGCTCGAGTGCCGCCACGCCTGGAGATATTCGCTTCCTTCATTCTCATTTCTGTTTCTTTTCCTCTCTCTCTCTCGCTGAACTCGCCCTCTCCAACATCAGAGTTATTGCATCCCATGCAACACAAAACAGCACGCACGTGTTCTGGAAGCAAAGTTGAAAATGAAGTGGACGAAGAGCGCGCGTGCTGGTTCATGGTGAGTGGTCATTTTCCATCTTGGGCACACGTGAAACCTCGGCCATAATAGATGTGCCGTAAAACAAACGTTCATCCCAACCTAATGGGACCATGTTTCATAAGGGGCTAGAGTCGAAGCATCCTTTCTTACTCAGCAGAGATGGAGATAAAACTACGATAACTGAAACTAGACATCTCCGTAACAGTGAAATGTTAGGGAAACGCCTCAGCTGTTGCACTTTGTCGATATATGAGGCAAAGCTTATGAAAGAGACATGCATGCACGTCTCGGCAGCGGTGATGAGACCTTCAGCTTCAGAGGCGCGTACGGTAGGATCCTCTTGATGGATCTGCTTCGCTACAACTTCGGAGGAGCAAACCTCCCGATTCCGGCATCGGTGCCACTGAGCTTCGGCTCGAACAGCTCGTTTAGCGGTAGCGGTGGTTGTGGCGCCAACCTCGGGCCCAAACCTTCTTTGTTCCTTCAAGTCTTGCTCTCTTGCACACCGGTATGTGTACTCGCTGGCCTGCCTATCATGTGGCAGCTCGGCATGGATCATGTGGCATGGATCATGTGGCATGGATCATGTGGCCAACTATATTGATATATTTTTCTCGTGCCCGAGACTTTTGCTCCCTGCCTCTTTGCACCTAAGTGTCCTCAGCGTTGGAAGTCCGCTTTGTGCAGCACCAGGCCTGGATCTCTAATTTTGACTGGTGACTTGCAATGGGCGGAAGAAGTCACGGCTAGGTACGGCCTAAACGCCACTACCGGCAGCCTGAAGGCCACCCACAAAGTTGTTCTTTTTTAATGTTTTTTTTTGCCTTCGAACCACCACCAGACGAAACGTTTTAACACGAAAGTGCTTTATGCCAGGTTCCACCATGACTCCGTGACTTATTTCCGTCACAAATATCACGTAACATATTCAATAACAGATGGCAAAGAACGAACCGGCGACCTCGCGTTTCACAGCGCGCGACGCTAACCGCTAAGCGACCTTACTCCAACAAGTTAACGGCGAGCCATTTGTATACACGACGTACCGCTGGTGGTCCTCGGAGCTTGGCAACTTCAGCGCGTTTTCCTCATCAGTAGCGAGATGGCGCGACGGGCTCAAGCTGGACGCGTGCGCTCTGAAGATTGTCCTGCCGCGCCACCCCGCACGTCGCTGTGCACGTGCGGCCTCTACATGGCAGGGGTCGAAGTGCGCCTAGATGTTCTCTATTGTGTGGTGGCTCACTCGCGCTCGCACTGATCTTGGGATTCGGGCGCTTTGTACCCCTTCTGCTTCCACCGCAAGCTTGTTTTGAAGTTACAGTAGTTAAAGAGAGAACGAACGTCATTTCTCTCACTGCCGCGGCCGCGTTTACGACAGGAGCGCGCTGCTCAAACACGAAGTAATTCGCGCTCGTCCTGTGTTTACCTGTGAGTTCATTTCATGCGTATTTCTGTTTGAGCAGCGTGCTTTAAGTGGCATGCCATGAGGGTTGTTTGTCCGTGCTCGTCCTGTGTTTTCTCATTTCACTCGTGCTTTCTGCTTGTGGGTGCTGCACATTTCGAGCTAATTGCCGTTCTTCGCGTGACCATGCAATTTGTTACATTAGCATTAGTCCCTTCGCCCTTGTGACGAAACGATGCACAATTGAGGCTCAACTACAAGGACACGTTTCACTTTGATTACACCAATTTCTAAAAAAAGGAATAAGCCACTTTGGAGGGGGGGGGGGGTGTTGTGACGCTCATTGTTCAAAAAGTACTGGTTGTGTTTATTCTGTATCATGATCAAGAGAAAGCTTTTGGTAATGTGACTTGCATGGACAAAGTGTTCCGCTGTGCATTACATCGATGCGTGGGAGCATTCCACGGCAGTCGCTGCGGAGAGACGTCTACTCATGCACCGCTATACGAGTATTTAAGTTACCTATTATTTCAGTGTTGGACGCGCTGCCTGAAGAACTCATAACCGATCAAATCGTAGCTGAACTGGGCACGCTACTCCGGGGCCACCTTTTAGCCATGACAGAGACACATTTTCACATTTGTTTATGCAGCAATTTTCCCCTTCTTTGAAAGGATTCGAAGCGTCGCGGGAAATAAAATTTCTCGGGGCGCCAGACTGTGCATAAATATGTCGTAAGCCACCCATGTGATCAGGGGATCAGTATCGGTGCAGAACTTCATTGAACGTTTGTATGACGAAAAGCGGAAAATTTGTCGATGAATAACTACACCAACAAAATAGGCACTGGACTGACTGGAAGACAAGCGAACACATGTTTTACGTTCAGCCCTGTGCTCCTTTCGTCGGAGTAGTCCACGATGAAAAAAAAATTGTGGAGCACTCTCGAGAGGGGCGAAGGACAGAAGGAACAGAAAGAACAATTGTTGACTCTCAACTAAAGTTTATTTTGAAAAGCAAGGACAAACGAACAAAGAAAGAAAACGAGGCCGAAATCGCCCATTCGGGGAGCCGGAAGATTAGCACACACTTCAATAACAAAAATACTGCGACACGTAGGAATCATTCATCGATAATTTTCCCGCTCTTCATCCTGTAGGAATGTTACCCCAACCAACCCAACAATTCACGCTCCTCCCCTGAACGCTTTGTAGGCCATTGATGACCCGACTTCCATTTGTTTGATATATCAAGTTCTTAATGGTGCTCCTACTAAATGAGAGTGGATTTCCTTGGTTTCCTCTCACCTGTTGGTTGGCCGCCGCTTGCTTGTCGGACGTCTGCTTGTCCTGCGTAGAAAAGAACGGGAAATGAAAAAAAATGCCCAACTCTTTAAATGTCGGACACGTATCCACACAAACGTCCGCATATCGCATTCGGTATTCTTCACTGCTCTCAACCAATTCAACGGAATCCACCTTTTCTATTTCCCTGTGCTGCACTCTGGCGTTTTGGTCGGGGCCGGGAGAACTGGCGCTGCTAGAACGGATTCCTCCACGACTTGCAGGCATTTCCCGGCTTCTCCGCTAGAGAAAGGCGCATGCACCGTGGCACCGTGGCGAAGGCTGATTGGCCAATCAAAGGGCTTCCCACCAGACCTTTTGGAGAATTCAGCTTAACTGGAGGAAAATGTAAAAGGAGTGCCGCGAAATTGCTTTACGGAAAGATTTTTTTTAATCGGTATGAAAACAATTTTTCTTTCGAATAATTTCATTCGTGGACACGTTAGAAGACGTTTATACTGACCATGCTTTCAGAAGGCCAGACTCGTAGCCATATCGGACACTCGCTCCCGTTGAAATAAACAAGGCCGAGGGAGAAAGAGGGGTTGTCCTCTGGGAATTTCGGGGGGGCTGAATCAAAAGGAATCAACCCTAGATTTTTTTAAATTATGCATGCGGATATATGCACGCACACCTATAAACACGCGCACTAACATACACAGGGTGGTTCATTCGCATGCGCCATGGTGCATGAGCAGCGCCACACCTTCAATAAATGAACTCGAATCACTGCCGCTAAAGTCGCATGACTGCCAGCGCACTTTGAGGGCGAGGTTTTATCAAACGTTCTATGAAGGGCAAGACAAATATTCAAGGAAGTATTTAATGCAGGTGCAAGGAAAACGAACAAAGCTTTCACATCAATGTCCATTATGAAGTACCTAAGTACCTCGGCAATTACTGATGAATAAATAAATAAGCAAATAAACAAATAACTAAACTTCGCGTTTTTATTTGGCGTGTTTGAAGAAATTAGAAGTCGGCTGTTACCATGTCCCCCAGAAAGCGAGCTTTACTGCCATAACAAACTCTCAATCGTTGCCTAATCTGGACCATGGCCTAGGTAAAGGGTTGGTGTGTAACTTTCGGAGTAACTTCAGCCTGTAATCACAGTAACCATCACGAATATAAAAAAATTATTTTAGTTAATTAAACCTTTTCGGACACCTCTGACCATGGTAATCCGTAAAAACGCCTACTCTGTGCCCTGGACATCACTGGTATGTTTCACCGCAAAACACTAAATAGTGCGTCAAAACAAGCCTTCGGGGACGTTTCATTTCTCACTGGAACTGGGGGGCTGCAATTCTACACCGTCAAAGCACTCATATTTCTTGTCCCGGCTCATTGAATCTGGCTATGCTGATGAGCAGTGCTGATTGACCAAAGTTGAAAGCTTATTGAGTTTTAATAGGAGCATGACACTTAGCAGCGCAACGTTTAGTCAGTATTGGAAATGGCAATGTATGTGCTCGTGTCGGCAACATAAAATGATACCAAAAAAAATGCTTCCACCGGATTAAACGTTTGACAGAACCTGCTTGGGATCAGATTAGTTACCATCAGTAAGAAAACAATACATGATTTAAATAACATACTAGAAATTTTGAATTTTTACGCACCAAAATTGTGATCTGACGAGGCTGGTGCAGAGCGCACATGGTCTTTTTTTATGTGGTGGTCGTGGATCTGATTATGAGCGGCGCATCTCGGACGGAAACAAACCAATTACTGTGTACCGAGCTTGAAGCGCACATGGCTGTACTTTCATAGCGATCAAATAGTACTATGATAGCATAGATAAGGATAAAATTAGATAGCTATTATATACAATAATCTCAGCAGATAACTCATTATACCAGCTGATAAATAAGCTGATAAAAAGAACCGGCGTCATAGTCGAATTCAAAGGGGGCATATGGATGATTAACCTGTTTGAATGTAGATACATACATGCAAAAATGCGCACGGAGAATCGAAATAAACGTGAACAGCGTGGTGACTTGTTTTCATGACGCCACGGCTGTATCACGGATGACTTTAGTGCCCTTCTGTGACCATCCAGGCTTCAACGGCTTGACGAGAAATTCGAACCGGCAAGGAATGTAGATGCCGCACTGTTCGCATTTCTTTCCACTCCCACTGTACATAAATGGGAAGGTGGAAGGAGGGGGGTCAGACTGAAGTTTCATTTAAGAAGCACGGACAGCTGGGCGAGTAGGTAATTCGTCTTAACGGTGGTGCGCGAAAAAATAAATATAAAAACGAAGCTCGAGGATATAAAAGCCTGACAACAGCAACTTGAAAGAAAGAAAGAAAGAAAGAAAGAAAGAAGGAAGGAAAGAAAGAAAGAAAGAAAGAAAGAAAGAAAGAAAGAAAGAAAGAAAGAAAGAAAGAAAGAAAGAAAGAAAGAAAGAAAGAAAGAAAGAAAGAGGGTGTTGTGAAGGTGTTTCACTGTTGTGCTTCGATATCTCCTCTAGATAATCCTCTAATGAAAGTATGAACGTTAGCCGTAAAGTGTTTTTTTTTTTTTTGAAAGCTTAGAAGCAAAGTACTCGACTCACCTTTACAGATTCCACAGCAATTTCTTCCTTGCGTTTGTCCCGCTGCTTTCCTGGCTTGTCCGCGATCTTCTGCGCTTGAACAAATAAATTAATAAATTTATTAGCATTAAAACAGCAACGCGCAGTTTCACATGTTTCGTTTCTGGAGTTTGAGCCATACAATGAAAAATTGGCTCAGTACGCCAGATTTTGGTGGAAAAATTACTGACATGGACGATGTGACGTTGTACTTTAAATGCAGGACCATGGTTAACGAACAGAACACGAAATTACTGCGTGTTGTGTTTGCGAGTGAATGTGACTTTTATTTTTTTTTGCGCGATGTCTCTACGTCTCTTGTGATTTCTTCCATCCTAATGTAGACTACCTAACTGCTCTTCGCTCTGGTTAACCACCCCACCTCTTTTTTTTTATCTTTCTCTCTGTTCCAAGCCCATATGCTCAAACTCGGACGATTACTTACCGAACCCTGTAAGTGTATGTAATATTGGTTTTATGTGGCAGTTTTCCCCGATACCGCAGTGTTATCTGATATCTTGATCTCAATAATACTGACACGCCATGTGATAAAGCGTCGAACAGCAGGCGTTTTGTGAACAGCGTATAGTTTTCTGTGTGTAATGACTGTCACGGCTTTGCGACTCAAAATTACAATATGATTGCGAGGGCGCGATGTAGCAGGGGTCTCCGAAAATTTTCTACCGTCTCTTCTTCTTCCACCTGCCACCGATTTTTAAATGTACGGGCCTGAAGAATTTCACCTTTATTGAAATGCGGCCACCGCGGCTGGGATTCGATCCCTGAATCTTCGCATCAGCTGTTGGGCACCATAACCACAAGATCACCACGGCGGGTTTCCGAAAGAAGCTGCTGACAGGAACCCAATGCTGCAATGGCAGGTACTCATTAGGTCCCCCTAATTGAGCATTAAGATGCGGGCACACCTCGCGACTTATTGTCCAATGAATGTCGCGTCGAAAGGCTACGCGCGTGCATCGAAGCAAGTTCATATATGAAGTTTGAGGCTTTAAGGGATGAGAGTTTGCTGCAAAGCTGGAAAATTTCGCAGGAGCCAACCTTTAGACTAGATCTTCGTTCTGATATGTATCGAAGATGACGAGTCATTCTGTCACGAGGGGCGTAACCAGGGGATAGCACGATGGGCCCGTGCCCCCCTCCCCCTTTGCCGTGGCATAGAGAGTGAAAGATGGCCATTTAAAGGGGGTGCCCTCCCCAATATCAAGGAGGTGCCTCCCTTCCTCCGAAAAACATTTCTGGCTACGCGCCTGTCTGTCGCGATACACTGGCTCCAGCGAAAGTCTTTGTTCGAAGAATTCTGGTCCCAAATGCACTACTCATGCATGGCATCCGCACCTTGCCTCTCATCATGGGATGCCGCAGCTGTGTCTGGCGCTTCTTCTTCTGCTGCTGCTGCTGGTCGCCACCCTGACCCTTCTCAGTCTTGCTGTCCGCGGGCAACTTCTTCTCCATGACGCCGAGGTGCCCTTGACCATCAACAGCTCTCGAAAAGGGACATCCAGGGCTAAGGCGTAGTATGGTGCTCTGGAAAACAGAGCTCGAGGCTTAACCGCGAAAGCAGCACGAGCTAATAGGGATGATGATGATGATCACAAAAACCGTGACAACCCAGATTTTAACAGTACTTTGGTTTTGGGCGAGTTGGTCCACCAAAAAACTTGAAAAGCACAAACGACGAAGACGAAAAAAAACAGGACGAAAAAAAAAAAAAGCCGCCCACATCTTCTCACGGGGAACTCTAGTAATTGTGTCGCAGAGTGGTGGGGGTATCACGTGAATGTTGCGTAATTGAGCATGGTTTCTTTAATGCCGAATTCTTATTTCGCCTTTATTATTTTTATTTATTGAACGAGGGAAAAGCTTTGCCTTCATCGAGTGGTGGGACGCTGATGTTTGGTCGTGCCCCACTACTGGTTGAAGGTACTGTTGCTTCCATCGCATCTACTCGAGTCAAGCAAAGTGTCAAGTCAAGCAAAATTTAAGTAAAGACGCCCTTGACTGAATTTCAAACGCGCGCTTCCCCGCTTATAGACACACCACCCGCGTTCGAAGGAGAGACGTATGGGAGAGGTCCGCACCCCCACTACGCATGTTCGGCTTGCTGAACGCCCAGTGGTGTCTCATCCCTTAATGGCTCCGGGAGAAACAGTTATGCGGGTATAGGTCGCAGGTGCACATTCAAGTTGGGGATATCGCGTACCCCGGTAGAGGATATTTTTCAAACACAGCTGACAGGACAAAGACTCCGCAGAGCACGCGTTGCTGTCTGGAGCGGTGCCAAGAGTCCTAGAAACCGCGGGTGGGCTGGAGCACCCCGAAATTCTCGCATTCCCCCCCCCCCCTCCCTGTGTCCACACAAAAGCAAGCATAGCAAAAAAACAAAGCATAAGTTCTGTGCCTCCTCTACATGGCAAACTCAGCGCTGCAGAGGCTACCGTGCTATGAAGGCTACATCATCAGCCTCTGCACCAGCGCCTTCTCTATAGGAGGCGCTCATTGCACCCATGTTCCGCCCATGTGGGAGGTAGTAGCCCACGGAGGAAGAAAGGGAACCTTTCCTTCCTCCGTGTTACCGTGTAGTGGCCATCATAGAGGTGGCGATACACTGCACCAGGGTGGCTAATCTTTCTCTGGTGTGGGAGTGTGTTACCGGAGGTGTTCACCGGTGAGGTCGCAGCCTAGACATTTTAATGCAATTCCATCATCACACGGGTATTTTTTAATCTGGTTGGTAACTGCCCAGCCCCGGGATTCAAACCACGGACCTTATTTGCTCGCGAGGCTATACGCCGTCGCTGCATCCCTATGAAGGCTACAGACGAACACCTTACATCTCCACCTGATCTACCCCACGGCGTACAAAGACATTCGTCCATGGTGTGGAACCACACTGGTACTTTTTCTTATAAGAAACTATATTCTCGTTATCACGCATCCACGATGCTACGTTTCATTACTCTGTCTTTTAGAATCACTGCGTATCATGGAGGAAGGAACAAACTTTTCTTCCTCCATGCTGCGCGTAATCGGTTGGCAGCTTTGACTGCTGGCCGACATGCTAGTCAAGCGTAGCCAAGCCAAGTGGCGCCAGTTTGTTGGCGCGGAAGGCGGCGCAGAAACGCGCGGTTTAAAACTTGTGGCGTATTTTGTCGAGCATGAAATGAAACTTCTCAGCTGGAATGTCAATGGACTTCGGTCCTTCAAAAAGAGCGTAAAAGATGTGCTGCGAGAGCTGGATGCGGACATCATTTGCTTTCAAGAAACAAAGGCAACCCGTAAGAAAAACATTCCTCTGGAAGTACCATTTTGATGTTCTGACACCGCGTTGTTTTCCTGACAGAGGGGTTCATAAAAAAAATAGCTGTTTAAGCTTTATCTAGGTCATCTATTATACAAGCTAGATACCTTGTGGCGCAAAGTACTGCTCTAACGATCTGTGAACAGTGTCTGTTTTACAAGTTAGCTTGTATGCTAAACCAATCCGAGTCGTGTACAGTTAACCAAGCGTTTCGATGTTACGTTTAATTTCACCGCAGGCTCCGTTTTGGAAGAGAGCTGGGCAATCGTCGATGGCTACAGCTCCTACTTCTCGTTCCCGCGTCACCAGAGTGGTTACTCTGGCGTGGCAACGTACTGCAAGGACAGCTGTCGCCCGTTTGCGGCTGAGGAAGGACTGACCGATCTGTGGTCCAGTGCTCATCGTGGCGACCGCGTAGGTTCGTACGGCGACACCGTGGTTTTCGACAGCAAGTTCCTCAGCACAGTCGACGGCGAAGGGCGTGCCGTGTTGACGTTGCACCACGCAGTGTGAGTCGACGTATTCGATCGGTAGCCGTTGGGAATGAAAGCGACACTTGCTATTCGCTCGACATGTAAGGCCGAAAAGTACGGTTGACCAAATGGGCTCTGCGAACACATCACGCAAAGAGTCGCCTGAACTTTATGGCACTGTAAAAATGATGGGCAAATTTCTCTTTCGGGACGGTAGGGTGTGGGGTCAACTACCATGCACGTGGCGATCGCACGCGTGCGTGCAAAATTGAAAATTTTCAGTTAATGGGGGTGAAGGTAATTCGAAAGAGTAACCACTTAAGCAGATTTTTGTCTTTGCAAATGACTGTTGTTTTTTTGTCAACCTATCCGTCTACGACCGTTTCAAGAAAACTAATATCCAACAACTTTGAATAGTGGCTTCTTGAATTGAATACAAACTAAACTGCCGTGACTCCTTGATTGATACTATTCAATGTTGCAAATATTTGCATGCCCAAATTCTAGGGGAACACATTAACTAACATTCTTATAAGTATTAATGCTAGATTAGTCTCAATGCTAATTCTTTTGTTCTGTGGATTACATTGTGTGCATGTGTTCATTTAGGTTTGGTAAAGATACAAAGAGAGTTGCTGTCATCAACGTATACTGCCCACGTGCTGACCCTGAAAGGCCTGAACGTGGTCAGATGAAGCTGGACTTCTATAATTTACTTGAACTACGAGCAAAGGCACTGTTGGAAGAAGGGGTGTAAGTTTTTGTGCAGTTTTTTTATACATATTGTTTGTATTCAAAGTTTGAAGACTTCAGTGTTTGATATGGAAACGCAGGGAAGTGATCATACTGGGTGACCTCAACACCTCGCACTGTAAGATTGATCACTGCGACCCATCGGAGGATGAGGTAAACTTAAATCAAGGTTATTCGAAAGTTGAGCAATAGATTCACCACATGTGGCGCTCACTTGTGCAGGACTTTTACGCAAACCCGGGACGCCAGTGGCTGAGCAAGTTTCTCCTGTGTGGGGATGGCCCAAATGCCCCTGAAGCAACAGCAGGTACAGTGATGTTGGCATTTCCCCTGCTGATGATGTCATGGGACATAACTCATCAATGTTCAACAAGGTTACACAGTAGTATACTCCCGTCAAACACAAGTCTAAAACATGGCAGCCAACTCTCTTTGGAATGTCTGATGGCGATGACTATGACATGACACCCTTAATGTTAGTGGCAGCACGAAATCTGAAGGATTGTGCTGTTTCTGTCATCAACTTCCTACATTTTACAGTCTGGGCTCCCACGTTCAACTAGCACAGACTTGTGTGATGCGAGTCTACCTAATTTTAGACGAAGAGTGACTGCACTATTACAATGTGTAAATGGTGCCCACATTTATAAGAGAGATAACATGTATTACTCTCATGCGTTGTTCTGGCTGGAGTATGTATTTTGCCATTTCTACCTTTTCAATTTAGTGCTGTACTTGCTCAATTGTAATGTGACCAGGATTTCAGCACAAGGAGTGACTTTTCATTGTTTCCAGGAAGAAAAAATAAACAAAAAATTGTGCATTATTGCACCTTTTACAAAACTCGAATTTTAGTATTCGATTGTAATGTGATGGTAAAATTCAGCTAGCAAAAATCTGGGAAAAAACTTGTATTAAATTCCAATAAATTTGGTCAGTCATAGTAAATCTCATGCAGTTCCGTCATACACATAAGCTGTTTCTTGTCTGACATTTGTCGCTGTAGAATGTAATTTTCTAACGAAGTTTTGTTATGTGGAAGCAAGATTTAAAAGAAGTGACCTATAAATCAAAATAGTTACTTGTGCAGGTTAGGGTTACCAGCCATCCCGGATTTTGCAGGACTTTCCCGAATTTTTATACAGAGTCCGGAGTCCCGCACCGTGGAGCTGTCCCGGACTGTCCAGTTAATAATTTTTGTTTACACACCCAATAACGCGTGATGCTATGGAACAGGAAGTTAGCATGATTCAGTCACCCAAGGCAAATGTTGCAGTGACTAGTGGTGGCTGCAAGGGGCCTTAGCCATGATACCTGAACTTCCGTGTGCAGTGTGTAAACTTTTACCAGCTCATTGTCCAGCAAGAGGAAGTGTTGGGAACAGTGCGTAGCCAGCTGAAATACCACTCCAAGGTGCCACAGCAATAAAGAAAAAGAGGGATCAGTCACGAGGATATCGCTATAAGAAAAACATATTTCCCTGGTTATGTTAGTGTATGTCACCCCCCCACCTGACGCGACATCCTTCGTTATAGCAGTGTTACTTTCCTTTCTCATCATCTGCCCCAGTTTACAGCCTCTATTGTAGTTGCCAGGATTAGATGCAAGCCTATCCGCAACCTGCATGCATTAGTATGCCCTTTATTACCTCCTTGATGCCATTATGAAAAATATCTATGCAACTTGTGCAGGCGAGTTGGAGAAGCCCTGCTTTCACGACACATTTAGGGCACTGCACCCAACTACGGAGAAGGCGTTTACATGCTGGAACACGCGACTCGGTGCACGCCAGACCAACTACGGGACACGCATCGACTACATTCTTTGCAGTAGCGGGCTGTTGCCCTTTGTGAGCAGTAGTGAAATCCTGCCGGAAGTGTTGGGCTCCGATCATTGCCCAGTAAAAGCCACCTTCGCGTGTACGCCTGTGGCTTCGCCGCAGTGCCCGTCTTACTCCACGAGGCACTGGCCCGAATTCTCAGGCCGCCAGCAGAGCATCGCGGGATTCCTGAGTAAAGGACGTAGTGCATCTGCTGAGAAGGCAACACGACCACCCGAAGCACCGGTAAATTGTGTCGAAATCGGAAGACAGCCAGCAAAGAAGCTGAAAATTTCAAAGAATGGACAATCCACTTTGAAGGGATTCTTTGTCGTTGAGAATAAAAGAAAATCCAAAGTGATACAGCCAGATTTCAGTACAGGAGTCACCGGTCTTACAAATGGCAGCGAAGCAGAGTTTAGCAACAAGACCGCCTCTGTCACGGATGCAACCATCTGTCAATCAGCGTCTGGGGTTAAGCTTCAGCTGGAACTACCTGTCGTGGCAAGAGACAGTGGAAAACAAGCGAATCAATCTAATGCTTGGAAAAATCTCCTCAAAGGCCCCCCCTTGGCACCCCTCTGTAAAGGCCATGGTGAGCAATGTGTTTTAAGGACGGTGAAAAAGCCCGGACCCAACCTAGGCCGTCAGTTTTTCGTTTGTCCGCGGCCCGAGGGCCATTCTTCAGACCCGAACGCTCGCTGCAACTTTTTTCAGTGGGTCAACCCTCCCAAAAAAACAAAGACAGTGGCAGAAGTTATGGCATTATGATGGTGTCAAAAGCTTCGCTTGTGCTTGTAAACAGTGATATGTGAATAGTGAACTGTGTGTTATAGCAGTGAGAGCAGGTTGCAAGCCTCAAGACGTAGAAACGCTGCATACACTCACTTCAGGTAAGGTGCTCACATCTCAGAAGCATGTAACATGGGGACTTCACCTCTCTGAGCCTTCCTTTATATAACGTACAAATACTCCTAGATTTTGGAGTGGTCACAGCTTGTAAAAAAAACTGGTACATATACGCTATGAAACTTAAAACAGCCAGCTGATTGTGTGGTTACAGTTTATTCTCACGATATCCGTGTTTAGTTCCTATCTGCCAACTCAATAGAATGGTTCCATGCAATATAAGACTGGACTTGGCACATTTAATTTGTACCGCAGCTTCTTGCTTGAAGAGCTTTGTATGCAACTGAATTGCTACAAAAAAGCCCAACATGCTCACAATTTCTTAAATTCATTTTTTCTTTCAATGTTGAAATGTGCCTATAGGGTCATTCCTTTTTTGAGGGGAAACATGCCACTAGTTTAAAGCTCTAATAGCGGCCTATGTTTGGTATTGAGACACTCAAAAATCTTAGTTAATGCTGCTTAATTATTCATTTATAAAGTGTATATGACTATTTGTATTAAGTTATAGAAAGTAGGAAGTGTCATCGTGTTAAATACAGTATACCGCAAGCATATAATACAGCCCATTCCAAGTGAAACGTCAACACCTGCATCGACTTCACGTTACCTTTATATGGCTTGTATATGCTTTATGCACATAACTTACGCTTCAATGGATTTTCGGAAGCATTGTTTCTTTTTTTTTTTTTTCAGTGCCTTCTATTCGCTATATAAAACAGAACTGAGCACGTAATGCTCACTCACCATCCTCCATCCCCTTGGTCAGTTGTGTTTGCCTACGAGCATCTGAAACATCCCTTTGCATATCAATGTTACTTTTCAAGAAAACTCTTGCAAAATATTTTGTAAAAACTTTAGGAGTTAAGCTGACAAGCCTGGGCACAAACACATTTCAAGAACGATGGCCACCTATTGTTTATAGATGTCCATCCTCAATGTGAATCGCGTTCTGATGAAACAGAACCATGATGGCATATTGTCGAGCCATGGGGAACTATTACAGCAATTCTATGTTCATCACTTGAGGCAAAGCTTGTTAAATCAGCTACGTGTCTTCTTATTCAACTTCGTCACTTTTCTCGCCACCAACAAGATTTTAATTGTTTAAGCTGTGTTGCCCCAGCAGTCTCTCAGAACCTCGACTAAAAAGCAAGGGTGCACGAATATTCGAAATTTTGGACATTTTTCTAATAGTGTTCGCTATTTCATTTGATTTGTACTGGAATTTCACTATGCGAATTATTGAATTTTCTGAAGACAAATGTCAGATTGACACTGGCCCCTTCAGAGATTTTTTAATATGCTTCACCCCCATCACACTTTTGTATTGCAGCAAAGCCACTTTTTAAACTCTGCTACGCTAGCAGATGTATTAATCCTAGAAAATGCTGCTTCCAATACGACGATCATTGAGGTGGGGGCTCAATTAATGCTGTTTTGGACCTGTAATTTCGGCAGGAAGTCCATAAAGGGGACACCAAAGATTTTTAGCACCCAAATTTTTAGATGTCCTTATATGTTCACGTCTATGAGGCAGAATTAGAACTCCGGATTCGAAGGGAGCACACCCTTCACCACCACATTAATTGTGCTTCCACAGCAGCGGAAAGAGGAGGAGAGGATGAGCAAATAGCATCTTGGTCTTTAAGTGTAAAGCATTGTCGGCAACACTTCGGTTACACCAAATCATGTACATAAGTGCAGTTCGACCACTGCATTGCTTCATTCTTGATAAGACTACAATTAAACACCAACCCGCCAGTGCTTGATCTACGTAGCCAAAAGAAACGATTTCATGTTGTTATCTCATAGGCATATGCTTAGGAATCCTCTCCAGTTTTTTTTTTCTGCTATTTCACTTCGAAGTATTTCAAAAATATTTGATTCACTTTACAGTGACCATTCAATATTCGAATTTGCTTTGCACCCATATTTTTGTTATTCACACATCTCTACAAAAATTGTCACTGCTTTCACACCACTTCCAAGTGCAGCAACTTAGTGGCCATGCATTACTAAACTCGAAATTTCTGTGGTAATGCTATCTGGCCTTAGCCTATGCTTCACACAGCTCCCATGTTGGCACACTACCGTAAAATCCCGAGCAAGTGCCTCCACCCAAGCAAGTGCCCCTCTCCTTTTTTCGAGAACTTTGTAATATGCACCAATGACACAGCAAGCACCCCCCCCCCCCTCCCACCATTTTCACTGTTTGATTCACTATTTTGGAAACAATGCGTGCGTATTCAATGAAGCATCTCATTAGAACTATGAGTGTGTGTTTCTTTTTTTTTTTTTCTTAGTGGCTCTTCCTTCTCTATGATTAATATTGCTTCGGTACCAAGCAAGGGCCTCCCCTCCAGAACTTGTCGAATTATCTTTCACTGGAAGAGGACCGCTTGCTCGAGGTTTTACGGCAAGTGTGATTGGTCCGAACGAAATAAATAGAAGCCTCAGTACAGAGCCAACTCACCAGATATGCCCATTTTTGTGGGCACACACTTGTTCGACAAAGATTAGTAAGAATTCAATGAAAGGCCATACACAACTGTGGGTCAAGCCTTACATAACTTGCTGAGAATGAAAGTTTTATTTATAGTCCTGCGAAGGTAATTTGAGGCGAGATTTAGCCTTGGTCTAGGCATTGGCCAGGGCTGTTCAATCCACATGTTATTAGAAAAAAAAAACTAATCATGGACGCGTTCATTTGCCGTCATCAGTCAATGGCATCTATGGTTGTCTTGTAGCGCACTTTTAGGTTCTACAAAGCTATTCTTACTTTTCATTTTGCTGTTAATTCACTCAAAATATTACGTGTGTAGCATACTAGTGCAGCGAGTATTGCTTGAAGAATGGCAGGATCAACATAGCTCTGTTTGCTGTCAACACTTCCGCTAGCTTTGTTCTTAAATACAATTCGAAATCCAGTGGTCACAAGTATATGTCAGTAGCGCATTTTCGATAACTTTTCCAAAAGCATAAAACGAACAGCCAATATTCCAGTTGGTTCCCAGCAGTAACTAGTTACCACTCAGGCATTAGCTTTTTATTATTATTATTATTAATATTATCATTGACGTGATGTGGGGAGATGTTAGACACAAATAAGGTGCTGGATACTCCGTAGTCCTTAGAGGTGCTGCTTTACTCTGAATGTCACGGGCTTAATTGTAAAAATAGTGTACATTAAACACACCCAAGCGACCTGATTTTATTCAAGGCACCACGTTATGCCATCTACCACAGTTTTGCTTTGGGGTGTGTAGCACCAATTATCTGCTTGAAGTTCGTGACACTAAACTGGCTCATTCTCAGCTGTGGGCTTTTTTTTTTTTTTTGCTCTCACTCACTCTCCAATATTTCCCAGACTGACTTTGCAGGTCAACACTAGTGAAACAAATCTTTTAGATCGCCCTGTATGAACTATCACTACACGTTTACTGGTTGCACATACATCTCTATAAAAGACGCCAGACCTGCATAGAAAGCGCAGCACAGTTGCAGCGAAAGCTGGAAGAGCTGCGTTTTTAGAACCTCTTGTTAATGGCTACTAATAAAGGTATGCTTGCAAGATACCCACTGCGTCATAAATCATGGTTATGATCAAGATGTAAAGCACATACTATGTCATTATTTGCCATTCAAAAAAGAGAAGTATCCATTACACATTTGAAAGGCAATTTGTGCACTTCAGTGATAGGGTGGCTGATCATGATGAATTATGGTTGAGCCCTTTGTAAAAGGTTAGAAGCATTCAACGACTCACTTGTTACGCAATTTGTATTGTGCGACGCCTGGTTATTTTTCTCTCCTATCACATGATATTACTTATACTAACGTGGTTTCTTTGTGACATGACATTCTATAAAGTCTTTTTACGAAGCAGCTTTGAACACTGGCATGTCTTTGTAGTAGAATACCGAGCTGCTATAGAGTAGACCCAGGTTCCAACCACCTTACATCATTTATTTTTCCTATTTCACACGAAAGCGGTTATGAGCACCAGCGACAATGGCCAATTACGGCGCCAGAATCATCCCTTGTTATCTCGTAACAGCTTTCGCTGTAGAATTGCAGTAAAACGATAGAAAGTGCTCGAATATCGCAAAAATATGACAAGAGTACAATTTTTTTTCGCAAAGCACCACCTCCGTTTGCTTGCTTTCCACGGGTTTATGGTGCGCTTCTTTCACCAGTAAAAAAGCAGTTTAGTAATACACGATCTCCAACACCAGGCTATTCTCGGCACACCAACCCAGGAGACTGTCGCAGCACAACGGACCAATCCTAGAGACAGCAGGTAGTGTGACCATACCTTGCCAGCATGTACAAGTAGTGACGCAAAATACCATAGCTTGTACATTTCACTTACAGCTTCCTTGAAACTTCACTTCTGAAATTCCAGCATACGGGTCGGATTGAAATAACTTTATTGACTGTTCAGAGTAACACATCTACAACAGTTCACGTTTCGAAGCTTTATTTCCAGTAATATATTCTCTTGGACATTTACATTATGTACTATGTACATCTCTCAAGAGTGTCAACAGTAACAGGTTCCTCTGAGACAGCTTTGAACACTGGTCACGCATGGGAGGTCTTACACACAAAAAAAAAGGGACGAGCGGCATGCAATAACTTTGCTCTTTCTATGGCATTCAGGCACACGACACACACAACACATACCGTGAAGACTGTATATACGCATGCGGTGTAGTGGCACACCTAGTAGATTGCCCTTCACAAGAGAGGAAATGTCAACTTAAATTAAGAAAAAAAAACCTTAAATCAAGAAAACACGGGTGCTGGCGGAAAGTTCCATTGCAGACCCCAAGTCGCTAACATTTACTTTTGTAAATTTACATGCGTGCACAAGTGTCTTGCTAGGGAACCACTTTACACAACACTATAGCATGCCTTTGGAGAAGCAAATATGTTGACCAGTAGGACTGTTATGGCAGCGGCTGTAAACTAACTGGTCAGACAGATAGCTCAATCATGCCAAAAATTTTACACTGCAGCAAGTGCTGGTAGTACCTTCAATAAATTACTAAGCTTTAGTGCAGCATTCGCTCATTTCAACCATTTCATTGAGAATCTGTCTAAACTAAGCACAGTCTATCTTCTAACCAAAAAGAACACCACCACCATCCGTGCCTAACAAAATATTCAGCAACGAGGAAAACGTTACTTCAACCCATCTTATTTCTTCCTTTTCACTTTGATGCTGCATGACCACAGCTTAAGGCCTATTTGATCTCTGTATAGATGCAAGAACCATTTTTTCCAACCAGAACTATCCAGTTTGTCTGGCGTACGGCAGCATACTTTTCATTCAGTTCTCATGGAACAAGAAACTGCTGCACTAAAGCTTGATGTGAAATGCATAATGCCACCAGTGGGTGTGTAGGAGCCAGCGTTTTTTTAGCCAGGAAAAAACTGACACAATCCTCCGATTCAGAAATGACCTATATTGCAGTCACCTATATTGTATTCCAAAGAAGCCATTTAGTGTCGATATCTGCAGAGCATTTCATTCTTCCCTGAGTCGTTTTATTTGTTGATACTTCGCTTGGCACGAGTGACCAGGTGGAGCAAGTCAATCAAATGCTGCTTGCTTCACTTAAAACTTGTGAAATTCTATTACTAAAACAGGTTCTCCTCGTGACACGCACAGTTGATATCAGATGCCTAGAACTCAAAGTTTGTACCTAAGGCATATCACCTCATGGCAGCTACAGATGGTGCTTTAAGGATGTTCCCAGATTTTTCACAACTGCATTTCTTTCTTGACCTTCTTTATGTTGCACCACAAAGTTTCTATACGGTGTTGCCATAAGCTGCTACAATGTGTAGGCCATGGAAACTGTAGCTGTCGCTGATCGACAGCACCTATCCTTAGTGTCTGTAATCGGTCACTTGCATAACACCACAAGGAGCAGCTCAGCACATGAACTCCCAACCACCCGAAACTAGACGAGAATAACAAATATAAAGCTCTAAAAACTAAAATGGGAGAATGGAACATGTCCTTCACGAACTTTGCCACAGTCTCTCCTAAACGGAAAGGTGACAGAGATTAATTAGGCAAGGCATGGAAGCACGGTAGGACTTTGATAACATCATGGTCGGTCAGTTGGAACTGGTCGCTTTGGATAAGAAAGCTGTCAGGCTGGCACGGCGTTTGCTTCATCCACACTGCGCGTTTTCAAAGTAGTGAAGCCACAAACGGGCCGAAACAGCAGAGGCCACAACAACAAGCATGCAAGATAGCTAGAGAGAGAAGAGAGCTGGCAGTGCGCTCTTTCGGACACGCGAGCAGTGTCCCGACCGGTGTGCCCTACACGCATGCTTGTGAGCAAAGTTTGATGAAACTCAGGGAAATCCAAGAAAGAACAGCATCCACACAGACATACAAAAGCAGAAAAGAGACAGCAGCCGTTGCCACTCAACGCAAAACAAGCGAAGCGCTCAAACCATAAACTGTTCATGGAAAGGGGGCACGACCAAGCACTTCTTTATTTAAACAAAGTCACCAGTGCACTGAAATGCAGGTCTGCACGGCAATCCGGGTGATGTTTCGCAGCACAGTGTGCGTGGCAGTAAGCAGTGGCTCTCCACTGACGCATAGCGGCCGCGTCAAACGCGCCAGTTGATCAGTTTCAGATGTGCAAGCTACAGTGCGTGCAGGGGTGGCCAACGTGTTCGGAGCATCGCAGGTCACGCACCGTGCAAAAATGCTCGCTAGGCTAGGGCAGAAAAATAGCTGCAGATTCTAACGCTGCATGGTGCATCAAGTAGTCCATCATTGCTACTTCAGTTGCCCCCTTAACAGTTTAACATTCAAAAAGAAGTGCGGTATATGGCGTATATGTTATTTCTCACTTTCTTCACTCACGTGTATATTCTTGCACATCCACACACACGCACATTTTTACACAACGCTAAAGTACCACAGTTCCTAAACAGCAATAGTCTTATGTGCTCTGCCTAACAGGGTGTCTTGTATCTTGTCAATAGTAGCAGATACAGAAGGCTTGGAGGGCTTGGTTTAAAGGTTATGCCACTAAATAAAGCCGATGTCCAGAACTGCACCCACAACAATTTATCCTTTATGCCAATTTACACCAAGCATAGCATTTAGGATATAACTGATGGTATGACAGCCACTACAAACATCAAGTTTCTTGGGTCGTAGCACAAGGTACTAAAATAAAGAGACAATTATATTACTTGCAGGCAGGAAAAATAAAAGAACAAAATTGCGACTTCAGCTTGCAACAATGTATAGCTTCATTTTAAATGAACACTCTTTACGTTGACCATAATTTTTCACATTTCTCAGGAGCAACACCCTTCAAGGGCCACTGCATTCGCAACGTAAAGTTGAGCCTAGTCTGCAGTGCGGCTAATTTTGAGAGCTCCAAAACAACTTTTTAAACACTTATTAACTTAACGGTCACAGCAGCACACTGGCCAATAAAGTCCAATTTCATGCCAAGAGAAACGCAGCGGTAGTGTTCCAGCGACACAAGCCTTTCGTTTATGCCCACCAACTCTGCTTGAAATGGCACCAAGATTATAAGTGCCACCATTCACCGGATTATATCATTTCACAATCAATTGATACTTTCCAATGCAACAATACCGTGTAACGTGCTAGAATGAGATGTACACAAGCACAATTCTATAGAGCCTCTGTGAGTAGGAACACCAATGAAATCCCAATATATAGTCACCACCACACCATGCATGGAAGCGACAAAGCCTACGCGGTAGCCACTGCTTATTGCTGGCTCTTCATTGGTTATACTCACCAATGCGAAGCTAAAAGAGGGATATATATATATATATATCTATATATATTGGCTTCCTTTGTACAAGTGTCACACAGATGGCACCAGATTTTGAACTTTCAACAAACAAGACCACCAAATAAACACAAGCACCTTCGTTTGCACTGTCAATGTCATATACGTGAAAAAAAAACATGCTATTTGGTAAACAAATGCACTCCTCAGATGAGTATGTAAACAATGCACAAGTTCTTCCTGGCAGATCCTTCTACATTTTTCTTTCCATTCCGCAAACTTCAAAGGTTGGCAAATCTGCACTACACACAAGATCATTGGAGCAATGACATAAATATAACATCTGCACTTAACACAACGTGCAAAGAAAAAATAAATGCAGACTAACTCGCCACATGCCAACAAAATGTGCATGTGTTATTGGTCTTCTGACTCCACAAATCAAACGCATAGGCTGATTTTCTTACATGGGAAACACTGATGGATGTTGTATCCTTTGTATGCCTAATAAGCACTTGTTTTTGCCCTCCATCAAACAAGCAATTTGTATATAGAACGAACAATGTCAAAATAACAAAACTGTTGAAAATAACAGCTGACATCAAACTAGGCAATAAATAAACTGTGGTAATATAAGGCCACCAATATGCAGAGGCCATGTTTTGAAGATTTTCGGCAGCATACAAAACTGCTATAAAAAACAAATATGGAATGTGCTTGTACTAAAAAAAAAAAAACAGGTTTGCACAGGAGCTGAAGTAGACATGTGTGAGTATTTGTGAAAGAATTTTTTCAGACCCACTGTGAAAAACGAATTTTCTGCCAACCACTCTGCAAACTCGAAAAAACTTGGTGCAGAGTTAAAAGTAACACTCCATACAAGAAAAATACAAGAGTACCATGATGCACCAAAAAGTAAGTACACTGAACATTAATAGCAATATTAATAGCAATGTCATCACAACAGTCGCACAACATCTGCCACAACGGTGTTGATTTGCAATGTATACGTGCAACACGCGAGGTAAATAAAATGTCTGCTACGGCTTATCTACATACATAACCAAAAAAAAAAAACCACTGTTAAAGTAAACAGTTCACTTCGTAGTAAAGAAACCTGAGTAATATAATCACAACCTATATAAAGTAACATAGTAGTCTCACGTTGACCATATAAACATAATGGGGCCCCTTAAACATCATCCTGCGTTAGGCAAACCAGTTTAAGGTGTTCTGCCTGCATGTTTCAAGCTTGAAGATTCAGGGACAGAAGTCTAATGCACCTCTTTCGGCACACACTTTTGCATTGCAATTCGAAAGTGACAAAAATGTTCATACACTGCATGCTGAAAACCAACAACTGGCAGTCCGAAACCATTTCGTGTGCTTCGTCAAAAGTTGACCGACGCAAAGCAACCTCGCACATGTTTTGCATGATAAACTGAAGAGAGCAGTTAGTGCAATGTTTCTAAGTAAACGAATGCTACAGAGAAAGAAACATGGCTTCTGGTCTTCAGAATGCAGAGTTAACATTACACTGGTTTACACGCCCCAGCTCTAAAATAGATTTAGATGAAGTTATTTACATCAACTCAACACTTATTTTGCAACGAATGCAAGCTACGAAGTTCTCACATTGTTCCCCACCGGTATAACCAAATGGTTATCTAGGCCTTCACAACAGTGAAATAAATGCTAAAGTGAAAACATGTGCTGTTATGTAAAAAAAAACTCATTAGAATGTCCTTAACATGCTCATCTTGGGACTGTAGAAACTGACTGTTCAAACGAAGAAAAACACGTTATTCAAACGTTCCCAAAGAACAGAGCTTCAGCAAGCGTTTACCTGAGAGAACATATTAGTGATGTCCAGGCCTAATGAGCGACCCTTTAAATAGTCTGCTGCTCGTCACTCTATGCAGGGAAGCCGGCGCAAGCCGAAGCCAGCTTAGCTTCTGCTGCCATAACTAAAAAGCGCTCTTGTTCATAAACTGCATAGGCAGTTGAGGGGACTTCACATAAAAAAAAGCAGACTTTAAGGGTGAGAACCCAGAAAAACACTGTTCTCTGATCTCCAATAATGTATACAAACGCACACACATACTTAAAAGTAGGTCCACTCTTCAAACCAATTCACAGGCAGTCTCAAATTTAACTGTGCTATCATCCCGAACCACACTCACGACCTAAGTGGCTGAAGAGGCAAGGCCTATAACATGCCATCATACAAAGTCTGTATGTATTGCTATGTCGAACGAAAAACAACAAAAAATTAACTGTACGACAACTGCACAGTGTAAAACAAGCACTATGAGCGCTTTCTTCAGTTCCACAACTATAACAACCTGAAACTATGTTAATTATAAGTAGGTGAGAAAAAAACATACAAGTCTGTGTTTGACTACCCTGCAGAAATGGTAAGAATTCAGGCATGCCGTAAATGAAGTAGTAGAAACAAAACATGCAACACTCAACATCATAGTATCAAAAGGCAAAGAATGTTGGACAACAATCTGCTTCTGTATAAGCTCTTAGCTTTAGTAGCTCAACAAAATCATATTCAAGGCTGAATGCTTCACACACAACATCAAAATATTGTTCAAGTTTAGCAGGCATTTAGTTTCTGCTCTTTTATCCGAACAATGTCTGCAAATGAAATGTTACAGAAACAATAATAACCATTACATGTTACAGAGCCTAAGCAGTAGGTCTGCATGACATGATGGCAGCTGCTGGCAAAAGCCAAAAATAAAATAAATGCATCCATTCTGCAAAACAGCCTTGAGAAAGCACAACAAAAAGAAATGTTAATGGGCAAGCTTCACATCAGCTTGTGAGGATTTTGCTGCCCGTATCGGCTAGGCAAACTTTACATTGAGAGTGACGAAACTTTTGTGAATGCACTTCGGTTAGCATATCTTAGATGCCATTTGTCTCGGTTTATAAGCTTCAAATGTCAAAACACTTGCAGAGGTACGTTTCTGCTTTCCTAAAGCAAAGCAACTAGACCCAATTCAGTGTTTTAACAGACTTAGCAGCTTTTAGAAAGAAAAAGAAAAGAAGTCTCTATTCTTCAGATTCATCAGTATGCCATAAAAGAAGCAGTGTAAATATAATGGGCCAGCCTATGGAAGAGTCGATACAACCACCAGCACACCGGCAAAACCCCAAGTGAGGGAAGGTGGCACGAATGCTCTCTCGTGACGAAATTTCCTTTTCCAAACACTACGATGGCAGCCTAGCCAGCAAGCTAAACTTTCGTGCCATTTATCTCCCTTCTATCTTTCTCTTCTTCCTTTTGTTTGTCCCCCCATTTTATGACGATCTTCATGGCGGTGGCGAGAAACAACATAATGTCTGCTAACGTGGCAAGAGCAAGTTTTTGCAGACACATGCACTGGAATGTCGCATTGCGATTTCGCCATCAAGTTTACATTGCATAAGCTTCAATAGGCGACTTCAGATTTGCCTCAGTGCCAGCCTACATTAGATGACTGGGCCAATCACATCACGCACGTAGAGCTCATTTCATGTGACTAGCATGGGGCAAGACAAAAGGAGGCAGGTGCTTTACACCTGCACTTCTCTATCCACTGTACCAACCTCAATGTTTTTAAGAGAGAAAGTTAGGAGCACCAGCACAGTGAATATAACTTGCCTGCATTCACACCCCCACTGTCTGCACAAGTGCCACCAGACTGACATCCTTTCTCATATCGTCTAGCTTTCGTAGATACCCCGTCTATCAATCCAAAGGGTCTGTCTTAACAAATGCATCAAACTTTCCAAGGAGCATTACGTCAAGCCAGTTGGCCTCGGTGTACTACACCCCAATTCCACGCTTTTCTCAACTCAGACCCTCCAGGCACGACCTTCCACCAGCGAGGTTTTGCCAAGGCGCACTAGTAAGCTTAATGTGTGCTGGGTCTCAGTACTGTGTCCCAAAAGTTGGGCTCTGGATCGGTGGTGGAGACTGCGGCGGGTACTGGGTGTTGGACTGCGGGAATGGTGGCACCGCCCCACCCACAGGGGGCGGCTGGCGCTGGCCGTGAAAGCTGGTCTCCTTGTAGACGAACCAGCAGCCAGCCATCCAAAGAAGAACATTGAAGAATCCCAAGATCTGTAAAAGAAGAAGAGGTGTGCCTGCAGCAGGCTGCCTTTCGATGTATTTCCGAACTCGGTGAGAACACTTAAGATAGCAGCCACACTGGTGAATGACAGACGTCGCATAACAGACCATACTGCTCGTTGAGAATCTACTCGCGAAAACGAGTTCTACCGGCTCATCCCTACAGCTGAATGTGGAAATGTGCTCGAAGTTCATGGCGCCTTCTTGCACCAATACCTACGCGTATTACAGTAACAGCCTTGCTAATTAGGAAAAATCAGACAATTTGGACTCATCTGCTGGCAATAGAAAGTATATGCATCACTGTATATAAATAGGACAACAGCCGGAGCACACCGAACCAAAGTGCAGAAATTCGCAATGCCAGAATATGAAAACTGCGCAAGCACCCAACTAAAACAAAGCATCACAGCCCACATCGCCATAGCGCACTGCTGATTCGTTCACCAGGTCTTGAACTCCAGCTGCAGAGCTGGAAAGATAATTTTGTGGGCAGCTATTCGTTGTTTTATAACCAGAGTAACCGCTCACTAGTGACTCAATCATTGGACCTTTGCAACTGGCCACTGTGAGTGCGTCCTTAAACTGGCCACGGCCAGTTACACTCCAGTCTGGCATAAATTTCGAGTCACCCACGTGCACAACTTAGCAAGAACACAATGATTATAAAGCTTGTAGCCACATTTCTTTGAAGCAGGAGGTATACTAGCAGAGCTGCAAAAGGCCAAAGTAATTGTGCCATTCACGGAACATCAGTCGGTCTTTACGCCGCATTTCACGAACCGGAGAACTGCAAAACATGGTGAAGGCTCCAGTGATATCATGAGTTAGCTTCGGCATAGAGTAAACACAGCGACTATGTTACACAGTACAGTAAAAGCTCATTAATTCGACACTCGTTAATTCGGAAATTCGGACGGCTCTATTGGTCCCGGCCAAAGTGCATGTTAATCTATGGGACCAAACCTTTGTTATTTCGTCGGAATTCGGCTCCGCACCGCTTAATTCGGACAAATGCTGACGGCTGTTGCTACACAAAAGTGTGATAAAGCAGCGCTGGCACCACTGGAGTGAAACCGAAACCTGAGTGGCATCGCCATCATCATCAACTAGTGGGGCGATCGCAGCGTCACCGAACGTCGGCGTCTTCTTTCTTCTCCACTCAGCGCACGGAGGAAGGAAAGGTAAGGAGAGGCTCTGACGTCACTCGTTGCAAAGCCGTGATGAAGCCGGAAGTCGGCCATATTGACTAGGCAACTTCTCCTCTCTTGTTTACATGTGAATGCGAAGCACAAGGCGCGACTCCCTCTCTGTCTCAAAAAGCATGTGGCCTGCGCGCCTCGTGCGTCGGTGCTATCCGAAACCAACGGAACGGATTTCAACACGCTGTCTTGCTGCGATAGTAGTAGTAGTAAACAACTTTATTATTTAGTAAACAACTTTATTACTTGCTGCGATACGGTTGACGAAATCTCTGCGTATGGCTGTTGTACTCTTGCACTGCCGGCGTTAATGATAAACACGGCAAGTTGCACGTTACGCTTTGTTTATTTGATGTGTTCTTTGTGAAAAAGATTATATTTCGGACAATGCTGCGCGACGAACCAGGCACCGAAATTTGTACAGCTTCTTTCAGATCACTTTTTTTCTCCTTTTGCGCTTATCTTTAGGTTTTATGAAATTTTCGGTCAGGCTGTGGGCTAGACACAACGATAAAAAAAGAAAAAAATGTCTTCCCTGCAATAAACCCGGAGGTCCGTAATTATGCCAGTAAAGTCGGCGTCGGTGGAGCTTGTGTGAGTGCCAGCCCGTTGAGTTTGCGCCGGCCTCTTTGTTTTCGCTCCTCTTTTGTCCTACGCGCACTGGTTCCTACGGATATCCCACAGGCCATGATTTTATTAGGACGAAAGCAGCGAAGACCTCCCGAAAGTGCGTGGGAATACGTCTCTAGTGTGATTCACACGCACTAGTAGCTACGGAGAATGGAGACCAGGATCGCGTTAGGGCGAAAAGTGGGAAAGTTAGCCGAAGGAATGCGTGAGAAAAGGTCTGCGGGAAGCTTCACGCGTCAACACAGCCCCCAAGGACGGCAGAGAAAGCCAGCCAAATGCGAGAGAAGATGTCTACAGGGTAAGTGGCTAGTCATTAGAGGAAAATAAAGAGAAGGCGCTTGTTTCTGTCTTCCTTATCTGGAACAGAGCTCAGCGCTAACCGTCAACCGGTAACTGTACAGGAACATGAAAAGCATGATTAGATTACAGTCTTAATAAGGGCCTGTGGACCGCAAATGCATCGTCCGTCGTCATAAGAAGCAACACTACATAACTGTCACTAACCTGCAAGGCATTCATTGAACGAATTTTTGAGCACAGTCGTTATCTTCTATGATGGCTTTTCAGCATCATTTTGACGGATGCTGCAAATTCGGAGTATGTATACGTGTGCTCGTTCCGTGGTTTCTAGTTCAGACACCTGGTTACAACCACCACCGGGGGAAAATCGCGTAGCTAACAATGCGGCACAAAGAATGGATGCTGTCGAACACCTGCAGTACGCCACGGTTAGGTGCGAGGCCCATAAAAACGCGCACACCACCGCTGGACTGCCTGAACGGTGCTGCACAGCACTACATCAACAATAACAAAACGCCGCCAGTGTGCCTAGTGAATATGGCCGCGTGTGATGCAATTTTCGCCACATTTTTTACGCCCTGCGCCGGCTGGGCATGCCCTCTCCTTACCTTTCCTTCCTCCGTGACTCAGCGTTTCCGACGCCATTTTCCCTTGTGTTGTCGTGTCGGAACCATCTCTTCTTGCGGAGTTCTTTTTTTATTGTGACCGTGTTTGCATGCCACCACCATCGTGCGCTACAGTGATGGCAACGCCGAAAAAGCGGCAGAACTACGACGCGAAGAACTTGGCGACTAAAGTGGAAATTTTGGAAGCACTGAAGAACGGCGAATCGCGACAGCAGGTTATGACCAAGTACAACGTGAAGCAGAGCACGTTGGGAACGTACATGAAAAATGAACAACAGATTCGACAAGCCTTCGAAAGCGAGAAGTTTCATGCCTCTAGAAAGCGGTTCCGAACCGCAGCTCATCCCCAGCTCGAAGAAGCTTTGCTCCGGTGGATTACTGACTGTCGCAATGCGCATCTGCCTTTGAGCGGACCTCTCATCATGGCGCAAGGTGAGAAGTACACTGCAATGATGAACATTGAATCGTTCAAAGCGTCAGAAGGGTGGTTTGCGAGGTTTCGAGAGAGACACGAACTTGTCTTCAGGAGTGTGTGCGGCAAAAAGGCCAGTGTTGACGAAAGCGTGACCACCGAGTGGAGAAATGTGAAGCTGTTGGAGCACATCGCCGCATATGAACCACGTGACGTGTTCAATGCAGATGAAACTGCTCTATTTTTCAGAGCTCTGCCTGACAAGACGGTGACTTTCAAAGGGGACGCGTGCATTGGTGGCAAGAAGTGCAAGCAAAGGTTAACTGTGCTTCTTGCCGCCAATATGACTGGCACGGAGCGCTTGCCACTACTTGTCGTCGGGAAGGCGCTTAAGCCACGTTGTTTTAAGAACGTCAAAAGCCTTCCTGTCGAGTACACAGCGAACAGGAAGGCATGGATGACATCGGACATTTTTCGCGGCTGGCTGCAGCAGTTGGACCAGCACTTCACGTCGAAGGACCACAAGATAATTATGGTTGTTGACAACTGCAGTGCCCATAACTGTACAGTCGAACTGAAGAGCATCAAAGTAGTTTTTTTGCCGCCCAACACTACGTCCGCTCTTCAGCCGATGGACCAGGGTATCATTCACTACGTGAAGTCGCAGTACTGCAAGCATCTGCTAGAGCGAATGATCCTATGCTCAGAAGCTGGAAAGTTGTATAAAGTGGACTTACTCAGCGCAGTGCACACCATCGCCCACGTGTGGAAAAACACTCCGCCGCAAGTCATCGCCAACTGTTTTTGGCGTGAGGCCCGAGCATGCAGCAGTAGCTGACGATGGCATCGAGGAGGTGTCAGCCGAGTCCACCGACGATGACTGCCCGACTTTCGATGCTGTCCTTCCCACAGATGTGACCTTTCAGGACTACATCGCGATTGATCATGGTGTCGCCACGAGTGGTCTCCTGACCGATCAAGAGATTATTAATGATGTCACGGGCGCCCATGAAGACCACGATTCCGATAAAGAATCATGCGAGGAGATACAGCCGCGACCTCATCGCACCTCACGGGAAGGCGCTGTTAATATTAGAGGACGCTTGCCTGAAGACTCCCGACAGCTTGCATGCTGTTGGCCATTTGTAACAGTTAAGAATAATTGTGATGTCAGCCGGAATCTGCGCGAAAACGCAGACGACAATTACAAAATACTTCAACAAATAAAGGTATGCTTCTGCAGCTTGATTTTAAATGTTGTTTTCTCTGTTCATTCGTTAATTCGGCATTCGGTTAATTCGAACAGTTTTTCCGATCCCGTGAAATCCGAATTAATGAGCTTTTACTGTAGTGCATACTTTCGCTCATACTGCTTCATGCCATCCTTTCTTTTGGGGCCCCATCCGAGCACACACCAGTGTATGTCAAATATCATCGCCAGATAAAAAAAAATAATTGTACACGAGGTGTCGCTGGAGCCAATGCTTCGACAGGTGAACTTGCTTTCTTGACGCCTACAATAGGTGCCAACACACGTCCTTGCACACTCACCAAAGACACGTTGAGAGTAGCGAAGCTTCCGCTTGCCTCTTGTTCACACCGGGCCTTATCTATATCCCTACAGATGCCAATGGCGGGCCACTTTATAATGTTGTCAGGGCTCATGTAATACTTGACGTCTCGTACTCCCTGGGCCCAGGCGCACGATCCCGCAAACCAGAAGAGCGACATCAGTGCTGTCAGGCCGAGATCCTGCACAGTAACAATGGGATACTCATGCCAACAAGCCCAAATTGTACAACATTTTTTACTGCACTGTCCGTAAAACATTATCAGTTTTGTGTTACAATTACACAAAAACTCCTGCTGTGCCGTTTTAACACATATGTTGATAAGTCAACTAGGCTTGAGCTATTATCAACTCCTTGGTTTGAAGCAACATCAAACACAGTAGTAGTTACTAGTGTTGATTAATTTAGAAGCAAACAGTTCGCGCTGCGCAATTTTCAGAGGCTTGAGGAAACCTGTCAATGTGTAAAAATCCGTGAAAAACGTGGTTCTTTACTTGTCAAAAAAAAAAAAGTTTTCATCTCTGGGCATCTCTGTTATTCAGATATCTTCATGCAAAAATGCGAGTACAGTGTTTTTTACAACTCCAGCGGCAAGGAAAATTTGGTTACAGGCTTCTTGCAAACAAGTCTGTATTTTGTTCGCTTATAACGTGATGTTACTATGATCCGACATGAAACCGTTAGTCTAAGTGGTTTATGTTGCGACAAGCTATTTTATAGGTATACACACGAGCTAAACCCCTCTCCCTCCGTAGTCTTTGTTACCTTCTTGGTTCCATCAATCATTCCAACTGGTGCTCATTCCCAAAAAACATCATGCAACACCAATTTACCTAAAGTGCCATCCTTCTGCACTAGATTGATTCCATTCTGTAAGTCTGCAAACTCGGCACTTGACAGGCCTGCTGTTCTAAAGGTGCCGTGTATGCTTTGTATCGATGCATGTGAGCACATTCAACTTGCGCAGGTCTCCAACAGTATCTGCAGAGGTTTTATTGATCGTTCATGTATGCATCGCACACGTCTGCATCATATATGAAACGTGCTCATAATTTGAAAGTTATACAAGCGTCTTTCAGTTAATGCACGTGACTTGCCAGCACATGCCAAGGGTGACTGAGAATCCTCAACAAAGCAGAATGGAGTCTGTACTCTGCAAAAAGGCTTTTTTATGAGTCTCCTAGACCAAACTGCACCCCTTTGATGCAGCTTCTCCCTCTCTTTTCAGTCTACCCATGATTCTGCCCGTCTTTTGAATTTCTCTCGGGCTACGAATAGCAGCATCTACGGCTTATAGACAGCGCACCTGTTGCAAACCTATGTGCATACTGGATCGATACACAGATCACTCCCGCCCCACTCGGCCAACTCTTAGCCACTGCTTCAGTGAAAGAGCATGTGAACGAAACACATAAAGGCCCGAGAAGCAACAGTCCAAAGCCCATTGACACTATGTCTTTTTGAAAGAGAAAGTAACTGCACTTTTAACAAACATCCAGCAATGAAAACTTGTTGATTCTTGTATAGTGCACAGTAAAAGTCCTGACTGCCAGTGTAGCTCAATTAGCAAGCATTGGAACAGTTATTCTGCAGTCTCTAACTGCAGCAAGTTCATTTGTCAGTCACTTCAACTATTTTGCATCATTTCATAATTACTATACTACTGCTAAATTCTATAAATGTCACATATACCTTCCTTGGCTTTATTAGGTCGGGTGTGGCAGATAAACAAGCACTCTATCGATCCCCCCGTTTGATTTGTAGAGTGAATAGATATAATCCATCTCATTTAACAAGCACTGATCATTTGCAGACTTACCACAATCGGTACAGTTTGGTTCTCTGCATACATCTTGCTGGAGAAGAGGTAAATGCCAAGAATGCCCACACAGTAGAGGAACGACAGCACGCCCGTGGCAACAAAGAACTCTGCATTGCTGGCGAAGTTGAAGGGCAGCTCAATGCTGTCGAGCGTGTCATCGGGTGTGATGGGGCAGGAACGGGGCACTTGGAAGGGGAAGTAGGTCATCCTGCATGCAAAAAAAAAAAAAAAAAGTCAACGATTCATTAAAGAACTGGTGGGCCCTTACGCTTCACCTTTAGAAGACGAACGCGATGGCAATATATATCTACGCGCACACGCTTCAGGGTGGTGACCTAAACTGTGACAAAAGGAAAGTCAAGTGCAAATGCACTATCTTCTTTTGCACCTACCTCGATTTTTCGCTCACAGCCAACGCTGCTTTTCCGCTCACAACGAAAGACGCCGACGCCACCAACACAGGAATTTTTACAAAATGAGTGCTTCGTTGCGTTAAACATCACTTGTCACGTTAAAACGTTCATAATGTTAAAGGTGTACTGACACCTAAATTTCAAACTAAAGGTGGTTGTACTATTGGAATCTTTTGCATACAGAGGAGCCCCCCCGGCTGTGCATTGGTGGCAAACGTAGCCTCGAACGTATTTTTTCAGTAGGGTTTTATGTAAAAGTGAGAGCTAGTCTGAGTTGGCAGAAATTTGCAACATAGTCATCAGTATAACAAATTTAGTAGCTCCAGGGTCTCCCTGCAACATTTCGGTTGTTCCACAAGCGCTGCCAACATCATAGACAGGCAGGTTTGTGCTGCACACAATGGGAAGCTCTCCTTAATTGCTGTTTTGTCCAGCTGTTTGTTATGTGGCTTGTTTTGACTGCTCGTACTAGTGGCACTTTTGAGATGGACATTCTTTTCACCGTGAAGTGGGGTCCAGACAGGCAAGCGCATCGTGTGATAGATTAAAACCATGTTCAGTGGCCACCGGTCTCCGTGGTATAGAGGCCATGGCGCTCGAGCGACGACCCAAAAGTCATGCAATCTAATCACTGGCACCGTGGCTACATTTTGATGGTGGCAAAATGCTAGATGCCTGTGCAATTTTATTTAGGTGCCCATTAAGAAACACCAGATAATCAAAATTTCCAAATTCCTCCACTACAGCATCCCTCAATCATGTTGCGATTTTGGGATGCAAAACACCAACAATTATTATTTTTCATGAAAGCAGGAGACGAGCTGACTACGACAGCAACACAGAATCCGCAATCTTACCGAAGAGCTGGCTATTCATTGTCAAGCAACTTCGTGAACCCACCATCTTTCAAACGATAAAACGTGTTCCTACAAAAGTTCTCTTCACAATAAGGCCCTTTGTTTTAACATTTACCTATGAGGATTTCTTTTTTGTAATTGTTTCAAACCTCCCATCTTCCCGCACACTTTGGCACTGCTTGCACACCACACACTACTTCTTAATTAAAGGAGTAGTGACAAAAAATTTTGGTGTGGTATTTTATGTTATAGCTGTAAAATGTTGCTGGAGGCCTATCAGTCACAACACGAAATACCACTTGCTGTAGTGCACACTAGACAATTATTTACAGTCTGCTTATTACGCATCACTTAGCAAGAGCTCCAAGAACGACAAGCCATAATGTGCATCTAACATCACGCAGCATGTGAAATGGCACGCCCAACCGTGACGTACTTCCGCACTGCCTGCATGATCTTTTGCATGCAGAGCGCAATGTTGTTGCCGTCACCGTCGCCCGGTGCCAAAGACTTTCTTGAGGCTTCCGCATGTTCGCCGTGAGCACAGATCTTCAAGTAGCCACCAAATAGTAGCCTGCAGGTGCAAGCGTGCCAAAAGTGCAATGGGGACTATGGCTTCATGATTTAGCTAAGCACCAGAATTCGGCCCATCGATGGCATCCCCAAAGTTTAGAGGTCCACTCGAGGTCGGCTTGCACGATAACGATGCCGCAAGGTGCGAGTGTATAGCGCTGAATCAGGCACAGATTATGTACACATGTTCATGAGAATCAATCCCATCTCAACTGCGATATTTTGTGTCGTACCCCTTTGGGTCGTTACAACTTTCCGTATATGCCACTTCCACCATGCGTGTAGCCAGAAATATTTTTCGGGGAGAGGGGGGGGGGGGGGCACGACCTTGATTTTCGAAGGGGGCAACCCCTTAAAATGGCCATTTCTCGCTTTCTATGCCATTGCGGGAAAAAAAAACCCCTGGCTATGCCCCTCACTTCCACCAATGCACACTAGCTCTGATGGGGTTTAGAAAAAAGATAATAAACTAAGAAGCCCTAGTCTAACGAAATAAAACAAAATCATAACCTAAACGAAATCCCATCATTTTTCTGAAACGTTCAGCAAAACAACCGGCTGCTGGCCTGCAGGCAAACTAGCATGCAGTATTGCATGAAAGTGTAAATAAAAGTCACTGTAGTGGACATAGAAACAAATGCTTACTAAATCAATAACAATGCCGCATTACTATGCTAGTTTTGGCTCACCTGAATGGATACCCAAACTGGACATTGACTTTGAATGGGCTTCCCGAACCGCTACAGGTAACCGAAAAGATTGACGTGGTCCCGAAGCCAGATGTGGTTGCAAAAGCAAATATGGAAAATACCTGCACAATAAATTGGACAAAGATAGGCCACCACTCAAGCATGCTAAAGACAAGTGGTTGCTTGGGCATGTTGGTACAACATACAACAGTCCAAGCAGAGAAATACATATATGCAACACTGTTATGTGTGTTGTGTGCCTGGTCTTTTGCACTGTTCCACTACAATACTAAAGGCACGTTTGTGAAAGCACACTTTAGAGCTTCAACAACAGTCAAACCAAGTTGCAACAAAGTTATATGCAGCGCAACCAATAACATAAACTGTTAGGTGCGGCACAAATGAATTGGTTCTATTCAGCCAGGCGCCATCATCGTGCCCCACATTTGTTGACATCACTACACAAATTGATACTGGGAAACAACACTTTAAATTGATCGTAATTAAGCTCTGAGGTCCTAAGTAGAAGTGTCGCATACACTTCGAAAACAGCTCTGGTTGAACAGTTCTAATTGGTCCTCCACTGAAAATTTTATTGGTACATGTATGCTGTTTTATTATATATCATTAATTGGCAAGTGCTTATCAATCAAGTTGAGCAAAACATGCTGAAGGCATCAAAATATTCTGCGTAGCACATGATTTCACAAAGCGATGCAACATACAGCAAGATGTGGAACCATTTTAACATATTCATTTCGACATACTGCTCCTTTGAAGGGCTATTGCACAAAGAGTGGCGAATACAAAAAATTGCAAGACAATACACGATGTGATGAACATGAATATTAATGGTTAGCAATATACAACAGGAATGCTGCAATGTGATTTGATGCAAAATCCTCCTGGGAAAGATAACAAAATTTAAACGAAAAGCGACACGGCTTCTACAGCATTACTTTCACGATATCAGCCAGTAAGTCAGACCATCCACACATGCGCCAGAGCAACTGAAGTGAACAAGGTTTAGATCACACTTACGAACTGCAGGACTCTGATAAATCCCCTGGGCTCTTTCAGAACTCTGAAATTAAGGTCCATGGCTGGCCTGGGCAAAAAAAACAAAAACAAATTAAAAGAGATCTGCCGCATCAAAGACAATGGCAGGAAACTACCTTCGCAATTGTGCGCACGCAAAGCGCGCCACCATCACTACTACTAGGCGGGTTCAGTCACAGAGGAGCAATAAAAATAATAAGCTTCCGCCGGGTTTTCGCAACCTCCAAGCAATCACACGAACATGATGTAGTCGAGCCAATGCGGCTGATCACGGCCGAAATAGAACAGTTCACCTGACCGACCACAAATCGATAGACGTTTCCGTTGCGGAATAAAAACATCGCCCACGCGATCTCTCGAGAGCAGTCACGAACTCGAAAACACCTGGCTCTGCACCGGCTGCAACAACTGTAATTTTTTTTTTTGTCGCTGCTCGAAGGGCAACGGACCGCAACAATTCCTGCGGCCTTCCGCTACATGTCAAGCCGCAACGTTTATACGGAAAGCCCGCGCGCGTTCGCCCGACCGAGCCTCGGGCAAAATTGAGCGCCGCTCCCACCGAAGTTGCGTCACACTGCCCAGAGGAGAACCCGAGCGCGTGAAGATATTGCTGTTTACAAAACCGTTCGTAGTACACACCCGCGTCACGCGCACGATGCGGCTGCATTCCGCGACTACCAAATTGGCCATCCCGACACATTTCCACCGCAGGTTGGAATACCGCGGACGGGGAGATACATATCGATCTTCGGTGTCTAAATGCGGACCGACACATTCCGAGAAAGACTGTTTCCCAGGGTGTTAAACACGACTCGATTAGGTTCCCTTGCTGCGGAAAAAAACGTTTCGCACCGCAGCACGCCCATGAGGGAACATGGAACCGAAGCTAAATACCTGAAGCAATCAACCTGGAGACTCCGATGCCCGCTGTACGCCCGCACCAGCCGCTACCTTGCGTCTTCTCTCGCTCCTCCACTGCCCTGCGCGAATGGGCGGGGAGGGGAAAAGAAATCAGGCCTGCAGCTATAAATTCTTTATCAACGACTCGTGGTGGAGCGTCCGCACTGATTGCGGGTTCGCGTAAACGTTTACCTGTCGGAGTAGCAGGCGCGCCCGGCTAACCAGCTCGGCCGTGCGTGTTTTCGGCCCGTGTTTTCCTGCCGAACTTATGCGGAATCCATAGGCTCCGCGCTCCGCTGATATCGGCGCCGCCCGGCACACATAAGCAACTGCCTGTCTTTTTCAGCGTCTGTGGTGATCTGTAGCGTTGCACTTTTAAGCCGTCAGAGAGCGCCAGCTGTTTTGTAAACACGTGCAAATCATTTTTAATTTCAAGGTCATTATTAGACCACAAATAATTTTTATTCAATTATTGGACAAAATACTTGCTTGAAAGGTGTTACAATAGGTTAAATATTGCTTTGTGATTGTGCGACGTAATATGGTATGCTGCGTCCTCTTTAAACGACTGTCTTCGGCTACATTTCACAAAAAAAATAAATTCAAATTGTAGTTGTATGTCATGAAATAAATTAACAGCATAACATTGCTGCGTCAGTGCTAATGGCACAATAAATTATTGTTATTTATATTAAGACACAATTTTGTGCGATGGGATGCATTCGAGAGTACACCACCACGTCATTACACGTGTTGTCTCCCTCTTCAGCAACATGGCAGCGTTGAGGTGTGTTGTGGCCGCGGTTCTCTTGGCGTTTTTCGAGCTCAGCTATGGTAAGTGGCGTTTCCTCACCGTGGCTCCTACTTTGTAACGTCGCAGCTCTAACGCGCTTAGCCACTCAGCTGTAGTACGGTTCTAGTTTACTTGAATTGCATTCCGAAAGTCGTTCAAGCACCACTCGCCGGGGCAACATGGAACACTTCATGTGCCCATCCTGTCAGTTTCTCATGCTTACGTATTAGTTTGCTGAACTTGGGTGTGAGAGGTGCTTAAGCGAACGGCCGATTCGTGTTTGCTAACGTGCCGCAGCTTGTGTACAGTTTTGTCGGCACAGCAAATGAATCTGCAGCAGCTTTCGGTTGTGAAGTTTATCACCTCCCAGGCTGCTCCAGGCGTCGGGAGCTTTGCGAGCAGCCTGTGGCCACATTCAGGCATTTTTACGTCTTTAAAGGGACACGCAGAAGTCGCTAAACAATGTGGCTTTGTCGTGTAAGCAGCGTTCGCGCTATATTTTGCACTAACCGACGCGCACGTACTACCTTCAGACCACCATCAGCTTCTACTAATTCATTGTTCCGAAAAAAATTGTATTCGTGTTAGAAAACGTGGGCCCGCCCGTTCGAAAGATAAAGCAGTTTCGAAATGATTCGTGCTTCGCGTTAACAGCCAAATTTTATGCCCAAGCTAGCTTTCCACAGATGACAGCAACGCTAGATCACACACTATTTCTAGGGATAGAATTCAGGTTCTCGGTGGCACATTCGGTCGTTCGTCGCAAGGAAAAGTTCGCACTTGGAGCCGGGCAGCATGAGCGTCACCCAGGTTGGGATATGGACAATGCAGAACACGGTTCTTAAAAATTGGGTTACAATCGAAAGTTTTGTCCCACTTCAAAGTGCCCCGTATTACCGAGTTATAGTACTCAAGCCAGCGCTTTTTGGCATTTCGAAGCTGATTACATGGCTTTTCCAATCCCCAGCACCTGGTTAAAGTGCTGAACTGCTGACTCGCAGGTCGTGGGATCGAATCTCTGCCGTGACGGCTGCATTTTTGATAGATGTGAAAATGCGTGAGGCCCGTGTACTTGGGTATATGTGCGCGTTAAAAAAACCCAGTTGGTCAAAATCATCTGAGCCCACCACTACAGCGTCTCTCGTAATCATATCATAGTTTAGCGACGTTAAACCCCAACAAATTATTATTGGTGTGAAATATGGAACAAGCGTTCTGTAGCGAAAAATGTTCTCAGCACTGTTTTACTTCTGGACTTGCTGAAGTGCTTGCTAGTTTACTTACCTGAACCCACATTCCAGTAGAGCTATTCCTTGTGAGAGTTGGTTGTACCTGTCAAAGGCTCACAGTGTGCACTGTTTTTTTTTTTTTTTCGTTCTTGCTACACCGCTTTTTGTTCCTTTGCATCACATAGTTGTGGGTGTGTGAAACCTCATGCTCCGTGGTGAGTCCATGATGACTGACATGGCCACACTTCATGAAGTTCATGTTGCGATGTGCCTTGCAGGTAAAGTTTGCGAGAACCCCGAGGTGGTGCCGAAGGTTTACACAACCACTGATGGACTCGTGCTCGCAAACATCGCATTCATCGCCCAGTTCCACATGAAGTGCAAGGAAAACGTGCAGGTAAGGGGTACCGCTGGCTTCATGTTGTGGTGTTGTAATGCTTTCGGTGGTCGTGTTGGGAATAAATTTTGTACTGTAACTACTGCTGTAAGCAGTACAGTGTTTCCAGTTGCCACAATAGATAGCATGATTATACATAACTTCGACTGCTGACCTGAAGGTTGTGCCATTGAACCCCAGCTGCAGTGGCCACATTTGGAAAGAGCTGAGACACTGGGGTCTCATGTACTTGGCTTTATGTGCTCGTTAAGGAACACCTGATGATAAAACTTCAAAGAGTCCTCCACTACAGCATTCCTCATAATCGTGTTGCAGTTTTGTGAAGTGAAACCCCCAACAATACAGTGAAACCTTGATGATTAGTGAAATGTTGGCTAAAAGTGCAGCTAGCTTCTTGGTATAAATCTTTGTGTCTTTGTCACTATGGATATATTTGTGACATTAATCTCATGAGATCAATAAAAAATATTTGTATCGTCCAAAATTCGTATAACCAGAAAAAATTAGCATACGAAAAATGAAATCTGGCGTACGTTTTTATTTGTTTTTCAGGATTGCAAATACCTCAGGAAGAACTGAATAATTGTCAGCCAAGTTTATAGACGTTTACCCGTGACAGGAGTAGCCCCTTCCAAATTTTAGAGGGCTTTTTCACGTGACACTGAAGTACTACATTGAAAGTAACGAAAGAAGAGCTTTGACACCGTATATCAAGGCCACGAAAATTCATAACCTCGGTCCTGTGTTATGATTTTGTTATTGCGGAGGTGTTGGGGATGTATTTGGAAGGTTTACAACTGTGCCCACACAAGTGCGACCTCGGCAGTCGCGCATGTTGACCTTAGAAGGCCTGACTCATTCACCAAGACCGTCCTTGCCTTCTTTCGATCCTTGTCCACCTTTCATAGGACGCCTGATGCACGAGGCAGGCGTGTGTAAGCATGGTACAGTGACAGTAGCCCACGTCTACGCATTATGAAAAAAAATGCCGCCAGGGCCCTCTGTAATCTAAATGCGATGGTACTTGGAGGCATGTAACAGCCTCAAAGGTTTGTGTCCCTCAGAGCTGCATCATTGACTTTCTCATTACTTTTAATAACAATCATTATATCACCTGTTTTAATTGTGAAAACTACTTAGTGTGTACCAGTGTAAATGTGGTGTTTGTATTCATTGTGCTTTCAGAATGTTTATTTATTGGATACCGCAGTTAAATACGTGCACCGTGAGTGCAGCTTGCCAGTCTGTTTGTTGTAACGAAATATGCATACTGAATTTCATCTCAATTTCCCACAGCAGTCTCTGATATGATGTCGTACCCTTGCAAAAACTCTTTTTCTTTGTTGTCTGATAGTGTTAACGTATGTTTTGCTTTGTTGCATTTCAGAATGTGCCCCTGTATGCAGACGTGAAAGGCAAGATTGTCCCAGTGGTGAAGTCTGTCGAGAGCAACGATTACCAAGTCAGCTGGACAGAAGAACTGAACAAGGCCCATTCCGGAGACTACCTGATTAGGGTGTATGATGAAGAGGGCTACGGAGCGCTCCGAAAGGTAAAGCGGGTACTCTGATTTTGCTTATGTAGGGCAAGGCATTAGCAAGTCTTGATGTGCAGCTTGTCACAAGGATCATAAGTAAACACTTACAATCATACCATTCTATCGGCATGACTAGTGTACGAAACGAAAAACTTGCTGGTTAACAAAGTGCAAGGAAACAGTCAGGACTGCGCATTGATTCCTGAAATAACAGAAATATTTTCCAGAAAGTTAGGACTTTTAAAGACATTGGCGGGACTAAAACGCAATTCGGATGCATGCTCTCTTAGTTCACATTAAAGGGGCATTAAAGTGACACTGCGTCAGTTTAGTCTGATCAATAATAATCTGAAAACTCTGTTGTTGCTAATTTTACCATTGTAGGTCTATAGTAAAAGCTCGTTCATTCGATGTTTATTCATTGAAAAAATCGGATCATTCGGACATGTTTCCAGGTCCTGCCCAGCATACGCATTGTTTAATGCCATCAAACTCTCGTTAATGGGATCTCATTTGGCTGTATCTCAGTGCACGAACCTCTGATCCAGCCAAGCACAAAGCGTCAGAAGTGTGTGATGCAAAGGAGCAAAAATTTAAAAAAAGCAAAAAGTGTCTTATGCAAAAGAGCAAAAGTCGCGTTCGCGTGTCGGTGACGCTACATTTTGAGGATGGGGTGAAGTGCTCTTTTCGGGCTAATTAAACCCAGGAGTTTGGCGCCGTGGTTGCATCGAGTACGAAGTTGGTGAGTCGCAACAATCTCAGCTTTTACACTGCGTTTATGCAAGATATGTACAGGATTTGTGTATTCATCATAAAAACTAAAGTGGAATAATGCCTTTCCTTCACTCATTTGATAATTTGACATTTTTAGTTCAGAATGTTTTTCCAGTCTTGTTAAATTGTAATCAAACAGCTTTTACTGTATTAATAAAGAGAAAGTTGAAGTATACCTTTTCCATTGTATGCCATTATTTCTGCTTATAACATAACTTATTTTAAAGTATTTTTGTATTTTGGGGATATTGGTTCAATAAAATGTCCTGAAACTTTATATGCTAAGTCTAGTGCCTCCTCAGAAGACAATGTACTTCATATGGTCAGATTAGGACCTACTTAAATCAGCACTAAAAGGTGCCGTCAAAGTCTTATGACATAATGGCGGTTGCTTTTGGTACCCTGAAAATGGCATTGCCACCTGTGCTCTTTTTTTTTTTTTTTCACCCTGCTTCTTTTGCATTCTCTGGAGGCAAGCATGGTGATTTTCATATTATTGTGAAAAAGTAATTGATTGTTACGAAAAAATTAAATTTCTCTTTGGTGTAAAAAAAAAAGGTGCTTGGTGAGACATGTGACATACACTTAGCAGATCTACCATATTTGCTCAAATGCAATGAGAGTTTTTCCACACTTTTGCTATCTAAAGTCGACCCTCGGGTTACAATTGAATACTGTAACACTGTTTTTTCCTCCTTGCAATCGCCCCTCGTTTTACATTTGTGGTTGCGCTATAATCGAGTAATTTCGTAGTAATGTGCGAGTGCAGATGTGTGGTAGGATGTGTAGGAAGGGAAGCGCAGTCAATGACAGTAGACACCACGTAATGAAATTCGAAAATCTATTGCCGTAAAGTGATGTCGGCTGCTTCAAGACAGCTGGAGTTTGTGGAAATTATTTAGAAAAAGCCTTTTTTTTTTTTTCTATGGGCTATGGACTGAAGATTGAAAACATGAGCGTCCCTTCAAGACGAGATGGCACATTTTTTACTTCCAGGCCCAGCGCTCGGGGGAAGGCGCCCAGGGTGTGACCCCCCTTTTCACGATCAACGTGCACCATCCGGTGAGTACTTCAAGACTTTTGATATAGACTGCGAAAGAATGGTTGCTGTAGCATGCCACTGTTTGCAACCCGCCAGGTTTTCTAATGCTTGTGGTCCTCGACTGCTCACGCGCAGTTAGCGAGATCGATTGCTGGCTGCGGTAGCCGCATTTTAGGTGGAGGAGAAAATGCTTGTACTTAAAATTAAGGGCACATTAAAGAACCACAGTTGGGCGAAATTTTCTGAGCCCTCCGCTACGGCACCTCTCGCAATCATATCGTGATGTTAAATCTGACAAATTATCATTGTACAATTTGTAATGAGGATACTGGTTCACTTATCTAGTGCGTTGCATTTACAAATGTAGTGTGAAAACACCCATGAGCAATCGGTTATTTATAATGTTCTTGTGACTAAGAATTTGCATTGCATGGACTGTCGGGAAAAAGTGCAGATGAAACTACTGATTAAAGAGGCGGACAAATAGTTTTTGTAGCGGCTGCTTTTTTTATAAGCAAAATAAAGCTTACCTGTCACACTGCGATTGTGTAATTATAATATGGAAGCCGCTGTGAAACACTTTTTATCGGAGTTTTACTGTGTTCAGCATCAACAGTCGTACTTGCTGTACATACTGCAAACAGTGGCAGCTTAGCGCAATAGCAATTGTGCACTGACGAAAGGGTGAGGCCCCGTCGATCGAGCCTGTGTTGCGGCATTTCACATTCGTGCTTTGCAGTGCGTGCACAGTGTCTTCACGCAGGTATTCAATTCAACTGGTTCTCACAAAAGCAGCGCCACTTTTCGATGTCAACTGCTTTTAGTTTGTAAAGTAAGAATGCCAGCTTCAGTTGCAGACATTGCCGTCCCTCCCAGTGAGAATTTGAATAAATGCTCCATCCAATGGCTCTTGCTCATTTTTGTGACATCAAGCATACTTTAGGTGTTTCGGGTACACTCGAACCTCGGTACAACGATTCTGAATCTAACAAATTATCGGTTATAACGAAGTAAGTTAACAATAAGAATGGCTCTGTCATTAGTACAGTGTTACAAATATATGTTTATAATGAATTTTCTGATATACCGAAGCACTTTTCTGGAAGGTGTTCGCCGTTATATAATGTAGTGGACTTTCCTATATAGATGCATGTGTGTAAAGCTGGTTTGTTTACACAAACTTGCACTCGCAGTATTTGAGCCACTTTGAGCGGCTCAATTACGAACTCGTGCAGCGAACAGCCGCATCGCGACCTTTGACACGGGGCACAGCTCACGTCATCGTAAATGCATGACATTATTCAGGCTTTCACCGGCTGAGCCAGCAGCAGCATCAACAACAAAAAAAAACTTCAGCATCCTGGTAAATTTTATAAGGGTCCCTAGTGTTAATGGGCTAAACTTGACGTTTTAGGTATACTCGGCAACAACTTTTCCTGGTCGTGCTTAAGTTTATGGATAATTTTGTCATATTAAAATAAATGCTGCTTTATCTATTGTGAGACTCACAGTTGTGTGAAGTCATAGGTAAAATAGGGGTATTGTTCACCTCGCAAGAATGCTGTGGCTTTGTGGGTGGAGCTAGCATTTTTTTCTTGGGTTTAAACATGGGTCTAATAATACACAGACTGTACCGTATTTACTCGCGTAATTCTCGCACCCCCCACATCACCCAACAAAAGATTTCTTTTTTTCCTCGAGTAATTATTGCTCCCCCGAAAACTGCCGCTATAATGTCGTCTGCTCGTTCCAGCCACTGATAGCGCGCGCCATCTGGTGCCATCTCTTAAGCATCAAGCGTACTATTATTGCACGGAGATTCAATCCAATGCAAGCCAAGCCACAGCGGAAACTGCGCGTTGCGGCGTGTTTTGTATGTTGTGTCAATAATCTTGTCACGTTATGGGGCGATACTGCAGCTACACGGCTGCTTTCAAGTTGAAAGTGATTGATCATGCACTAAACAACGGCAACAGGGCCGCTGGTAGGCCCTTAGGAGTCGACGAGTTTTTTGTTCGCTACTGGTGACGGCAGCTGAAAGCCACCAAGACGTGTTGGACGTGCCTAAAACTGGAATGGATGGTAAACTTCATTTCTTCAGAAGGAAATTGCAGACGATTCTGTTAAATAGCCATCAGCCCAATACTAACGTCTTACTTTACCTTTTGAGGGCTCCTGTTGCGCAACGAACGCTACGCTCGCAACACCCACAAGCTTTGCGTATGGTATTCTAATTCACGACTATTTGCTTGCATTTTTTGTGTCTCAAATAAATCTTGCCTTGTGTTGAACCTGTGCTTTTATTGTTGAGGTAAGTTTTAATCGGTATTTCTGAAAGCTTGCTGCCAGTTGCTGGTGTGAGAATCCTGATTTGCGGCCGCTTCGTTTTCTTTCTCTCTCTGTACGTCTTCTTGGAAAGTTTTCTCGGCGCAATTCTCGCACCTTCCAACTTTGGATCAGTTTTTTGCCACAATAAGTGCAAGGATTATGCGAGTAAATATGGTAAATTTTAGCCAGATTATAATGCACCTAAACAGCAGGCTATCTACAGCAATCTGAGTGGCTAATACACTCAAACTTCGTTATAAAAATGTTCCATCTTACTTGAAAACAATTACTTTATATCCGAAAATTTATTATAAAGGTTACTCCTAACTGTCTATTGCAAGACTATTTTTAATTTACTTCGGTATAACCGACATTTCGTTGTGTTCATGAATGTATGTTGTTCAAATAAAAAAAAAGGAACGATTGATTCTGTTAGTATAATTGAGTCTTTCCATTTCAGCCATGGTCTTGCAACATATTAAGTCCCACTTTATTTAACCTCGTGATGGTAGGACTTCGTGAAATTTTGCCAAGTACCATCCTCATATCCATATATGCTGACGATATTTGTCTATGGACTTCGGCTGTAACTCGTCTACAAGTACGTGCAAGAGTCCAGCAGGCTGCCACCTTGACATGCTCATATCTCCGCAAGCAAGGTCTTTCCGTCTCAACGGAGAAATGTGCATTGGTTGCGTTTACCCGCAGAGCTATGACACAATACCCCGTTACCATCAATGGACAAAATATTCCATACCAGAAGAACCATCGCTTCCTGGGTGTGATCATTGACCGGGACCTTTCGTGGAGTGCCCACTGCAATTACCTGAAGAGAAGGCTAACTTCCATTGTCCATATAATGCGGTTCCTCTGCGGAAAATCTTGGGGCGCATCTATAAGGTCAATGATGCAGCTATACAGAGCACTGTTTCTGGGATTTTTGCGCTACAGCTTGCCGTTACTGGCAAGTACGTGCAAGACGAACATCCGCACTCTCGAAAGTCTACAAGGACAAGCACTACGCGTGTGCTTAGGATTGCCGCGATGCACCTCAACCTACGGGGCAATTATGATCGCAAGAGAGCATCCAATTCGAACATACATCACCACTGACAATTTGAGAGCCCACATAAGACACCTCTGCCGAGTTCCTGGTCACCATGTTGCAGTGTTGCCACTTCAAAGACCACACGCGATCTTTTCAAAGATTATTTCTGCCCATAGAGAATGCCTCCCTTTTGGCTTCACTCCCGCAACTAGACCAGCGTCACCCCCGTGGTGCCTACAACAACCACAGGTGTGCCTCACTATTCCGGGAATAACGAACAAGAGCCATCATTCAACAGTGGTTCTACGACAGGTGACATTGTCGCTACTCAACGAAAAATACGGCCAGAGGACCCACATTTACACCGATGGATCGGTCTCGGCTGACAGCTCCACAGGTGCTGTTGTCATCCCGGCGTACCAGGTCACTATAAAGCTCAAACTGTCGCATAGGACAACATCCACAGCAGCGGAGCTTGCCGCCTTACGTGCTGCTATACTTTATATTGCGGAGGCCCGACCTCAAAAATGGGCTGTGTTCTGTGACTCCAAGGCATCCCTTCAGAGCTTGCAATCAGCTTTACGACAGCGGGAGCACCAACAACTAGTGAATGAAATAAGAGAAGTGATTCACGAAGTTTTATCGAAAGGACATGACTTGGTGTTCCAGTGGTTACCGGGACATTGTGGTATTGTCGGTAATGACCTTGCTGATAATGCTGCCCGATCCGCCCACGCGGACGCCCAGACAACCCCAATTCCATTGTCGAGAACCGACGCTGCAAGGGGCCTTCACTCGTTCGCTAACACCATGTCGGAAACTTGGCTGAGTGACCCCAGTGTCAGGAACCGCCGCCTACACAAATTGGACCCATCGAGAAAGCTTCAAGTTCCATCGGACCTCTCCCGCCAGGATGCAACTTTACTGTGCCGCCTGTGGTTAGGAGTAGCTTTTACAAAGGCGTACTCCTTTCGCATAGGAATGGCGGATAGCTGCCGATGTGAATCGTGCGACACTGACGAGACAATAGAACATCTACTGTGTTCATGTGAACGTTTTGCGAGCGAACGCAATTTGCTACGCGAAACGTTGGAGACACTAGACAGTAGACCTTTTTCCGAAGAGAAGATACTTGGCTCATGGCTCTACGCGTCGCTGGCCAGCAAAGCGACGCGGGCACTGCTAAGTTTTCTGAAGACGACCGGACTACGCGACCGCTTATAAGCGTGCAATGGACAAGGTCCCACCAACATACACGTTGCCCTTCACTTCTCTCTCTCTTCTCCTTTAATCCCCTCACCCCTTCCCCCAGTGCAGGGTAGCAAACCGGACGTGCGTCTGGTTGACCTCCCTGCCTTTCATTTCTTCCCTTCCTCCTCCTCCTCCCTCCTTCAAGCACAGACCTATTGCATATTAATCTCGCCAGGCTCGTGCTGAATCTTTGCGTAACTTAGAACTGCCATCAGGCTAGATGTCACGCTTAAAACATGACTACATTAGGCCGACTGCAGGTTAGGTGTAGGGCTCTGTGCTTTCGGAGTTTATTTCCTTGAAATTCGAGGGTGTTTTTCCGAGTTTTTTTTGGGAAAATGGTGTGTTTATCAGAGTTCATTTCTCACTAATCTTCAAAATTAGGTATTTAATTTTTCATTGTAAGTTGCTGCAATTGGTTCTTATTTATCTTATTTCCAAGGAAAATGCTTTCTGTTATTGTTGATTGTTGTGTTTCTCCATCCTTTCAGTGTCTTTCTCACTTCCTGTTCATTTAACCTCTTAGTAAGACTGTTGATATGCAATGCCAGATTTTTTGCCTAGCCTCCTTCATTTTTCTTGATGAAAAATGAATGACCTATCATTAGTCTTTTTCTCAGAACTGCTATCTTAATGAAATATGAGTATGAAAACATCCCAACACACTATGTGCATATTAAATGCCTGGAAGGTTTGAACACACATACATACAAGTACAAATACTTCATTGCAAAACTCCTGCGCTTTATCGCATCACAGCCCTAAAGCTTGTAATAAAGGCAAGCATACTTTTCGAGGTTGCTACCGTTAATGGAGGTGCACACCTTTGGATGATGCTTCTCAGTTTTGAAAATGCTCTTTGAACATTAAAAATGCTTTTTTAAAATCGGAGCTTATCGGATAAATCTGGATTGTCCAAAAGTAGTGGCAAATGTTTATCTGTCCTTTTTTTTTTTCGGATTTATCCAAAGACATGGACCCTGGTTATGAGAGCTGTCAATACAGTGTTCCTCAGTCATATCGTGATATTACAACGTAAACTGCGACAGTTGTTGTTACTGTGATACAGTGCCACAAAGCCAGATCACTCTCCCTCTGCAGTTTGGTTCCCTTCTTTGCATGAGTCTATGTTTTAATAGCTGCAATTAGCCTTTAACTTGCTAGGTATGCAATGTACGGTATTGTTTGCTGAAAGTTGTATACGTTCATTTTCTTTTAATCCAGGGTACCTACCGTGGCCCGTGGGTCCAGAGTGAATTTGTGGCTGTGTTGGTTGCTGCACTACTGTGGTACTTTGCCTACAGTGCGAAGGCAAAGCTTCAGTCATAGGACTTCTGTACATGCACGCATTCATGTTGTTTCATCATGTCTGTCTTTCCGTCTCCTTTTTTTTTTATACAAAAAATAAAGGGATCCAGTGGCACCTACATGCCTTTCTGTCAATGAATCCTAGTATTCTTTTTGTGTGTTGAGCTCAGTTATAACTAGGTAATGTGCTGTGCATGCAGTTAACGTGCAAAATATTTTTGTGCATGTGCTACCAAAAGTTATACGTGAAATGTGCCTTAGTGCACTGTTTTTTTTTTCTAATGAAGCCATTCTTGTTACAGCATGCCAAATGTGATAACACTTGTATATTTACATATTGGTGTGCATTTAAGGTAACACCGAAGTGGTAAAAATGAAAAGGGCCACGACACCCAATTTTCCATCGTAATCAGTAGTACGCGAGTTAATCTTTGTATGTGCACAAACAAGCAGTAAATTTTAGAGTAATTTTTAGATTTCAAGCAAATAGTGACTTGGCCAAATAGTTTCTAATCGATTTCAAGTAGTATATCGCATATGACAGAGAAAAATGATTATATTGGTCATCACCCAGCCAACCTGGACAGTTCTTTTAATTGAAACAAGGCATGTACAAACGTCATTCTTTTTGGTTCATAGGAAGTGAAAGCAACTTTGTATAGCAGCAGGATGTAACCTTCAGTAAAACGCCAATAATAACATGTAAAATACATTATGGTTTTGCAATTTATTATACTTGGAGCACATAAGAAGGCGTAACAACCAAAGCTAAAAATTGAGAATCTGTGTGCGGGCAAAAATATAATTCAGCTTTGACGTGGGGCTGCCTGACAGCGTGGCTATCCCTCGAATTTATGTATTCACAATATAGCACCCCTTGCACTGCAATGAAACCACCTTTGCAGTGGGAGGGAGGGGGCTACATGTGGATTATTACGTACCTATTAATTCGTTTTGAATACGTACTTTGAAATTTCTGGTAACTTAAATTTGAATACTATAATTGTCTAATATAAGTGCTAGAATATTTGCTCTAGCTCTAATTATAATATTGTTATAAACACGCGAGCAGCCAGGTAGTCTGACAACGCTGGTGCACTTGCGAGCCACGACATAACAAGCTGCGTCTTTTGTGAGGGTTTGTACTCCTGCCAACGATATTGTTTCATGGTGAGCTGTGCTTACAGCGGTGAAATTTCATCTTCAGCTTGGCGTTGAAAATGGAACAAATCGCAGCAACTGAAGCTTGGGTAAAATACGACTACTCCATGAACACGCACCATGGCAATGTGACGGTCGCCTGCAAAGGTTGGAGTTTGTAGCCGATGACTTCTGCGACTCATTTTGCGAAAAAATATTCTTTTACAGTCCTTTTTTTTTTTCATATATTTACCGGCACAGTGAACCCTCTACTTATTTTTTCCACTGAAAATTGCAATTCACCAACGGTGTCATGGCCCCTTTATTATTGAGCCCCCTGCTATGTTGTCTGCCATAACATTCTGTTCAGTATGTGTATGCTAAACCCAATTTTTTTTGTTCTGCAAACTTTTGCTGCATGTGAAGAAAGGTTCAGAATTGCTTTTAATTCTTCACATGGAAGCAAAGTACTGGTCTGTCCTAAAGTGACTAATGTTTGATGGTGTGTGCATGCTTCCGCCACTGTGGGTCCTTCCTCTCCGACCACGTCCTCTGTCTGCTCATTTAACACGCCTGGCAACTGGCATAGATACAGTCTGTCCAGTTGGCTTGCTTGACCACACTGCCTGTCAAGCGTATTACTTGCAAAGTTTCTGTTCTCTGGTCTGCTTCGCTCGTATACAGTGTCTTGGCATTGCGTAGGGTTCTTCCAAATGGAGCTTCCATGATGCCGTGCTCCAACTAGACTACGGGAAGGACTCCCTCCAATCTCCACTTAAAGGTTTTGGCAAATGAAGAATTGGTGGTCCACATTTTTTCGTTCCTTTGTGGGGTCATACAATGAAATTGGCTGCATGTTTTTTAACTGCATTTTTTTTTAATTACAAACAGCACAATTCACAAGCAGTGCATTGATGCTGTGGTGTCAATTTCACAGTAGGTCAAATAATAGTACCTGCTAGAGTGGCGAGAGGTGCATCGGTCTCTCAAAACGAAAGTTTGTACTTGTGCTCGCACATGTCCCGTTTATGCTGGAATCGCAATGTTATGAATTGCCAATTCCGTTCACGATGAGGCCTAGCTGCAGAGAATCTCAGTGCGAGCAGCTCAGACGTGTCATTATTGTGTGTGGCATTATGCATCGGTAATGAGCAATGTCATAATCATTGCCAACTGACTTGGCAATCCATGCCAGCGTGTGAATACAAGCATGTTAATTGCACTTGCAGATCATTGCTGAGTGGCCAGTCTCGGCTTGTTGGTATATTTTTAATAGTGATGTTGTCCTATGCACCATTTCGCCATGTTTCAGTAGCAACAAGCCGATCACTCAAAGTTACTGAAAATGTTTTCCTTGATAATTTACGACAATAATCATAGAAAAATCTAAAAGATTATCATGTTGTTATCAAGACTCTGGAGCAAAATACAGTCATTAGCAGTCCACTTAGGTGTACGTGGCATATTTTTCATCAGCAAGTGCTTATATATGTCATCTTGAAATGCAGCCAGGTGAAAATCGAGACAAAACTTTGACATTGTGGCAGAGCCAGACATGGTAGCTGCAGATTTTGTGTGCTAGAGACAGACAGCGTTATAAGAGTTAAATAAAATTTACTGACACTTACAACAGCTTTTGATAGGACATACACAAAATACACACGCACCAAGTGAACAAAACAATGTTTTCATTGAATCTGCAACAAAGCAAAGTTACAAAAAGAAAGCATGATGGCATGGGGTGCATGTATATTGCCGAGTAATCGGTGGTACAGCTGAGAGGACTGATAGGTTAACATTCAGTATGGTATCACTGCAAGCACCGAACCAAGTGCAACGTTTCGTAAGCAGCACTGATGTACAGAGCTGTCCACCCATAGGGGGAACGCTCCACTAATATTCAAAATGTTGCCACAACTTAGATGTGTGCCAATATTGAAAAGTGACACTGTGAAGCTGCAGTATATATGCAAATTCTCCCTTCGAAAGTTCTAGGGGCTTGTTCTGTTCCTGCCACAGGTCACTCGCCAACAGCCTGGTCTTGCGACACTCCTTGAAAGTAAAAATTCCTTGCTGTGGCGAGGATTGCTTTGCTAGGACTTTTTTCTAAATTTTTATACCGCTGTACAAGAATGGCTGCCCCACTTCCTTAAAGGGCTCTAGCAACACTTTTCCGAGTTATATTGGAACGGTCTCACTATTAGGGCATGACGTTTCACAAATCGCATGCCGCAACAAATTTTAGAATCCATCAAACAACATGACCGGAGTTGCAGGAATTTGTCGCACACTTTAAGTGCTTTCCCTCCATCTACAAGCTAGTGTGCTGGAAGCTATGCAGAGAAGAGGCTGTGAAGGGGGTAAGATTCATCTCTCCATCAGCGGGCGTCGTGAACTTGAGCCCTTTTCTTCTTTTCCTCGAATGCGTGGCTTACTCTCTGTATGACCGCGGGTGCGTGGTGGTGGCCATAGTAGCTATGCAGCTGGCGATGCTCAAATTAGCGAACAGCCATGAGCTTTGAGATTATGGCGCAATGATTTGAGTATACAGCATCATACTATGTAGAGAGAAGAGGGAGAAGTTTCTAGATGACTTTGAAAATTCCAGGCCATGCACTGCTTTCTAATATTTGGCTTGCTTGTTCTTGGAAATTCTGAATACTGATGAACAGCATTTGCTGACTACACTCGAAAAGTGTTGCAGGGCCCCTTTAATAGATATGCTGTAAATCATAAAGAAACGATATGATGACTCGAGCAGGCTTTGATAAACCACGTTAAGACTGTCTTCAGTGCTTAACGCCAAGCTTAAGTATTCCGTAAAGGCTCGAACACTAGTGAGATGTAATCCTTAACATAGAACGATTTTCTTTACATTTCATTAAAATGGTGTGTCTAAATGTCTAGACATTCTGCAGTGCCTTTCCTTCTGCTTACTTGCAAGAGCTGCTATGCCTTTGGTATGATAGGCCATGATGGTTAGCGACCCACGAAAACTTGTCCAAAATAATTCACATTTTTTTATGCCTGAATCAATTTCAACTAACCCCTGTAGACTAGTTATGTCCCATCTGGCAGTGGTCAGGTCAAGTGATAAGATGTGCACACATACATCAAGCACATTTTGTGCCGCCTGCACAACAGTTGTGGCAACGAGAGTTTATGGGTTCGTGTTTTGCATCTAGGATGCAGATTCAGCAATTGCATAACTCTTGGGAACTATTGCTTTTGGCGTTTCAGTATTGGCTTAAAGAAAATATGTGGCTGCTGCCACAGCAGTATTCCCCAGGTATAAATTTCGGAAGCTTTCATAAGTATTACTTCTGATGGGTAGCATTTAAGTACAGCCACAGTGATCAGAGTTCGGCATACAAAAGCTGGCTTGTGGCCAAAAACAGGATCTCAAATAGGAATTACGAATGCTGGCTGCAAGTTCATGTGAGAAAACTTCCATGGCACTGCTTTTCATTTATCTAGTATGGCTCCTGCTTTTGCCATCACTTCATAGTTAGCAAAACTGCAGTGCTGGAGGAAAGCACCCCAGAACCTACTTTAATAGAGAGATATAGCTGAGCATTTACATTCTGCTCTGGTCAGTTGTGTGTATGCTAGCACTTTCCACACTAGTGCATCGTGGCAACAGTTGTGCACTGGAACAGAACAAATATATGAGCAGCAGTGCATAAAACATGTGTCTCTGCTGTAAAGCCGATGGTGCACGCACTTGGCTTCACTTCGTTTAGCAGCTAAGTTGACGGTGTCTTGGTAAGACATGCTAATGGAAAACATGAAATCTCTGCAATTTTCTGCACTGGCTTGGGATGCTACACCCGAGCAGAGCGTAAGCAACGCACAGCTTGAAACATTTCTAGACGGTTTTGTGATCGGAACTGCATGACACTCACACGTAGTGCAAGGCATTGACGAGTGCGAAGTTTGTAAACGATGTTGAAAGGTGTTCATCACGCATTCCTTGAGTATGATGCACAGAAAAGTTTGTTTCTTGCTATATTTCATGATAAAACTTTAGGGCTTTCTGGCTTATAGACACTTAAGTTTACATTACCATCTAATACTACCTTGTCTACATTCTTTATTGCACCAGTATCACTAGCATACAGGAGCTGAAAGCATCCCTGACATGTTTGGGTAGAATGCCTGCTGCTTTATGAATATTGAATGAGTGCATTTATTCTTACGCTCTCTGCTGTCCTGTCAAACAGTAATGAGGACTCCATTAACAGCTGTTTTAAGGGGGACAGTTCACAAAAGAGTGCATTTGAGAATTTCTTGAACACCTGACTTAATGAGTGAGTGAGCCACTTGTGCTGTTGTATTTGCATGAATATATTGCTAGAGTTCACTTCCCTACGCATCAGAAGTGAAAATTTAACATGATGGTCATGACAAGAATTAACACTGCATCCGAAACCCCAGAAAACTAGTCAGCAGTGTAGACTAACATGGCACCATTCCTTTGGGCTGCTGTCGTACGCTATGTGCACAAGGTAATCGTGTTACGAGCCATAAACAACCTGACGTTGCTTATCTTCAGCAGCTCAGATGACTGGCACTTGAAAGCAACATAAAAATAATAAGAAAGATAGCTGCTTTACACTTAGTAGCAAAGTATTGTTTTGACATGAGCTATAGTTTTGTTAGAATTGAAACACAATGTAAAAATTATATTCATGCAAATACGCTGCTTCAATTATCTTAATGCAGACGCTTGGGACTTGGTTTCAACCGCAGACAAGTTGTATATTAGACTAATACCACCTTGAGTATTTGTCAACTGATTGGACCTCGCTCCAGCATTTCACGCCGAGACGTGCGCTTTTTTGGGGGGAGGAAACGAGAGTACACTTGTTTCGTTACGTTTGTGTCACCATGACACACAGCCAATAATTTAAGACAGCACAAGTAATTGGTCCCGGTGGGCCGTTGTTAGCACAGTGCAGGTCTTGATTCCTGCAAGTTATACACGTTAAAACAAGCTGCTTTAATGTTCTGCACTTTGTGTTCACATCACTTCACAGAAACGGAACGAATGAGGGACGTCGTGGTGAGGCATGGAGCGTGTAGTGTGCATTCTTGCTTCCAATTTGTATCTAGTTAGTGCGCACACCTCCAACATCAGAAACATTGCATGCAGGCCACACTGCCTGTTCAGTATGAGCGAGTATGAATTAAATGTGGCCAAAAACGATAGTGAACAATGCGAATTTGAAAGGAACAGTTTGCATCACTGTCATTTTTCCTATCGCTTTAGCTATTCTTCATCGACTTTGTACACAGCCCCTCAGCAGTACGTCTACAACTGTCTTTACAGATGATATTTCACGTACACACACATACACCTGTGACACGCTTACAATGTTTGAAACACATTCATGGTGAGAGTATCTGAGAGATGTGCAGTCTAGAGCAACGCACATTGTGTAGTTCCTTCTAACAACAATGCTGACATGCAGGTTTTTTTTTTTGTCCCGTGTAGTTGTCTCATACACTGAATCCACTCTGGCATTACAAACAAGACACGTATAGTCTCAAGCACAACACTTAATCAGCGTGCATTGGCATGCTGCGTACAGTACAGCAATGACACACCGCCACATCATAGACGCTGCCGGGTGATGAGCATCATGTACAAGAGCTCAGCGCACAGCGTGTATTACAACATCTTTACAATCTACTACTCTATTGTACAAGCTCATCTTTGGAGGCTAGCCTCTGCAACAAAATGTTGAGTGTTTCCGAAATCAAGCGGCTACTGAGCAGCCAGGCTCACTTGCAAGACAAACACTTGAAATCTTGATAAACAAAGTTCACAAACAACTATACAATTACCCGCATGTATACAGAAAGTCGTAAATACTGCCAATGAAGGCAGACCAAAATAATGTTTCATTAACCTCTTAAGCACTTTTAATGGGCTTAGCTTGGTAAGAGAGTACATTTCAGCTTTGTTTCCTTTACTTAGACATTTTCAGTGTTTGAAGACATAATCTTGGTGACTAAAGACTTTGTCTTGGTATTGAAAACTTTGCTTCGAACAAGCTCAGTCCATGGCACTACTCCCTTTTTCAATGTAACTTGACCATCAGAACTTCTGATTCACAGTTTTGTATCCTACTGCATATATCACTAGATAGTATCAGTGCCCTTTGTATTTTACACCATGCATGGTATCACTTTGTTAGTGTCTAGGATGCATTTTTTCATTTCACTTCATGTAATCGTTCACATCGGAGCACTAAAAAAATATTTCTCCTTGTGTCCAGCTGCATTTTCTGTGGCAATGACAAATATATAGTGTTTCGTAAAGAGGAAAAATGAGCATCACATTAATTGGTTCTTAAATGTTTTTAAAAAGAGGTACATTTGGAAATGAGCCATAAAGAAACAGGCTGAGGTTACATCAGGTGATTGAAAGAAAGCACTTACGGGGTTAACATGTAAATCTGTTTGATAAAGAACATGTCTGTCTTTGTGCACAGCGACTCCATAGGCCATTTATTTCTTGATCTGAGGTGCAGTCAGTGCAGAAATTGGCACGGCAAATCACTTTACCAATATCTGCCTGTAGCTACCACTACTTCAGCGCTGCTGTGCTAATCAGCCACGGCCCATAGGTGCTACAGCCATCGACAAAGTTTAACATGTCATTTTTCTTGCGTGCCTGTTTTGCAGTTAAGGAGGAGGAGGAAGCAACAAAAGGGAGAAAGCAGGGAGGTTAACCAGAAAGACATCCGGTTGGCTACCCTACACTGGTGATTAGGTTTTGCAGTTAAGGTCTCCTATTAATGTATATAAGAACTTCCCATCCTACTGCATTGTTTGTATGCACTTTTTTTTATTTTCCCTTCCGTATGCTATGAAGCTGTGTACATCCCGCACGGCCATTTGATTGTACTCTGGGCATCACCTACTCGTAAGAAACCTGCCAACTTACACAATGAGCCACGTTGGCTTCACCATGATGACAGGTGTCTCAATGACAGATGTTCGGATCCACTAGGTGGTAGCCCTCCGACCTTTCAACTGCTTCCTTCTCAACTTGCCTGTACTCTGCAGGATAGCTCCCTTCAGTGCTGTCACAGACAGCAGCATGTAGCTGTAAGTTCGGTTCAGCCATGCCACAATTACTTTGCCACCGAAATCTGAGCAAAATGGGTGTGCCCTAATTATCACATGGGACAGGGATAGGACAGCTGCGCACTGGTACTTGCACCTGAAACTAAGTCTTGCCCATCAAAGCCTGGTGCTCCTTCGCTCAAGTGTAGGAACAGCTAGTTCAAGCTCCTTCGACACATTTCACCTCAGCACACGGGTGCCTTCTATTTTTCCTTTTTTTTTTAACCATGCCTTGGGAAGCTTAGCCACATCCAGTCTATAGGAGCGGAACAACACAATGCACAGGCATGCGATCAGTGTCACGCACAAGAAAATTCCTCGCGACACACAGGTCACACGCTCAGGAAAGCGGTGTATTGTGTGTCCATATATTGCCTCATTGGTGGAAATGAGGTGGCATGTCTCGCAGCGCTAGAGGAAACTACCGAGACAGAGTACAGGTCTATATGTAGTACACGGTGAACGTATCGATACTGAGATCAGGCTTCGACAGATGTTTAAGCTTATACATCCAAGAAACCGTGTCTCTGAACGAGCGGCTGCAAGATCTTTAAGCCTTTTCCCAGAACACGCGCTTCTGTAGCGTCATCACAGGTCAACTGGTAGAATAGCTTAAGTGCATTCACAACTTTATCGCAGTGCGGGAGGCGACTCTGTGGCATCAAGAAATCTACTGCGAACACCACCGATGAATGCCTGGTCAGTCATGTTCTACGATGCACACCGCGCGTAGGCAACGTTACTAGATAGCATAAAATAATCTAGTAACGTTGGCGCGTAGGTACCACGTGGAGAAACACGCGGCGCCCCCTCGCGACTGAAAGGTGCTGCAACGTGCCGAAAATTACGCCACGCGCGACACTGGCGCCTCCTCGCCCACGAACGAGCCTTCGCTGGCCATCATCGCGCGCAAGCTTTGTTCGTGGCACGTGCCGAACATCCGCCCGTAACACCGTGGTTCGCTGGGGCGCTAATCGCCATTGTCGAATTCGGCCATGTTGTTTTGTTCCGCCATTGGTCAATCCTGATTGGCTTAAAATGCCGCCATCGTGAAATTTGACAAGGCAGAGTTTCCTTGTTCTGCGCGCCTAAGACCGTTTCACGCTCAGGCCTTGCACCGCACGAGCATGCACAAGAATGAAGGAATAGAGAGGACAAGCGGAGTGCTGGAACAATCAGACACGTTTGTCTATGGGCGTGCGCTGCTGCGATTCAAAGATATTTATTTCCGTAGAATCGTTGTTCAACGTCAATATCCAGCACCGGTGAAGGGGATTTTGGTATCGCACAGCGCAGTCGTTCTTGCGAAGACGCGAACAAAAAGGGTACTCGGACTAGATCAAACTTTAAGCTGCAGGTGGCGCTGCGGGCGGATTCGACGGCAAATGGCTGCCATTGGGCGCTCGACTCGCGACAAAACGAAGCGCTAAAGAAGCGAACATTTCGCGCTTTATCAGGCTCGCTCGGCGGTGCAGGGAGGCGCCGCAGAACACGCTGCGTTTGTTTTTCGGACGGGCGTTCGCGCGAGAAGCCGCGGAAGGACACTAACGCGGTCAGGAAGTTCGTGCGGGCGCGAACGGCATGCACGCTTGAAGGACGCCGCCATGTTCGCTTGTTAAAACCGCCCGCGCGTATCTCTAGAGGCGAACGGTTCGACGGGTTTATGACCTTCGATGACGCGGTGCTAGGGAAATGTCCCCAGGGAGGAATGACGATGAAGCGCCGAGTACGTTTTTTGCGGACCCTGCGGAGTGCGTTGCCGCGATGAACAACGGTGCGTGCCGAAGCTGCGAAAGGGGCGCTTATTACGCGTGTCTATTCGTATATTCCGATCGCGTCCACAACCATTTGTTTGTATATGTATATTATCGCACAGCGCGACATTGCTACTATATACACACACAAAATAGAATACAAAATATGAAAAAAAAAGAAAACGTTTCGAGGGATCCCGCTCAGTGCAAGAACACTTTGATAAAGAAAAAAAAAAGACAGGCTCGCATGGGATGTTTGACATATTTTCTCAAGCGCGAATGGCTTCCCTTCTCTAAGTGAGGTTTACTGCTCTAAATTAATAAGGAAAACAAAAAAATTGTCAAACAGATCGAAAAGACTGTACTCGGAGAAACTTCTAAAAGCAGACAGCATATCACATGTTTCCATGGCTGGTCCGCAAACAAAGTATTGAAATACTTGATTGGTGGGAAGTTCAGTTAAAGCATACCTGACAACTTCATATCGGTGTCATTTGATCACGGAATTGCTCTTCAACGCAACAACAACAAAAAAATTAAGAAGAAAGAAATGTACAGTAACGCGATGACTATGGGCCGCATTGCGAAGCGAACTAGAAGTACTTGTAGTACGGTATATATACACACTGCACTCGGTAAACCGCTATAGCCCAGTTTAAGAGTCATTCATGCGACCGCTGCCTTACCAGTGGCTGTCTGCTTAAATTACCCTGGGCTTTGTAATATCGGTTTGCCGAGGTGATCACGTGACGTTGTTTTTTTCCCGTTCAATCACGGCGTGCTCCGGCTTTTAGTCCTAGGGTGCGGCTCGCCCGAATCTGACATACTTTTCTCCATCAGCATCACACGTCGCAGACGCGCGTCAGCGCTGAATCAGCCAGTAGAGCGATGCCCGCCCCCTCAGAACAAAGCAACGGAGTCCGCATGAACAAGTCCACGCGACCTCCAGTTCCGGACATGCAAGAATGCGTGGTGGTACACGCCTGCACGGCTGTTCACAGAAGACGTGGCGCAGTCGTCCGCTGGGCGCCGTTCAGAGGATGGTGCACCCGCAGCAGCAGGTCTGCGGGTAATCCGGCGCGTACGCTTTCTTCTCGTGGCCAAACACGCTGAAGGTGCCCACGTGCGAGCGCCACTCGTAGTACACCGTCGACACCGGGATCACGCGCACCCGCTGTCTCTGCACGAGGTTCATGTAGAGAGAGATGCATGAGTCGGCTGTAGCGGCGAAGGTATATTCGTCCGCGATTCTCGGGTGGAAGCGAATACAGACACGGTAGGGGAAGGCTTGGGTGTCTTCGCAAACACGTGCAGACACCCAAGGCCCGTATTCGCGAACCAACCTCAACCTTACAAGTGTGGCAGCTTGGGCTAGTTGGTATGGCATGACGATAGTTATAGCGCGAGAACACAACACAGAGACAAGAAGGACACGAAAGACACTTTCGCGCTCGTGTCTTTCGTGTCCTTCTTGTCTCTGTGTTGTGTTCTCGCGCTATAACTATCGTCATGCCTCAACCTTACCTCGAGTTTCCCTTATCGATGTTAAGCCTTTATTGCGCTTGATGAACAAAGTAGGCCCGTATGCATTCCCCATTCTTGTTGTCATCTTTGACCCTGTTACCATTTCTGTACCCTTATAACTCCCGTAGAGAGTACAGGAACTTGAGGAAAACGTGAGGTAAGGCCGAGGTTGGTTTGTGAATACGGGCCTAAGCCTCCTACACTAGTGGTATACCTCGAACATAGATCGGTGAACTCGGTCATGAGTCCACTCACTCGGACTCAGATAGAGCAGTGAGTCCGAGTGAGATCGGTTGAAGAACATTTTGCCGAGTCTGAGTCCGAGTGAGTGCAAAGCGCAAAACATATTTCGCGAGGGAGTCTGAGCGAGCTCCTCAAGTTATGTTGATCTATGACCTCGAACTATGCAATAACGATTATTAGGTCATTTCGAACGAGCTAAAGACTGCCGTACAACACACCAAGGAGTGCCTAAGTATTCCGATGGTTCCCACCCTTCACCAAGATTAGATAGCCCAAGCCTTAGCGACAGCTGGTAGCAGTAGATCGCGCAGCACCCGAGGGATACCGGTCGACTCCCTCTACGAAGCGTAATCAGCCTACCTGCGCACATGGACGTCGGCATGGGGGTGCAAAAGGGGCACTTTCCCCCCTCAAGTCTCACCAGCACTCACCCAAGCTACAGCAGCGCTTTCCCCTTCCTCAGCCGCGATGCAACATTAGTTTGCACCCCCCAAGAAAAATTCCTGCCGACGACCATGCCCACGCATCGTTTCCCTCGTATTGGTGCAATAAAGTTTTAATCAATCTAGCGACCTCTGTCTGCTGGTTAGACAGAAGTGAAACAGAAATTTACTAGGATGCATGGATGGATGTATGTATGGATGGGTGGATATGGCTGTACCCTTTAGATAGGGCGGCGGCTAACGCCTCCTAACCGTAATACTTAGTGAACAAAAAACTATAGTTTTACAGTATCTTTTTTTTTTTTAAATAGTGAAGCTAAGGGCTGGCATTTGCAGTTAACGATTTAATTTTCACTCGTGCCTTGATTGTAGCCGCCAATCATATAACCTCCTCCTTGTCATTTCTACCCGCTTAAAGTCTATTTTGCCCTCGCTGTCCCTAAACCCCAGTGCTTTGAAAAACTCTGCGCCATCATCCTGAACTATAGGGTGAAGCCCTTTAGAGAATATTCAATGATCAAGTATTCGGCAGTTTCCTCCTTCTCTCCACACGCACTGCATACCGTGATACTTCTTCGTATTTGGTGCGATAAGTCTTGGTTCACAATACTCCCGTCCTGGCCTCAAACAGTAGAGAACTACTCTGGGAATTCTCATAGATCCTTTCCTTGGCAACTTACTGCTTAAAAGTTTGATGGATCTCTAGTGCCGACTTCTTAATCATGTCTATTCTCCACATGGCTGTCTCCGTTTCCTTCACCTTCTTCTTAATAGATAGTTCTTTTTGGTTTTTCATCATCGCCGCTGCGTTCCTGTTGCCTATAGTCATCACGTATATTTCGTGTTCCCTTAGGTACTCGATCCCATCGCTTATCCATACGCCCAGGTATTTGTATTTATCCGTCATTTCTAGCGTGACCTCCTGTATCCTAAGCTCACTACGTTCATTATCATTAAAAATCATGACAACTGATTTTTCCTTACTAGCGAAATCGGCCAGCGCTCCATCTATCGTTAGCTGCAGCAAACATGCCGCGCCCCACGCGAGGCGGCGCTGGCGTCACTTGCAGCTAGTTTAATAGCCGACAACAAGGAAGATCTGCAGGGATTGATAGACATCTGTGGTAATGAGGCAGATAGGTTAAGTTTGAAGTTCAGCAGAGAAAAATCGGCAATCATGATTTTTAATTATAACAAAGGCAGTGAGCATAAGATACAGGAAGTCACGCTAGAAATAGTAGATAAATACAAATACTTGGGCGTAGGGATAAATAACGGGGCTTAGTATCTAAGGGAGCAGGAAAGATAAGTCATGACTAAGGGCCTCAGGAATGCAGTTGTAATGAAAAATAGGGCACAATAGGTATGACGCTGTGAGAGGGATTCGGAATGGTGTCATGGTCCCAAGTTTGACGTTCGGCAATGCGATCTTGTGCATGAAATCAGAAGTTTAAGCAAGGTTGGAAATTAAACAACGTGGCATAGGTAGACTTGCTTTGGGAGCACACGGGAATACCCCAAATCAGGGGGTACAAGTAGACATGGGATGGACATCGTTTGAGTGCAGGTAAGCTAGCAGCAAGACAGAATTTGAGGAGCGATTGAGAAAAATGGGAGAGGAGCATTGGGCTAGGAAAGTTTTCAGTTACTTGTACAAGAATAATGTCGATACTAAATGGAGGAAACGAAATCGAAAATCGTCAAGCAAGTATTTAGACAACAGCAGAATACCAAGCCAAAAGGAAACACCGGTTAAGAAGAAGGTGAAGTAAACAGAGAGGTACATGCGGAAGATGGGAATGCTTACGAAATCATCACTGGAGACCTACCAAACTTTTAAGCAGGAAATTGCAAGCGAAAATATCTACGATAATTCACGGGGTAGTTCTCTGCTCTTCGAGACTAGAACGGGAGTACTGCGGACCAAGACGTACCGAGCATGACATGAAGGCACAGACACGGTGTGTTGTGCGTGTGGAGAGGAGGAGGAAACGGCTGAACATTTGATAATGTTCTGTAAAGGGCTCCACATAGTCGAAGATAATGGCGCCGAATTTTTCAAAGCATTGGGATTTAGGGACAGTGAAGGCAAAATAGACGTTAAATGGGTAGACATAACCAGGAGGAGGCTAACTTATACGTGGCTACAATCGAGGCGCGAGTGAAATTTGATCCTTAAATACACAGTGATAGTACTTAACTTTATGGCTAGGTGGCGTGAGCCACTGTCCGATCTAAAGGACATGGTCGGATACATCCATCCATCCATCCAGCTGGTTGAGGCCACGCAGCAGAGCGTTCAAGCGTGCTGATGGCTGTACATACCGTTTTTGGCTGGCTGGAAATTTCGCTTATTAGTTACTGTAAATGCCCACGGTATAACTTCATCATTCGCTGCAGTCACCTGCGTTGTGTATCACAAAGCCGATATTGCAAATGAATGACCTCGCATGCCGAAAGCATCCAAAGCGCTTGTAGCTGCAATTCATCACGCGCTATCGGCCGGCCCACTGACATGTCATCATGACATCGAGGTCACGGATCTTGAGCAGAAGGAAGACAAACCTTCCTCAAGCCTTTCTGCCTTTCTGCATTTGCGCTTGCACTCAGTCAACGCTATAGCGCGGCAGAGTCCACGAGCAAGCCATCTTTCGCCTGTAGCAACGCTGTAGCAAACAACTGAGGTCTGCTTACGTTCCGAAAAACGTTAAGGATTTACTGCGACCTAATTTTAGCGCTACCTAACTCTTTAACAGACGCGCCAATAATAAGGGTTTATTTAGGTCACATAGTCATGCGTCTTTTCCTTCGTAATTCACAGGGACCCGAAATCTAAATAAATGTTTCCGAAATGGATCGGGCAGCGCCATAGGCGTGTGCAGGCTTCCCATTCAGTGACGGCGAAAGTTTGTCGAAGCGCCTGCCCTCCCTATTAAGTCAATGTATAGGGCAGACTTTGCGCCCCCCCCCCCTTTCTTTCTTGGGTGACTCAAAGGGCGGCCGCACCCCCCTGTCCCTCTCGTGCGCGCGCCTATGGGCAGCAACTGCACAGTATATCGCATCGTTGATTCGGATCAACGAAATTAAAATTAAAAAAATGTCCGAAACAGCGAAACTAACGAAATAAATAATTATAGAAGTTATATTAGTCGCAAGGTTCGTTCGGGTGAAGGAACAAGGTTCGCGATAACTAGGAAACAGTTCACTGGGCCGCTGGCGTTCGTCACTCGTCGGTTTATTGAAGATCTCGTCAGGGGATCAGGGCTACACAGCGACGAATGCGCCGCCGTGAACGAGGAGGTCGCCCCGCCTGGCTGCAGATCTTCACAGCGCAGCGCACAGTGAACTCGCTCAATAAACGGTCGGTCGCTGCTAGTTAAAGGGGGCCCCTCATCACTCACGGCCCACGCTCGATCAGTCTTCGCAGAGTCCCGAGCAACAGTGCATGGCGGCGCGTGTTTACCGTGGCAAGCTGCCACCGAGGAAGGCGGGCCGGACAGGCGGACCGACGTGCGCGGCACAAGCAAACGGTGCCGCGGAAGGGCCGGGAAGGCACGGCCTCGTCAAAAAGGAAACACGAAGGGACAAAGCGGTGCACTTGTCCAACGTGCGCTCGACGTTGCTGCTGACCGACGCGTTCAACAATATTCGCGGCGCGCTCCACGAGTTTCTGGCACGTGCGCAGCAACGCTTTTTTTGTCAAGTTTCGACATCCTCGTGACAAGGTGGACGGGCGGTCAGTGTGGCCGTGTCAGGTTTAAAAAAAAGAAAAGATAAATTGTGCTGGCAAATACGCAACATTTCCTTTATACATAACTGTAGCACATCGCTCACAGGCACATCAAAACGGCGTGACTTACCGCCACGAACGTCGTCTGGTTTCTGCGTGGTGGTGTAAACAACGCGGAGGCTTACAAAGAGTGTTCAACTTACATTGAGGACGACGCCCCGAGCAACGGAAACGAAGATTATAGGAGCGACCTCAAAGGAACAATTAGGGCATGGACAGGGCATGTAGAGCGTAGGCCAGATAAGAGTAACAGACTGGTTTCAATGCAAATGCGCGAGGAGGAAGACAAAATTAGGTGGGCAGTTTGATTTATTTGTGGGGTTTAACGTCCCAAAACCACCACATGATTATGAGAGACGCTTTAGTGGAGGGCTCCGGATATTTCGACCACCTGGGGTTCTTTAACGTGCATCCAAATCTGAGCACACGGTCCTACAACATTTCCGCCTCCATCGGAAATGCAGCCGCCACAGCCGGGATTTGATCCCGCGACCTGCGGGTCAGCAGCCGAGTACCCCAGCCACTAGACCACCATGGCGGGGCGTTAGGATGAAATTAAGAAGTTTGCAGGTGTAACATGCAGCAGATATCACATGCAGGACCAGGCTGATTGGCAGAACTTTAGAGAAGCCTTTGTCCTGTAGTAGGCGCAGTCATAATGGAGATTATGACACGCCGAGTGGCCCGGTGAAGTACGCGTCGACAACGCCGATATACCGCAAAATTGTAAAATTATGAACGCAACTAAAAGAGGGGAAGTAAGCGCGCTTATTTCGTTAGACACAACCTAAAATGAAATTGACAGACAATCTCTAAAGTTGTCATTGCAGCAATTTGGGTGAGATTTTAAACAAGAAGGATCGTTGTATTCCGTGGCGCACTGTCAAATTTCTTTACGGCTACATGTTGAGTAACTTCACTGGCTCAACATTCACGGCGGGGCTTGGAGGGGGATTCGATTCCCCACACCCCCGAAAATTTTCATATTTCCGTGTGTATACACACGTGCGCATCGCCTTCGTAATTGGTGCAGCCCGACTTCGTTTTTCGGCAGGTGCCTCAACCTCGCCACAAGGAAGCGAACGCTTGTCCGCATAACAATGGCCGTTTTAAACTACCCAAGCGCGCGCGAGAGAAAGAAGAGACTTCGTTGATCATATCTTGAAGAAGCTAACGGGAGCCCGTGAGAATCTCGCTAAACCGGGGTCTCCGCTCAGGATGGCGGTGAAAGTCGAAGACCAGGCCTTAGGCATGCGCACAATCTGGGAAGGGGGGTCTGGATACCTAAGAGAAGGGCAAAGTCAGTCTCATACATTGACATGATAGGAAGGGGGCGAGGGCGCTGCGACAAACCTTCGCCCCCCCCCCTCCCCGAAGGAAAACCCTGCACGCGCTTATCGGCATGGTCCCGGTTCCTCTATATCCCACCCGAGTTGCAGATCGTACTTAAAGCTTGTGATGACCTCGTTCTAGGCCTACCGAGATTTCAGCTCTGCCAGGACGTTGTAAGATACTGCAAGTACACTTGCCAAGTGCCCGCTATACGACATAATTCATCCTGTTGCAAGTAGCAATGGGCCCACTTCTTCGGTAAGGCAACACGCCACCTACGCATCTACTATAGTTCACTATAGCAAGTGCTTACTTTGTCGATGATGATTAAATGTGGGAGCACTTTGCGTTAGGATTGACCGTTGAAACACCCGCTAACTGCGTGAATTCCCCCCCCCCCTTTTTTTGACGCCTGGCGCGATGCCACGCTAATGCCAAGCGGTACTATACGTGTTAAGGAAGACTCGCTGGATTCCGTGCCGACCGGTTGTGCCCTCGCGATCTCCGACGTCAGCGTAGCTCTGGCCGACTGGGCTGGCCCTACGTGCTCTGCTGACGCCGATCTCCGACGACATCGTAGCTCTGACCTACTGGACTTGCCCTAAGCCATTTCCTGACGCCGACAAGAGCTCACGCAAGTGGTTCCCCGTCCTCGGACTCCCGTGACCGTGTTTCCATCTTTCCTATCTCTCCTATCCCCTCGATATGTCCTCGCTCGCTGGCCTAGCGCATCTCTCTTTCTATATACCTTTACTTCTATCCTTCTAATCCCTCCTCAACCCCATCCCCTGTGAGCTACTACTGAGGTGTCGCACCATGATGCAGACAGCCTCCTCCCGCATGACTCCCCCCGCATGACATTCAGGTGGCGTTTTTTCCCCCTTCTTTTTCGTAAGAAGCCTCAAACATTAGCGTGGCTCTGTGGTAGAACACCTGCGTACTAGTAACGTAGGTGGCCTGGGTTCGATTCTCGCTCGAAGAGAAAATTTTGATGGGTCGTTTTATCAGCGTCTTTCTCGATTTTTCGGTCACGAAGAAAAATTAATTTTTGCTCACAGCCAACGACACCGGAGTTTCTGCGAAACTATAGCTTCTTTGACGCTGTCGCAATGAAACACGGGTGGTCACGCGTCATCATCAATTAGGTACGTGACAGGCACGACTGAGTAAAGGTGTACGGTGCAGGATTGGCACCCAATTTTAGATGGTTTCTCACTGCCTTTTGCAGGTGCACGACTCGTTCGGGGTTAATATTAATCGAACTATTTATTTATTCATTTTGCCTCGCGATTTATTCACGTACAAACGTAAGCGAACGACCGAGGGGGGGGGGGGACGTCAAGGGACGGAAATTCAGGCAAACGCAAAGCTAGGGTATAAGCGTGACTATATACCACTGACGCTGCGGATTGTTTTATCGGCAGCTTCGTCGTCGTCTCCAATTGTTCACGAAAACTAATTCAATTACGCGGATTCACTTCGCCGGCTCGAACACTAATAGCCGTGCGCTCGGCTAAAGCTCGCTTAGAAGAGTTTTTTTTTCACGCTTCGTCAGTTGCCAAACGCACGAGCATAGATAGCCTTCGGGCACTCGACTCGAGTAATTAAGGCCCAGTCCGGCCCACGCAGCACGTGCGTCGCGTCGAATCCGGCTGTTCTTTTTTTTTCTTCTTCTTAAATCCTTATAGAACGTGTATATATATATATATATATATATATATATATATATATATATATATATATATATATATATATATATATATATATATATATATATATATATATATATATATATATATATATATATATATAAATTTGCGGCTGAAACGCTCTAGGCGGTTTCGCGATTGGCGAATCGCGCGCGTGTGTTTCCGCGGCCACGCTCGATTCGACACGCTTGCGTAGCCGGACGCAAGGACGCATCGAGGGTGCGCAACGTGCATGAGGAAAACGAAGGTTGGCGGGAGCGTGCACGTGTTAAGAGCGATAAGGCTTGTGGCAAAAAGCTTTTAATGGCACCAACATCGATGTCAGCAATAAATACGTTAGTCGCATAAGGTAGGCTAGTATTTTAAAAATGCAATGATAATAGTAAATCGAAGAAATAACGTAATCGAGTTGAGAATGTACACGTACGTACAGTGTTAGGCGTAAAATCCTCGAACGAGCGGTGTCGCTGGAGCTAACAAACGACAAGTGGTATTGACTTCTCAAAAGGGATGAACTTCATTATGCTAGCCCCTTAAATTTTTAACCAGCCTATCGAGGTCACCCTCCGGAGTGCCAGATCACCTACCCTACAGTATAGTTTCTTAAGATATGCCCCGAGGGCTCGCTCTCTGGATTTCGTGCCAACCGGTTGCGCGATCTCCGACGACAGCGCAGCTCTGGCCGACAGGGCTCGCCCTCCGCCATCTCCTGACTCCGACAAGAGCTCTCGCCGAGTGGTGCCCCGTACTCGGACTCCTGCGACCATGTCCATCTTTCCTATCTTCTCCTTACTTTCGTATGTCGCTGCCCCTGCGCCACGCTCTCTCCTCCCCCCCTCTCTATCTCTATACCTTTCAATCCCTCTTTACCCCCACCCTTCGTGAGCTACTATTGAGGTGGCGCTCTCTGATGCAGACAGTTACGGGGCTCACTTTTCTCTTTTAAGAATCATATAAGAGATGCCCTAAGCCACCTTCGCCACGCCCCCACCTCCCTTCCGATCCCAGAAGTGCCACTTTCAGCATATATATACAGCTGAGCCTCAAGACAGTGACGCAGCCAGGGTACAGCACACCGAGACCATGCGCTCCCCCCCGCCCCCCCCCCCCCAAAAAAAACTAACAAATTCTGCCTATACGCCCCGGCCTCAAGTAGAAAATGTTTGGCGCCATTCTTGACAACGGCCGAAACAAACAGGACATCGAGTTGTTGTTTTGTTTGCTTGTTTGTTTTCTCTCCGTACTCGGGGTAGCATAGAATATGCAAGCAGAGCGCACAAAAGGCACAAAGTTATCTATAAAAATAGCGCGGCGGGCCGGCCTGAAACCGCTTCGATACATAATCAAAGGTTCTTTCATTGTGTATCACAGCCGTACCGTGCCGTTGGGCCTGCCAAGCCGTTCATAGATAAGAGTTCTACCTTTTGTGTCCCCTGCCTTTCATTTGTCGGCTGAGCGATGGCGCATTTTTAGCTACAGCATTGGCGATTCGCTGATGAGCAGCAACGTGTAGTTATTATTAAATACCGATCCGTATATCGCGTTGCCTGCCCATTCAAACTTTTGTACTTCAATTTTTTTTCGCGCAACTCAGTTGAGATGGATTACCAACTCGCCCAGCAGTCCGTGCTTCTCGTAAACGTTAACACTGCGCATGCGCCGATGGCATTGTGACCGGCTTACCTGCATGAGGATCTTCTCCGACTTGAAAGCAGCCGCGTGCTTCTGCACCAGTTGCACGGAGGCCATGTTGACCGTCATGTCGGGAAAATGGTTGATCGGCCAAATCTGCGAGGGACAAATTAGGGCGCGCGAATGACGTCGTCCTGTGGATGACGTCGACTGCATCGTGCGAATGACGTAATTAGTACAAAAAAAGGCCCCTTCGTTTAGTTCAAGCCCATAGCGTGCGTTTTTGGCGCAATTATCAAAATGAAGACGATGTTTTGAAGACTATGTATTCCCAAGTTGCCGTAACAGGTGTGGTGTCCACGATAAGTTCTGACTGAATTCGGCTACCCTAACAACTGCGATACAACAAGCACTGGCTCGCGCTGGCTGATGTCGGCTGAGCGATGTTCAGAAGCAACGTAGTCATTATTGAATAGCAATCCAGAGATTGCGTTGCCCGCCCATTTATAAACTATGTGAAAACTTTTAAAACTTTCGAAATATTGATTGATATGTGGGGTTTAACGACCCAAAACCACGCTATGATTATGAGAGACGCCGTAGTGGAAGGGCTCCGGAAATTTCGACCACCTGGGGTTCTTTAACGTGCACGCAAATCTGAGCAGACGGGCCTACAGCGTTTCCGCCTCCATCAGAAATGCAGCCGCCGCAGCCGGGATTCGATCCCGCGACCACCAAAACTTTCGAAAGAATCAACAGGAAAGGCACTGAGAACACAAATACTTTACTGCATGTGAACACTTTCCCTATAAGAAAAAAAAAGCAGAGGAATGGCATGTCACGGATGGTGCGCGCCTTCCCCGAATCGGAGATACATCGGTGATCGGGCGCCGGGGGACGCATATATTTTAAGAGAGCAAATCGTTGGACAAGTTTGTGGCTCAAGCATACAAGCTGCATGTATTTTCAATTTCCGTGTCCTAATTGCAAATTTTATTTGTTGACTTGGGCAAAATGATCTAGCTGTCAGTGTATTATGTAACATTTTTTGTTGTTGTATCTTTGCAGACATAACGTGTTTATTCTCGCTTTTCCACTTTTTTCTTTGGTACACATGTTCTTTTAATTTCGCGACTATTCAGTGGAATATGTCCGTACAGTATTATTTGTATTGACTTGTGCTATGTACGGCCTGCGTGCCGAACTGTCGTAGGAGCAGAAGCCTTTGTCAGGCCACATGACCTTTAGCTTCTGCTTCCTTTCTGTTGATTGACTGATTTGTGGGGTTTAACGTCCCAAAACCAACATATGATTATGAGAGACGCCTGTAGTGTAGGGCTCCGCAAATTTCGACCACCTGAGGTTCTTGAACGAGCACCCAAATCTGAGCCCACGGGCCTACAACATTTCCGCCTCCATCGGAAATGCAGCCGCCGCAGCCGGGATTCGATCCCGCGACCTGCGGGTCAGCAGCCGAGTACCTTAGCCACTAGACCACCGCGGCGGGGCGATTCTTTTCTGTTATAAACAGAAGAAATAAGGTCAATTCAATTCAATTCTGAAAATAAAAAACAGCTTTGATTATACTGACAACAGCGCAACAAAGGACAAGGGATAGAAAGAACGCAGAGGAGCCCCGAATTTACAGCTGAAGTTTATTTCCCAAGCGGAGCGGAATATAAAGGAAAAAAATACACGTTCACAAAAGATTTCGAACCACAATATTTGCAATCCCAACTAACGCGCGAGACAATTGAGGTAGTAGAAGTTGGTAGACTTGGCAATACCTGCGTGAACATCCCGTCCATTGCTTTGACGGAATAAAAAGAGTGCACTATTTGTCCCACACGAATTCTCCTTTGTGTTTTTTTTTTGGCAAATAGTGGTTTGCAGTTTTCCGTTCACGTGCCTTTTTCTTTATATTCTGTTCCGTTTCGGAAATAAAGCACAGCTGTAAGTTCGGCGTTCGTCTGTGTTCTTCATATCCCTTGTCGTTTGTTGCGCTGTTGTCAGTATAATGACACTTCCGAATACCTTTAATGCTGCCTGTTTCAGCTATACTTATAACTGGCTACAGTGTGCGGCGATGTACGGTACTCACAGGCTGAAACGTGGCTACTTACGGCTAAGTAATGGATGTGCTTTAATTTCTACCATCTTCCTTGGAGAGCCGTATACGTTACATGGAGTGGCCAGATTCGTATATAGCGACAGGTCGAGGTCATCTCGATGAATTACGCATTCCAGTCATTCATTCACTAAACAAAACTCTATTAACGTGAGTACTGAAGTCAGGGTTCCTTCATACCGTGGCGAGCCGCTCCACGTCGGCACGGTCAGCTGTCTAGAGGAATCAATAATGGCGGGGCAAACCACATTCCAGTCGTATGTCGACTAGCAGCCACATGTCACGTTTGAGTCCGTGAGTACTGGAAGACCACTTCATAAAGAACATTTGTGCCTTTTCTTAAGGTACGAAGTGTGGCAGCTTGGGCTAGTTGGTATGGAATGACGATAGTTATAGCGCGAGAACAAAACGACGACACAGAGACAAGAAAGACACGAAGGACACGTGTCCTTCTTGTCTCTGTGTCGTCGTTTTGTTCTCGCGCTATAACTATCGTCGTTATCGTTAAGGTCCAAGTGCTAAGCCACAAATCGTAAGCATAAGCTGTGCTAATGCACAACAAATGAGCCTCAGATAAGCGTGAAGATAAACTCACCCTCGAGTTCTGCTCTTCGAAGACCAGCTGGCCCGAGACAAACTTTATCTGATCGTCCGGTACGAAGGAGTGCTCCACCACGTGGTCATCCGTCTTCGTCGACCTGCGGGTCGTTGAGACAGGACAATAGCACGGTTAATCACGTGCGCACTTGATCCGTCGCGTCGCACTCGCGAGCAACAACCTCACGGACATTTCGCAGCTTTGCTTCGCATCTCAAAGAGTACAATAGGTGTTGCTGCAAACGCGCGACCGAAGCGCATTGTACTACGTTTAGGCGACGTCGCGAATGTCTCTATAGGAAATGGCGTTGTACGTGGTTTCCGCTGCGCGTGTGTCTATATAATTCAACTAGAAGAAATTTCGAAAGAGTTAGTACGTCATCAGCGCTCTATATATATACAAGCTGGTCACACGTGTGGGCTAGGCACGCATTGATTTCCTAGTGGTTTCGACACCAATGCAACATGTACAGGATAGGCCAGTGACACGAAAACGCAGACCTGTGGTCTTGAACGAATGAATGAAAATCGCCCGCTCAACTCGACAGCCATGTCAGTCTCAAAGAGCAAGGTAAATAGTTTCTATTATTGGATACGTAGTTCCGCTTTTCACGCGAATGACCATATTCTCACTTTTGCCTCAAAGAGCAAGGTAAATCATTTCTATTATCGGATACGTCGTTCCGCTTTCACGCGAATGACCATATTCTCACTTATGCCCAATTGGATGAGCGTCACTACAAACACCGCTGAATCCGGCTCGTCTTATGACGCCGTGGCCTAATTACTTGAATGAGACAAGCGGGGAGCCGAACCTGTGTGGCCTTGTGCGTTCTTCGTCGTATACTGCGCGCGGTATGGTTCGGCAAACCGGTGGGTCTGTGCTGTAGAAATACGTGTGCTTTCGGAGATAACAGGTATACAAGTGTAAGATGCCCCCCCCCCCTCCCCCACAATGCCCTCTTCAGAGTATTCTCTGGGTATTTCCGTGCAAGCCATTATATACGTATATACAGAAACAGGAGCTCGAAAGAGCCCACAGGATTTGCCGAGTCGCAAAGGACAGATGAAGTGTGCGCCTCCTTTTTTTTTTTTCGTTTTACGAGTATGAGTTAAATCACTCCTCACGATCGCAACACGGAGATGTGGAACACACAACCGTCATGCAGCATAACGCTTGCTGCACACGATCAGCTTTTCTAATGACTCTCAGCTTTCTAATATTGTATGGCCCATGCATGGCGCTTAGAGATGTGCATGCAATGCACTTCCAGCGGTGTAAAACATGACTTACCATACCACGGTGAGCTTGATGTAGCACTTGATCTGGCCGGTACCGGAACAAGCGCGACATGGAGCCACGCCGTCGCCGTTACATTTCCAACAACTGCGGGAGTGTGACATGGAGAAAGGAGAGACGCTGCTCAGTGACACCCGCTTCAACGACAGCGGCACTCGCGCACGCTAGGCTTTCGCCTTTTACGGCAGTTTGTCGGTTCCACGGCTATGCAGCTGTCATAAATGTGCCAGCACGGTCAAATGCCGTCAGCCACCTTGACCACAAGAAGGGTAAAACAAGCGCGAATACATATATTTAGCTAGTAATGGCTTACCCTATAAACTCCGTGCATTGCAACAGGAGACAGGCCTGGCGAGATGACTACGAGCGCCGGTGAGCTCTATAAAATGAAGCTGTGTCGTTAGTCGCAGAGTTACCCTTTAATTTAGTTAATTTGGTTGGCGTGTCCCACAGCGAAATTGCTGTTCTTATAGTTTGAGAAACAGCTTATAGTTTGAGAAACAAAGCAGTAACACCTCCGCTTCACATCACGGCGTCAAATGTGGATGCTATGCATACGTCGATAAACGCTAAGGTACTGAAGAAGACGAATAAGGTAAAACAGGTGAATTTAAAAGAAGGCGTGAGATACGATAGATTACGCCGGCTATATACTAGACCAGTTACCCAAGATATGCGGGCAAATTACTCCATGGAGAGCATCGATTCTAGAATTAAGTTTCCTATTGCTATTAAAAGCGACAGTTATACATCCTTTGTGACTACAGGGATGTGCGGATAATCAAAAATTTCGAATAATGAATAGAATAGCGTTCTATTCGAAGTACCGAATATTTAAAAAAAAATATCTTTCGAATAATCAGCGAAGACAAACAATGCTCGAAAGACCAAGACGTTAGAACAGCGAGAGGTAACTTTTCTTGTTTTAATTATCGAATTACCCTGATGCAAAATGTCGATGACTGGACTATCGACGCTATATTGATCATCGGACGAAGGCGTTTTGCAAACTCAAGTGTCGCCAACGCGACAGTGTCATCAATTCACTATCTTCACCATGACATCCATAATGACGTTGATTTGATTGATTTGTGGTGTTTAACGTCCCAAAACCACCATATGATTATGAGAGACGCCATAATGACGTTAAGTGACGTTAATGACGTTATAACGACGTTAACTGATGAAATTTGTTGAACATTTATGTGTGACTCTCACTTAAAAGCTCGTGGATAAAGTACCACATTAAGTACTGTAGTCAATGCTATATTTTAGCACGTAGTTACAAAACAAAATATTTTGAAGGATATAGTTGCTTGCTGCTGTGTACGAGCTTGTATCAGTCTACAAAACTGGTATTTTCTTTGTCCGTTTGATATATTCGTAATGTTCCTTCGATAAAACTTGTGACTATTTATGCAACTAAAATTGTTTGGGAATTTTCGGACTGTTTTGAAAATTGTTACATTTCCAGTCTAGGGCTGCTTCGAAAAATGGTTGCCTTAATATCAGAAAATTATTCCAACAGTATTCGAGTTGTAAGCGCATTCGATTCGCGCATGCCTAACTGTGACATTTGTCAACGTGGTATCTCCCGGTCACTTAAAAAACGGGAATGGCATCGACCAACTCCGATAGGTATCGATCGACAGGCGTCACTCACCGCATCCGACCCATGCCGTGACACTGGAAACATCGATCGTTGTCGCCCGATAGACTTCGCTTCTGGCCGTCACCCTGACAGTAGTTGCACTGCTCCTATAAAGGAATCGACAGATTACAAACGTGACGTTTCAGTCGACTCAGTTTCGCAACTCGTAAGCGCCTCTATAGAGTTTCTTGGCCAGACGGAGTGCGTAGTATACAACAAACAGCGCGACGTCTCTATGGCAAAGCGAGTGACGAACTTCCGTTAGTTCCATGGGCGGGCGCACAAAGTGGGGGGGGGGGGGGGCGCCCACCATCTAGTCACCAAATAGGTCGGGGAGGGAAGTGGGCGCAAAGTCAGCCAGATGCATTGCCACAATAGAGAAAGAGGGCTCTTTAACATGGGGGGTGGAGGGACGCAATGTGAGCTTCATAGATTCACGTGATAGGGAGGTGGGCGCTGCGAGAAACCTTCGCCCCCCTCTCCCCTGCGCGCGTTATGGTTGCTGTAAGCATGTTGATAAAACGACAACATTAGCACAACATCCACGAGACGTTCTCGGAAGGTTTTTGAATGAACCAGGAATCTGTGTTTCCTTCTCTCCCGTTCTCCATCATCCCCAACTGCCTGTAATGTAGGCGATATCGAAACAATGTGTCGGGGCGCCTCTTTCCTCACACGAGCCTATAGGGCTTGTTTATATGAAAGAGTCTTGACAGAGATGTATATATGTATATAAAAAAACAACGTCCCTGTGCTACGCTGGTCATCTTTGATGCTGCTCACAAGGTAACACTACAGGTGTATTGCAATGGCAGTTCAGGCGCGCTGCTCTCGTATAGCACAGCGCTAGAGCCTTGAAAATTTTTTATTCAACCTACCTACCCAAAATACGATGATTCATGAACTGTAAGCCACAGCCCAACGCAATATTACGAACGCGTGCACTGGGACCCATGGCAGTTACATATTTCCTCTGCTTCCTGCACTCTGACTGCAATATCGTATGCAGTTTAGCTTAGTCGTCGATCGCATATCCAATCGGTTGTTCTAAACAGCTCTGGAATACCAAAAAAAATCCCGTTCTGTTGTGAGAATGAGTTCGCTGTTTTACTCGACCTTTGCGGCTCTTTCGAATGAAGTCACGATGCGTGCAGTACACAGCCGTGCACAAATAAGGTCAGTGTGCTTACGTATCCGTTTCCGTTGCAGGTGGCGCAGCGCTTCCTTCCGACGCCGCCGCAGGTGTGGCAAGTCTTGACCGAGGCCGTGTGGGGCACTTCCACCGAGGTCGTCTGGCACTGGAACGGCGTCGGCGAGGGCACCGGAACCTCCCAGGGACCGGGAGCAGGACCCGCCGACGGTCCGTCCACCGGACCACCTGGAAACCGCGAGTTCTTACGGGCTCTTTCGTCAGTCTTCGAGCTGATACGGGCCAAGCTTTAAATTATCCACGCACGGTTGCGAAAATGACGGCAACCAAACATATTCAAGTGATTCGTCCCGGTACAAACCTAGAAAACGCTCTTGTGCATGCGTTTCGCGTTGAAGGTCAGGCAGAGGTCAATTTCCTCCCCTCCCCGTTTCGCGTTGAAGGTCAGACAGAGGTCGATTTACTCCTCACACGTGCGTTGCTTTTGCAACTGGCATGCGCAGTGTCGCTTCTTATTGTCTATGAGTTCACGTACTCATTTAACAACAAGTAATGAGCCAACTGTTAAAGCATTTCTCTAAACCCAATATATTCAATGTAAAAGGTGCACGGAACATTAATTAGTGAGCGAATAATTCCCGTCCGTGATAACAGCTACTATATATACAATGTTTCCGGGATTCTCGACGAGTGGGCGAAATTTTAAAAAAAGTAAAAAAGGGGGACCACGTGTCACGAGGCACCTTCGCGCAAGGTCATCAGACAGGTTGATGCCGTACGTTTGTTGCACTCCCGTAACGCACGACGATTCCTTAAAACTTGGCCCTATTTGACAGGTCCCAGATACTGCATGATTTACGTGAGTAGTTGCTTTAGTTAAAATCAGAACAAGACGGAACTTCGTGGGAAGGTGGAGGTTTGAAGGGATCCCAAAATTGAGCAAGAGAGCAGGTCCGCTGCGGAGATCCACGACAAGGAATGTTCTGGAGCCAGGGATTTGGCCAAAGGACTGCACAAGGGTGGACGCACTACCCTTAGTTGAAAAACTGACGAGTGCAGAAACATTATCCGTGCTAAGATTCTCAACGCCACTGCTAAATAGGTACTGAGGCGTTAACTATATTGAAATACCAACCGCAAGAAATGCTGGTCTCGGAGTCAATGTATAAAATTTGTGACGAATCTCCGAGTTTGAATTACTCTTTCTATCGATATTCACGCGATCATGTCCCCGAATTAGTTCATTCTCGAACAGTGTAATTGACACGAAACCGAGTCACCGTAGCGCAAGTGAAAACGATGGACACTCCCATGTGACCGGTGTAAATTAGTAACATTACGTGCGTTACGCTGGATTCCTCAAACATCTAGTTGCTAAGATTTTGTCGGCGGGGCTTGATGTACTCTGTCGCAATTGGCGAACGGGGCAATTTACTATGATAAAAAACGGTCCTTTGACTCCTTTTGGTGAGCTTCAACTTGCCACTTTTGTGACTCACTTTAAAGAGTCATTTTAACTCTATTTGGAGACAACTACATTCACGTCAGTTTCGTGGGAGTTAAGTTGAGAGTAAGTGTGTCTGTTTAAAAAACGTCACATACGTGGCGAATCAGTTACCGAAAAGATCAAAAGCTACACTTATGTTTTTCTTAGAGTGTTGGCCGTTGAGTCGTTGGCAGAAACTTGAAGGTTTAGGCGAGGGAGACGGTTGTGCGGATTAGGCTTCGATGGCGAGTTTGTGGCCGTGCCCTCGCGCACTGATTGCCAAGGCAATACGTAGAAAGGTGCGTTGACGCTTTTAACCTTTTCCGCGTGTATACGATGTGTTAGTCCTAACGCTGGCTTTGGATAAGAAAGGGAAAAAGAAAAACGACCCACGTGACTCACCTGTGTACGGTTCGAAGCACCAGGCTGTCTGCCGCTTCTCAGTGAACGTCTCCAAGGTGTACTGGAAAGCGAGTCACACTGCGTTACGCGAGTGCACGGAAGTTCGGTGCGTATTCTCGTATTTCACGGCCACCCTACTCCTTGGGCAAATATTTGAAGAAGAAAGAACACGCACTCATTCGCAGTTTTGTTTAGAATGACGTCAGCCAAATATTGTCACTGTTTAGAATGGCGAAAATTAGCTGCAATGATATTGTTACGAGAGGGTACACAGAAAAACGAGGTTACAGCTAAGATATATTTGCACGACGCCAAGCCTAAGCCGAGATGGCAAGCCAGAGCGTGCCCCCACATTGTTTGTTTGTTTGTTTGTATCCTTTAATCCATGGCTCGTACCCACTCTGGGGGATTGACCAAGGGAACAAATAGTCTCATACGAACGATAACTGCATTATTGCTTACAACGAAAAAAAAAGGGGGGGGAGTTGTATAGTTAAGACAGTCTGTTGGAAAAAAAGAAATAAACTAATAATTTAGATAGTGAGAAAAAAATCAATAACAAAGTAGGACACTAATAGCTACAACTTGATTTTGGGAGCCGACCAGACAGCTGGTTTTGCCAAACCCGATTAATTTGGTATGTCACGGATTTATCCAGAATAGAAAATTACTTTTCGACCCGTTTTTTTTTACTATTTGTTAACGAGGGCTTTATGTTGAAAAAAGTTTAGAGCCCCCACATCCCAGAATCACGTCGTCTTTCTCGCTGTCTGTCTTGATTCTTCAGCGTGATGTAGTCTCGTAACAATATGATAGCTTTCGCAGCAGATAGATCCAACGAGACAAGGACTGAAGTAACATAAATTGAACAGAGCGCACAACTGCGTAATGTCGCCCTGTCTGAATAACATACGTTGTTATTTTTTACAAAATGTCTCTGAAACGTGAGTGTTGGACAGTCAGCGAAATGTCGCAGCGGCGCTAATAGGCGCACAGGCAAAGAGGCAAAGGAGATCCTTCCTCCCCCCCCCCCCCTAATCCATATAGTTACCTACGAGGGGCAGCCCGAAATCTGCCCCATACATTGACTTATCAATGTGGGGGTGCGGGCGTCGCAATAAATCTTCGCCCCTCTTGATGGGTAACCCAGTATACGCTTACGACAGTGCTTCAGTAGTGAATAATTTTAAAAAAGCAAGATGCTGGAAATCTTTGAAGCACGCGTACACACATGCAAACACATTCAGAAAGAAGAAATAAAAAATAACGCGAGTCAGCTGAGCACATATACGAGTGTCCCTCTTTGCATATTTGTAAAAAAATCCGTTCTCGCCGATCGCCACGTTCGTGCGATGCAATTTACTGTTGTAATATCAACAAGAACTAGGCGTTATATAGCACCGTGCATTGTCACCAGCGAAATGGGAGATACGCACTCGAACGTTCCACTTAAAAATATACCGAACAGTAAAATAAATAAATAAATAAATAAATAAATAAAGAGAGAAAGAAAGAAAGAAAGCGCACCGTTTCTGCTGTCTCCGTTAGTTTATACTATGATTCAGAGAAAACAATTAGCATGTTTATTGAATTATTTGACGCTTGCCTGTAACTAGCAGGTCGTTAAGCAGGTTTTTTTTCGGTTCTGAAAAAAAAATCAATGTTTTACCAGAAGAGCGAAGCAATGAATGCGATAGCAACATACTCGAATGTTTCACGAAGCAAGGCTAGCATTTTAAGAGCAATACTAATTGTAGTAAATATGCGCTTGCTAAGTAACCAAGTTTTCTGCGGCGCGGTCACAGTAGATGACCACAACAAGGCTCGTGCGTAGGGACGGCGTTGATATATGAGATGAGGCTGGCAGTCAACTCATTCAGAGCCGATCTCACGTAAGTTTACAAAACGATGGTGTAAGAAAACAGGGCCGCTCCAGGTACACTTTTGGTACCGTTTTTTCGTGTTGAGAGCACAGCCCCTAGAAGCTCCCGCCTGCTGTGGAGGCACAAGCCGGACGTTGATCGTTCTTGCGATAGCGCAGCAACGATCAACGCCCCCCTCCCCCTCTTTTTCGCTCATGAGATAAGCGCGTGCGGACGAACCCGACTGAAAAGGCGATGTTCGCTCCGCAGAAAGAGGAGGCTAGCGCATTCTTCTCCGTATATTATATACATACATACATATACATATACGTTAACGACGGCGGTGGCAGCAAAAAATTGCCCGCAGCTTCCCTCGGGGGAACACTGAGGAGGATGCGGAGCATATAATTGGTTAACGGGGTGTTAAAGTGCGACTTACTTGGGTCGATGGCTAAATTGGTTAACGTGGTTGTGAAATGGGGTGTTAAATTGCGACTTACTTGGGTCGATGGCTAAATTGGTTAACGTGGTTGTAGGAGGGGGTGTTAAATGAGTGAACACGTACACACGTATGCGAAAGGGCGGCGCTGGTCGAAGGGACGTCGATCATTGTGTTTGTGGATTCGTTGGAATTCATTTCACCGCGACCTTGGACGTCGACGCGCCGTACAAACCAACCGACGAGCGGCAACTGAGCGAGCGAGCGCCGACCTTGAGTATATATACAGCACGACGGCGCATGCACTGTCAGCTGTTGAATGTTCTCGAAGCGCGACGCCACATGCGCGTCCACTGGAGAATCAGGAGAATTGTAGATGTCGAACGCGGTGTGTAGAGGAGGAAGGGTGCACAGATGGTGGAGGAGTGAAGCGCGCGCGGTGTGTAGAGGAGGAAGGGATGCACAGATGGTGGAAGAGTGGGCGACGGCGCGACGGCGCATGCGCGCGCGTCAGCTGTCGAATGTTCGAGAAGCGGTGTGGACGGCGCGGACGGCGCACTACAAGGCGCGAGTATAAGATGCTCCGCATCTAAAACCAGCCAAGACTGTTCAGATAAATGCTATCGCAATACAAGAAATGCAGCTGTCGCTATTGTCAGACGGCATCTCGCCTGCGGGGCTCCCATGCGTCAGAGGGAACAGACGCTCGCGACATCAACTACCCACAGAGGCCTGCTGGCAGGTTTATTCGGGATAAATATATAAGCGATCGATCTCGAACGGCGACGAGAGTCTACATCGGCGCGCCTGCTCAAACTCTACCGTTTCCAGGCCACTTAACAAGCTGTCGGGACAATGTACGAAGAGCCAGCGTCGTTTCCCAATGTTCGCTCGCCCGATCGACCCGATAATCGACCAGCGCTACACCGCGGTGCCGGGCGTGTTCAGTGGTTGCTCGCCTTATCGGCGCGGTTAGGAGCTATGTTCGTTGCCGTTTCACGCGCATTTGTCACGTGAACTACCGTGCAAACACTCGCAAATGCGCTTTGTTTCGCGATTTCGCCGGTGTGTCATCCGCATACAACGACACTGGTAATAGTGTCCACCTTAAAGTGTGAATACACGACGATGACAACGTAGCTGAGAGCCACCTCGTTTTTGTTTCTGTACTGTTTTCCACTCAGCACATGATGTCTTTTATGCGAAGTTGTCACACCTCTAGCATATCAGTAACAAAGGAACGGTGTCAAGTGTCTCACTCTCGAACGTGCGCGCCTGTCCCATGCTTCGAATACGGTACATACGCTTCGAAATAAGAACCCTCACCAGAGAGCGATCACCTCATCTGACGTCGCGAAACAGCAACAATGTGTGCACTCGGGGTCAAATCTTTTAAACTAGATATCAGAAAGTTTTAAATTTCTCAGCCACTTCTGACTGTATCCGGTCGAACAGCGCAGTACATGTGGTCAGCGCGGTTTCGAACAGGTCGGAACTCTATGTCAGAGGCTGCCTGACGAAGCGGCAGAATTTTAAGCTGCTTCTTGCGTCTCGTGGTCCGCAAAGTTTTGACGCTGACTGCATGCGTGTGCCGCAATCATATATGGGACTCGACTCGTTCAGACTCGGATCAAGCCGTGAGTACGAGTCTGAATGAGCCCGGGTGAGTCAGAGTGGGTCAGATTGAAGAAAATTTTCGCGAGTGCGAGTCTGAGAGAGTCCGGCTCAGAAAAATCGTAGCGAGTCTTCGGGCAGGGGTGGCCCTTACAGCGGCCGTTATATCGTCATGGAACTGGTCACATTTATGAGTTGGAGATACGTGTCCGTATTGTCCCCCTCCTGCGATGCAAGCAGATACATACCACCTTTTATGGGCATGTGAAGGTTGATTGATTTGTGGGGTTTAACGTCCCAAAACCACCATTTGATTATGAGGGACGCCGTAGTGGAGGGCTCCGAAAATTTTGACCACCTGGGGTTCTTTAACGTGCCCCCAAATCTGAGTACACGGGCCTACAACATTTCCGCCTCCATCGGAAATGCAGCCGCCGCAGCCGGGAATCGAACCCGCGACCTGCGGGTCAGCAGCCGAGTACCTTAGCAACTAGACCACCACGGCGGGGCTGGACATGTAAAGGGTTGCAGCTGCAGAACGCTCCCGTCACCTCGCTCAAGGCGGCCTTCGCTACAGCGACACAGCCAGTTACAACCGCTGGATACATGAAAACAGATTCCACAAAACACTACTTCACTTCATACACAACAATGGCCTAACAGCACACATTTAACAAAAAAAATATTCCCTCTCTGCTCTCTATCTTTCATCTCCCCCATCCCTCTCCCATGCGCAGGGTAGCAAACCGGCTGCCTATAGGCTGGTTAACCTCCCTGCCGTTCTTTTCCCCCTGTTTTCCTTCCTTCCTTCCTTTAACAAATATATTATGCCTTAAAGGCAAGTCTTTGTTGCAATTTAAAAAAAAAAAGTCTGAGCCCGAGCGAATCCGAAGCGCAAAGTATATTTCACGAGTGAGTCCGAGTGAGCTCCACAAGTTCTGCCGACCTATGGCTACGAGTTCATGATGATACAGGTCACTCCGGCGTTGATTGATTGATTGATTGATTGATTGATTGATTGATTGATTGATTGATTGATTGATTGATTGATTGGCCACTCACGTGGAAGGCGGACGTGTGGTCGATCTTGGTGATGGCCATGTCTCGCGCGCACGCCTTGCCGTAGCAGCAGTGCTTGGCCACGTGCTTGGTTAAGGCTTGCCGGGCCTCTTGCTCCGTCACCTGCGGAGTGCTGCGCGCACCCACGCCAGCGCCATCACTCGGGGTATCACGGAGTATACAGACAGCACGCACGCACGCACTAACTGCCGTCTCAAAGCTTCAACCATGCGCTGGTGCGATGCAGAACCATCGCACCATACCATCTCCATGATTGCTAGATGCCTGGAAGCTAACTAAACGAGAACTTGAAATCATGCACGCTCATTAACAGCCCCGGTGGGAGCGTGGCATCTATATATCTTGACGCTGTAAATTCGGTGTCATTCGACACGTGCGACTGTAGGACGCGATGAGGACATGCACCGTGCATACGGTGAGAGATTATACCACGAAATAGTGTTTTGAAACTTTTATTTATAGACAAAAGCATGGTAGACGAAGAGAGTGCTTAACAGCGCAAAACGACAGGAGGGGATAGAAGAGACGAGAACAGAGCGCTCTGTTCATCTCTTCTATCCCCTCCTGTCGTTTTGCGCTGTTAAGCACTTTCTTCGTCTACCATGCAGCACCAACCAGCCCAGTCAAGCACCTTGTTAAAGACAAAAGGACCTTCGTACCATGGTAGCGGCGCTCGCTTAGGAGTATCCTCTTCTTTGGGTGTCGAGGGCGTGTACGGAGGTGGGACGTCCACTGCGAGGAGCAAATAGAATGTCTCCTTATTGGTACGACAATATAGATAGATACGTACCATACGCACAAAAAATGCCCCTCCAGCACTTCGTCCACCGAAACCAAGAGATCCCGCGAGTACATTTCGTTCGTACACATGGGCATGCGTCTCTCCTCAGCAACGAGCGCGTTTATGTGACAACTTCACGCCCAAGTCTGCAGTCTCCAACTCAATCCGGGCGAGGTAGAAATTGTACCACGCACACACACGTACATATACTGACTACTGTGCAAAAACCTTCCGATCACGACAGACGAGGCTAACACATGAAGATATTGCTCTTAAGTGCCAGCTTCAAACTGATATGGTCCCCAACCTAGCACTCTTTCACACTTTTTTTTCAGCCTACACAGTGTCCCGGCCGATGTTCTTTCAGTGGAGGACATCCCAGCTTGTATACCGTTTCACGTGCGAGTGTCCCGAACCGCCAGACATGCCTAGAATCCCTCCTCGTCCCAGTGGGAATCCACTATTTCGGGCACAGCCCTGGACAGAAGACTTCACGCTCCGGAACTCCACAGGCAAAACGAACAAAAATAATGATTGCTTCAAATACTACCCCTATATTATTTTATAAATGTACAATAAAAAGAACTGTTGGAGTTTAATGCCCCGAAACCACGATATCGTAAGACACGCAGTATAGCCGAGGGTTTCGGAAATTTAGGCGGTCTTTTAACGTGCACCTGAATCTAAGTACACAGGCCTCAAATATTCTTTCGTCTTCATCGAAGATGCGGCCGCCACGGCCGGGATTCGATCCCGCGACCTTTCGGTCAGCAGTCGAGCACCATACGTAACGACCATGGCGGATAAATATATGCAGCTCATCATCATTGATAGGTAAAGTGATTCTTCTTATCGCTGAAGAAAGAAAGCCGCTGCGGAATCTCATTTTAAAAGAATGCCGAAACTTGTGTGTTCTAACAGACTGGTAGCTTCGATCGGGACTCAACTCGCTAGAGTTTACTGGTGCCAAAATCGGCACACACATGAGAAAACACTTCAAAAGAACCGCGATTACGTAAAGAACGTTATAATAACGAAGGCAAGTTGAGACGTTAATTTTTCTCTTTGTCGTCTTTTAGCTAATAGCCGACTTTTTTTTTTTCAATCAAACAAGTTAAAATAGAAGTTTTGAAGGCAGAGGAGGGGAGAGCGAGAGAGAGAAAAGGGTTACCACTCTGAACAACGATCTGTACCGCTCACTGTTTTTTTTTTTCTGTACCTTTAAAACGAAACTTTCGAAAGAGCCTACAGCACTTTCGAATGACGATGCTCACCGAAACCAAAGACGTACGGCTCGATTGGCACCACGACGGGCGGCTTGCGCTTGCCGAACTCCACGGGCTCGAAGAATATGCTCGTTTGGGCCATGACAATCTCCACAACGATTCGTTCTATTCGACGCCGACGCGCGGGTGCCTAAAAACTCCTCGGGCTTTGCGGCGCGATTCGCTCGGTCGATCACGAGAAAAAACCCGGAACGAATTTTCGCCTTATTTCCCTCTTCCATATAGCCGTTTCTTCGATTATTTCGTCTTTTTTTTTCTCCTCTTTCATTCGTATACCATCTCGAGGGGCGAGGCTAAGCCGCAAAAGCGAAATCGCAGCTCGCAGAAAGAGTGGGAGAGAGAGAGAGACTTCAAACGAAGCGCGTCCGCCTAGGTCACGTGATGGAGCGTTTCGCAAACAAACAAACAAATAAAGAACGAGCAAACGACGAACGTCGGGCTGTTACCAATGTCTCCATCCTTCGACACTATAGCTAGACCTATGCACGGACTCGGGCAAAGAAGCCAGCCTTTTAATGAACAAGCAAAAATCAAGAACACCCACTAACCGTGCACGCATAAAGCTATTGTTGTCCGGCGGCTTATAAGCACTTCATTGTTTTTAACCCTCACTCCCTCACCCTCTTTCTTTCCGGGCGTCGCGGCGTGGTTTTGATAACAAAGGCTTTATTTACCTTTTTGTTTTGTTTTTATTCGTAATGAAGCCGAATCACACTGATGACATATACACCGGATATAATTATCGACGCTGTCACCGAGGAGTAACGAGGTAATACGGTAAATTCAGGTATCCGTTTTCCTCCCGCGCACGCGTGGGACCTTTCCGTTGCTCGCTTTTGTTTTATAAGGAGGGGCGGGCAATGTTGTGTTTTTCTCGGCATCGGCGGCGTAGTTCCGTGCAGTACGTAGAATGGGACCAGCGGCTCTGCCTTGTGCGACGGCCCCCACTACGGCATGCACGAGTGAAACGGCTCAGTATTTGTTTGTTGTTGTTTTTTTCTCGTAAAGCACAACAATGCTAGGACATACGCAGACGCGAAGTGTTGATACAGAGCGCTGCACTGCAACTTAGGCACAGTCATCGTATCAAGCACAATACTTGAAGGAAACAGCGCAGCGATACACTGCTCACATCAGTATTGCATGCACCAGCTGAAAACTAACTTTACCTCTGCGTATACAGAGCAAAAGAGGCGCCCGTCAGTGGCTTTTGTCGCTCACATCGTAGAGATCCTCCAGATCAAAGTGCAAATCGCGGAGAAAATCCAATGGCCAATGACGAGGCTCGCGATAAGTTTTTTTTTTCTTTTTCTATATCTCATTTTGAAAGCGACGAGGTTTACAAGTTCGAGCAGATTACGTCAAGCTGGTCCGTATATGAACGTTTCCGTTCTTTGAGAAGCAGTCGTTGATGGCAGCTTCCACGTATAATCACGCGGGCCGCAGAAATTGTGAATTCACAATATTGTTGACGCGTTCATACGCATGTTTATGATTGCGTAAAGCTTCACGCGGCGCTTCGTTCGTAGAAATAGATCCCACTCTAAAAAAAGAGCGAGTGAAAATGTTGTCTTTTTGTGCCTCAACTATAATCGTCATCTATATTGCGTTCCATCCTTGCGCTATCGCCCCGCGCCCGGTACATTCCGGTCACGATCGACATGCCCCTTATCAGGGTTACATTGCATTCTCGATAGGAAAGTGGCCAGCGCCAAGTTTTCAAGAAAGGAAGCGCACGCAAGCCTGATGATGATTATTGTTGTGGGACAAAAGGGACCCTTTTTACTCGATGTTTTTTTTTAGAGTGTACTGACTTTAACTGCGCTACCACATCAGTAACGGAGTAATGTTCAGAAAAATAATGACCACAATTCGTCCTCACCATGCGTGCAACACGCAACTATGGCAACAGCGCGATATTTCCAGCGTGGTCATCAACACAGACATAGCTGGCGTTGAGCCGGTAATTCATGGCTAATTAGCGAGCGTGTTCTCCCGTCTAACACACTGTATGCGCTCGCTCTGACCAATCACGAAACTTCCCCGAAGTGACGAGTGTTCTATACATCATACAAGCATTCCGAGACTCAACATGACTGTGTACTTGGGAACAGTACACTATATATAAAGGCGCGGACAGCAGAAAAAGCACACTCAACACAACACAGCACATGCATTTTCTATTTTCCCTGTCTTCAGCCTGCTGTACCATCAAGTAGAAAGCAATAACAACAACCTCATATTGCCTGCGTCGTTGGCATTACTGACTTAGCCCGAGGACTTTGATGCAGTAGTGCGAGTTTGCTGGATGCCATGAATCTTTTAATATGCAGCAGTGGAAAGAAAGAAAGAAAGAAAGAAAGAAACAAGAAAGAACGAAAGAAAGAAAGAAAGAAGAAAGAAAGAAAGAAAGAAAGAAAGAAAGAAGAAAGAAAGAAAGAAAGAAAGAAAGAAAGAAAGAAAGCGAACCGACCAAGTTCTTCGCGAAAGCGCGTTCACAATCAATAGACTGTGCACAAAATTTTTGCAAGGAAGTCGAAACGTCCTTTTCAACTTTTGTTTGAGCGGTGTGCTTTCTTACATGCTTCATCTCGACCGGGCGGGTTTTCCGTCGAACTGCGACGGCATGAGAGGAGCGCAAGATCGCGCCGACGACACAGCTCATTTAGGATCAATCACTCGATGAATCTGCCACCGAGCGTAGAATAAAGTTGGCGCGAGCACTGCACGGAATTAAACAAGACGCGCGGCGCATGGGGGGGGGGGGGGGGGGACTTTCGCTCGCGATCCGTAGACGACGCCCCGTAACGGAAGCCCTCTTTAGCGGCGTTGTGCCTAAGTGGAGTCGAGGGACAGAGACGCCACGGAACCTTCGCTAGTGCATACAGGCGTGATGCGTCGTGACCTACGCGCGCGTTACCGCGACCTTCCTTTTCTTGCCTTGTGGATCCCTGGCACGTGGCGAAGTGGCCACGTCGTGCACCCTTGTTCCAAGGAGTCTGGGGCCGTGGTGCACCGACGTCGTGTACTATACACCAAACAGCGGAGACCACGCAAAAAGTAAGGTTGCCTCTCTCACTTCGGTGAAGAAAAAAAGATTGCCCGCAGCTTCCCTCGGGGGAACACTGAGGAGGATGCGGAGCATATAATTGGTTAACGGGGTGTTAAAGTGCGACTTACTTGGGTCGATGGCTAAATTGGTTAACGTGGTTGTGAAATGGGGTGTTAAATTGCGACTTACTTGGGTCGATGGCTAAACTGGTTAACGTGGTTGTAGGAGGGGGTGTTAAATGAGTGAACACGTACACACGTATGCGAAAGGGCGGCGCTGGTCGAAGGGACGTCGATCATTGTGTTTGTGGATTCGTTGGAATTCATTTCACCGCGACCTTGGACGTCGACGCGCCGTACAAACCAACCGACGAGCGGCAACTGAGCGAGAGAGCGCCGACCTTGAGTATATATACAGCGCGACGGCGCATGCACTGTCAGCTGTCGAATGTTCGAGAAGGGGGAGAAGCGCAACGGCGCATGCGCGCGCGTCAGCTGCCGATGTTCTCTAAGCGCGACGGCGCATGCGCGCGCGTCAGCTGCCGATGTTCTCGAAGCGTGACGGCGCATGCGCGCTACATTATACAGCTAGCGAATGTTCGTGAAGAGGAGAAGCGCACGCGGTGTGTAGAGGAGGAGGGGTGCACAGATGGTGGAAGGAGGAGGAGGAAGCTTGCGGACGGCGCCGCACTACAAGCCTCGAGTATTAGATGCTCCGCATCTAATAAACGAGCCAGTGCGAACCTTAATCCCTCGACATAATTAACGCGTGTCAAACAGTTTCCTACATCCCCGTGTTGCACAATTAATTCACCCGGGGAAAAGTGTATGTGAAACAAATTAAGCAAATTTAAGGGGTTTACCGCCAAAGTTGCTCGGTCCGTGGATTACAAAAGTATAACGAACATGAATGGATGGAAACAACTATACTGAAAGTCCGGCGACGTTGAACTACCCAGCCTCATGAAGGTCACCCACGAGGTGGCGTGGAGACCTTGCCTCGTCACCGCATCTCTGCCCAAGTGGACTGCCCACTCTTGTGTCGTGAAGTTAAGCTGCGCAGAGCAGTAGTCCACTTCGACGCAAGAACCTCCCGGAGGTATACACTACCATTCTAGCTGCCGTAACGGGACACTCCGACAACGTGTGCGACAGCGTCGCTCCACTTGCCTCACATAATTTCAATAGCACTCGGGTATTGAGAGGGAAAAATGGGCCCAATCGCACGGGACTGGGGCAGGTGTGTGTGTGTCCGCAGCTGTCGGCCGCGGACGACTGCATGACGTCGTTTTAGCTTTTGAGTGAGGTGGGGGCAATATCCGCCTGCTTGACTGGACAGTGCTCGGTGATGTGCACTGCGCACGCGCAAACAGCTTCGTATTAGTTCTGGCCAGCCGCGTTTCTGTAACGCTCCGGCTCACCTCCTCTACTCGTAATATTCACTGTCAACTGTACTTCTTACCCCTACAAGTTCGGCTCTTCATTCCTGCGGTGATCGCAGCTGCGATGCGGCGTAAGCTACGATGGCAGACGCGCCACTCGATGTCACCTAGAAGTGTGGCAGCTTGGGCTAGTTGGTATGGCATGACGATAGTTATAGCGCGAGAACAAAACGACGACACAGAGACAAGAAGGACACGAAGGACACCGCTGCAGCGCGGGCCGGAAACGCGGTTGTTACTTAAACGTGCGACTAAGAGACAACACTATATGTCAGTTTTACATCACTGGAGTATCGAAGACTCCAGAACTCTACTTGACCTGGACATTAACGAAGGCCCAATGTAACCTAACCTAACCTGAACTTTCCCCGTGCGATGGATGTTACTCTGCTCTCGTAACTTTATATTGGTGCTGTAGTAACTGTTTACATATAGATACCACTGTATAAGTTTGCTTCATAGCAATCAAGTGTGCACTATCACAGCGGACCCGTGCAGGGTTGAATATAGTATATAGATGACTTACCAGCGTCGAAGGAGGCCTGCTCGTATCCGTCCACTTTATCCATGAGCTCGAGCGGGGGCGCTGAAGGCTCTGGCTCGTCGTCCATCGCGAACGATGCATGAGACCCTGCAGAACAAGAATAATGGCGAGAAAGGTCAGCTGACTGGTTAATAGAAAAGCAAGAGGTCACAGGAGGTAAGAATAATCAGTACGGTGTTGTGGTCCCCGGCAGCGTGACTTATATACGAAAGAAAGAAGTAGCGTCAGCCATATGTGCGCAGCCCTGACATGCACTGTATGTAAAGAAGGTGAACACTGCCAGTGCTCTCTTTGTGATCGCTGTATATACGAGAGAACGGGCAAATTTCTTTTCAAGATGCTCCTTTTTCTCTCGTTCTTAGACACAACTAAATGGGCTATCATGTCGAGGACACCATAGGGGACATTATTTGTAGTATTTAACTACGCTATAGCATAGTAATTATAGTGTCACTATAAGTGAACTAATGTGCGCTGAAAAAAACCACTCTTTCTGTGAGTAGAATCCAAACCCACAACCTTCGGTTCGTCGGTGGGGTCAATTTGGTTGGGACATATACCTTTTCAGTGAAAACGGCCTGGATTAGTAAAACCTCCCAAGTTCCGCACTGTATGGCGCCACCAGGCATTTTGTAAGATAAGCGAAAATACAAAATTTATATCTTTGCGATTTATTTATTTATTATTGATTGATTGATTGATTTTACTCAAGGCTACTGATGGCCGAAGAGCATCACACATGGTATAATCTAGAACACCAGATTGCCCAAATTTACGGTGCCATCTACTGCAACGTCCCTCATAAGCATATCGTGTTTGTGGAAGGTGAAACACAAACAATTACTACTACAACAGCTAATGACGTACACATATACTAATGATATTGCTGTACAATGCTCTGAAATCAATCGCAGTGTAAGTGCGTAAAGCTTATACATATATAAGCTTTACGCTAAGTTTATCTTTGATAAACTTAGCTAAGATAACAGCTAAGTTTTATCTTTGAAAGGGTCAGTCTCGGAGTATACGAAAGTGTGCGTTGACGATTAATCCGGAACGGTTAATCTTTCTACTCATCAAAATACGGGTCAGCATATTCCTCACAATTTCACGTGTACTTCACCACCGTCGTATTTGCGGTAAAATTAATATGGTGAAAGCGAAGACGGTGCAATGACTAGGATGTCTAGATGACCGGTAACGCCAAAACTGAGGCATGGCGTGGTAAAAAAAATTGTCTTAAGAACACCGCAAGACCTTCCAAGCCTCTCGAGCGTTTGACTCCGCACCGACAGCCGCGTGGGTGCCCGTAGACACAAATAGAAGCGTTACTTAAAGACCCTTCACGCATCACTTGCTGTTTAAAAATTCTAACAATTTTTTCTTTATTTATTCGCTGTCCAACGATCTACGTGGCAGCTTGCGGATGAGTAAAAGAAAGAAAGAAAAGGAAGAAAAGTTTCGTGACCCATGCGGAAACGTAAACCATCGCCGTGTAGTTCCGGCAGTGATAGTTAACAGTTTTGCTTTACGAAAACCGACCGTTATGAATGACACCTTCGTTGCGCTAAGACAAGTGCAAAGGGAAAGCTTCATCTTTCTATTTTTTTCTGCTTTTTAAAACGGCGGCAGACGGGGGGACTTGGACAGTTTCAGCCGCTTATCTTGGCACGTGTGGAGAGGTGCAGGAGCAAACGCGGACGTTCGGAAGTGAACCTCGTCAGCGGCTGCAGCCACTGAAACCTTCAACATTTTACCACGTTTACAGAGAGAAACGCGTTATGTAAACTCATCCACATGTCCCACGTGGCAAAGCACGGCAGCCAGCTGGACAGGAGTTGTACGCAAAGGGGACACGATGTTGACGGACGCGAAAGAGAGAGTCTGTCGTGTTTGTGTACGTCGTGCGTCTGCGCTGGTGGCCACGTTAACGAAAATCAGATGGAGGCGTTACGCAGGCATCCGTTTCCGATTTTCCTGCTTTAACGGGGTTATGGAACGCGCAAGAACTGTGGTCAGACAAGAGCCGGACCAATAGAAATTGAATTTGTCACACACGATTGATTTACATGTGGAGTTTAACGTCCCGAAACCGCCATATGATTAAGACACTTCGCGTTCTCTCGCATTGGAGTTGGGAGGTTTTCGCCTTTCGCCACGCTTATTGTAAACACACACAAGCGCACAACAGTATAGCCTCCGAGCCCCACGATGATCGCGACGCGTTTTCGAGACGCCGTAGTGCAGAGCTCCTGAAATTTCCACCACCTGGGATTCCTTAATGCGCACCAAAATCCGAGCACATAGGCCTACAGCATTTTCGCCTCCATCAAAAATGCAGCCGCCGCAGCCGGGATTCGAACGCGCAACCTGTGGTTTAGCAGCCGAGTACCTATAGCCACTAGACCAACGCGGCAGGGCGAAAATTTGTCACACGTGAGGGAAGATGCTAATTGTGTCAAATTCAATGAAAGCGGAACGACATGTTACCGAATGTCTTCAAAAATGCAAACGCGCAGTTCTAGAACATGCGACTGCAATGATGGCTTTTTGCACTTTTGATGGATATTCATATAATTTTATTACTCGATTTTACTATATTTTAAGCATAATCTTTTTTTCCTGATATCTTTTGTTTACTAGGACTTGCGATGAGACGAACGTAATCCTTTGGTCCCATTGAGTTCGCCTTGAGGAGTTTACTACATTCAAGAGTGATGCAGAATACATTGATTTTGACCACTTTGTAAGACATCAGAGGTCCAGTTCACTGATAATTTTCATTTCGTTTGTAATTGCTGAATCACAAAGCTGCAGATATTTCGTACTTGATATATATCGAGGATTTTCATTTCTTAAATAAAATTGATGGCCTGGACAGAAGCTACATCTGTTACAGTCGCAGGCTTGATTTTCACACCTTTACACGCGGAAAACCAAATACAATTCGATGCGAATAATGTCAAGCTAAATTTTTTTAGTTCCCACGTATTAGACAGGATAACTCGAGGCGCAACCTCCGTAATGCATACCGAAGCTGAATTCACTCAACTCCGTATTCATTTGGAAGCAAGAACCATTCGAATTTTGCATGGTTATTGCTGAAAGGACCACGCTGCGAGCGACTGCAAGGCGCCTAAAATGCAGCTATTGAAACTATTCAAAGTAGTTCAAAGTTCTGCCAAATGCTGTCACAGCATGCTATAGGGCAACTTCAACTGCAGCGTTTTTTGTTGTTGTTATTCAATAGCCTTTATATGTACCACACCCGTATACGAACTTGTCTATGAACGAAATAACAACGTTCGAGATTTTAGCGCTTCAAGTGCCTTTTATACCGCGTTTCAGCCTGTCAGTGATGAAACTGAAACAAAGCAATAAAAGCCTGGCATTTCTTCAGGCCCACTTAGACTGGACTATATTCGCATCTTCCTCATCGTCTTTCTATTTCTCCTGCCCCGCCGCTATGGTCTAGTGGCTAAGGTACTCGGCTGCTGACCCGCATAGTCGCGGGATCGAATCCCGGCTGCGGCGGCTGCCCTTCCGATGGAGGCGGAAATGTTGTTGGCCCGTGTGCTCAGATTTGGGTGCACGTTAAAGGACCCCAGGTGGTCGAGATTTCCGGAGCCCTCCTCTATGGCGTCTCTCATAATCACATGGAGGTTTTGGGACGTTAAACCCCACAAATCAACCCTTTCTCCTTAGCGCTATAGTGAAACTCGCATAAATTAAACACGCCCGAAACGCGAAATGCCGATGCAATCAGACGACGACAGAACGTTAAAAATAATGTAAGACATGCAGGATGACACGTGTATCAAAAGTACAGGGCTTTCAGATACTGCGATTTCTTCCATCTTCTGGTGAGATTCGCTTGATCATTGCAATATATCCCTTAGTAAGCATCAAACTAACCAACAAACCATGTACATCGAGAAAATTGGGCAAGTCCTCGACGAACGATACAGTATAATCAAAGATTCGTAAAAATTATTTTCAGAAAGGAAAAAGAAACATATCCTTCGTTTTCGGTAAGTCGGGAGGAAGGTTAGAACAAATCGTGTTGCGAAAAAAGGAGTAAATAAAGGAGTTCAGAGTAGTGTGTACTCTACTACGGGAAAGCCATAAGCCGTCCCTTTTTTGGGATGTTCTACATTCCAGAAAGCTTAGTGGGCGCGACGTATGCTGATTGCAAGGTTTGTCAGCACAAAAAGACGAATACCACAGTAAAGCACGGACATACAGGTACCCTGCTGTGTGGCGTTATTGCACTGGTTAGCCTCGAATAATGGTATAACCGTCAATTAATGAGTTTTAAAAAACCGGAACAACGGATATGCAAGCAATGATTCAAGTCACCTTTGAAACTGTGCCTTTTGTAGCTGGAGTTTGAGGACGCCACGCTGAGCTCGCGGTTAAGCGCACGCCGCGTGCAGGGCGGCGCGCGCTTGCAGCTTGTCTTAGTGCTCCGCATCGTCAGCGGACGCGTTATCCGGCACACGCTGGCCTCACACGAATCAGGGATCGAGGGCAGAGCCCAGGGCGCAGTTGTTGTACGGCACACCGGTCTGCTGACCGTAGGTGTTGGTATCGAAGCGATCGGCAACACCAAGTCAGATCAGGCACAAGGTGATCGCCGAAGCTTCCAGCACGCGGCGATGGGTGTCCAGAACTTCCCGGTAGAGTTCACTATATATTCAACGTCAGCGCGTAAACATAAGCGCACCAGTAGAGTCGTGTTGCTGTTGTTGCTTATTCAAGGCATAAAGAACAACAAGGAAAAGTCTCAGGACAAAGAGTCGATGCACCGAGAAGACAAGTTGAACGCCGCACCGAGAAGACAAGTTGAACGCCGACGGTGGTGGCCAAGAACCTCAACTTGAACCAATCCGCAAGCTCCTGTGCCCCTCGAAAGTGAAGAGAGCCAAGAAGGTGTCGTCCTCCCGATTCCAAAGGCACGCTTTTGTCATCACGACATCGCGTGCCAGGTTACGCGAAAGACAAAGAGCCCTCTTTATCGGCGCCACGCACAGACACACCCTCTTGGCCCGTTTAAGCGTTCGTGATCGCTTTCCTTGCCCTTGGCGGTGTGTATTTACGTCGCGGAGGGGCACAAACGTCGCTCTGGCGACGAGAGACAAGGAGCTTCAATAGATAGCCTGCTTTCGTGCTGTGGTTCTTTGGGCGATCCGTCTCAGCCTTTGCGACTGCGTGAAGAACGCCGAGTTGCAGGCTAAAGCGTCGACCCTCGATGTCGTTGACAAAACAGCTCGTTGACAGTAGGACGACGGGTTCTGGTGTTGTATTTTGGCACCTCTGGCTACAGTGGTGTCGCGACCTGGCAGCAGTTTTCTTACGTAAAGGCTCTATATTTCACAGAGCACTCGGTTTCACAACACCAATTAATGCTTTGGTATTAAAAAACCGAAGTCAGTGCCAAAGTGCTTGAACACAGCAAAGTTTTGTCACAAGCAGCACTTCGGCTGCCGAGTAGGGTCTTATACCAGAGGCTGTCCTACTTCATGGTTTCGCAAAATCTTGGAGCGAAGATGCTCCAGGTGCTGCGTAGCCTCACTCTAAATATCGCACAGTGATGGCCACTAGAAAACGACCATTAAGAACCTAGTGCTTCGAGCACTTAAATTTCTTCCGCAATGTGAACGCAAAGACCTACAGATATCGTATAGGCGAGCTGGACCAGCAGCGAAAAGCTACGTTGACTAATGTCCAGGGGACGACCAGAGCTCAAGTGCGTCCACAACGTCGAACTGGCGGGCGTATCAAATAACCAACGTCCGGCAACAGTCCCAGTCCTTCCCTGAGTCTTAGACTTGGTATCGGAGAGAAGAGGGCACTATGTCAGCGAAGGCCCGCGTACTGTTTCCCACAAGAACTCGGCTACTCCGTTGACCTCGTCGCCTTCTACAGTTCCGAATGTCCCTCGCACGTCAGTACAGGCTTTCGCAGAGTCAGCCCTCGAGCACTAAAACTGAGGCAAGGTCGCAAACGCTAGTCCGTCTTCCGCAAGTCTTCGAGTCGACGGTGTACCAGAAGAAGGAAGTCACTCTTCGCGCAAGTCGACAAGCTTTCCAGATCAACTCGCGCCGTTGTCTCCAGCGGTCCTGGTGTCGCTCGCGCACCTCGACGTCAACCGCTCGGCGACTCGACGTTCGAGAGAGTGGATGGACCCGCGTCGCAGCGGACTCTTGAACGCCGTGTGTGGCGGCGGACGCGCAGGAGAATTATGTGGTGCGTTCTGGCAGCTGGGAATTGCCCGCTCGCCGACGGCAGCGAGAGGGAGGCGCGGAGGGAAAGAGGAAGTAGACGACGATGAACGAGAGCGCGTTTCGCGGTTACGTCGAACGCGAAGAAGGGAAGACGTAAAAAGAGGCGTAAAGGCTCATGGTCGGGTCCTGCAGTAAAAGTGAGTGAGGCAAAGAAAAATACAGGGGCCGCGCGGAGGAGGGGTGTGCTCGTATTCTCTCAGAAACCGGGCCAACCAAACGACAACTCCTCACCGCGTGCACGCCGGCCCTCGCGGGCATGAGCTTATTTTTAGGTGGAACCCCTGGTCTCCCACCCTAGCTCCCCTGTCTCTTTTCTATATTTCTTCGTGATTGTGTCCTCTTCCTGGCATAATTTTTACTTTTACGGAAGTGTATTTGTAGGTTTCCTCCTCCACAAAACGGTGTTATACGCTTCATTCCCGCTGATCCGAGGTTAAGTTGTACCTAAGAAAACGGTAAGAAAATGCGGCGCCAGGCAACGGACGTGCGAATACTGAGAATCAGAAAGGGGTATCATGGTACATCAAGGACGCTTAAAACCATACGCAAAAAGAAAAGGAAAATGGAAGCCCAGTCACCAATTTCGGAGTAGGAGAAGATGTTACGTCCAATATTGGTGTTTGCCTCTTTCCGGGCGAGGGGGGGGGGGGCATTCTCTTTTTTATTATTAGTGCTGTTTTCGTCGCAGCCGCCTCGGGAAAACGACGGTGAGCGATGACGGCCGTCGTTCCTCGCTTAAGAAAGACAGGCCTTGCCGCGCTTGCCAAAAACTCGGGGCATGTCCGCTGGGACGCGGCAATGGACCCCAGATGCACGGATCCGAGGTCTCCACCCCCACCTCCCTCTTTGCGTTGCCTCCTTTCTCAGTGCATTCCGCACCCTCCTGGGAGGACAACGTTCAGCTGCCGCTTCCACATCATGTGTCCGCTGATGCAGCTATATAGGAAGGCGGAGAGGCTCCATCGCTGTGACCTTCGTCTTGCTTCCTGGCTAAAAAGGAGAGCCAGGGAACTGTGCTAGCTATTCAGTCAGGTCCTCGCAAATGCGTGCTGACAGTTGTCGTGTGGGAGCAAACATTCCAGAGAAGTTAAAGGTGTGGTATGGCACGACATGGTACGCCATGGTATGGTGTGAATTACAGCGCGAAGTCGAGCTAATTCGATGGAGGTTCTCGTAAAGGCTTGTATCGGCTGCGTTGCCAAACATGGCCAAAAGAAGCTGGAAGAATACTGCTCCTGCCCAACATTCTTTCCTGTTCTTCTGACTGTATTAGCACAGTCAAAACACTTTTACGTGGGTATGGTATGGTATGGCATGGCATGGCATTGCATGGTACGGTATGGTATGGGTATGGTATGGTACTGTGCTGCACTTGACGGTACAGTATGTGACGTATGCATTGGTCACTCATTGCAAACACTGCTGAAAGCAAGAAGTGAACAGAACTGAAGTGACCAATGCATACGTCACATACGGTACAGTATGTGACGTATGCATTGGTCACTCATTGCAAACACTGCTGAAAGCAAGAAGTGAACAGAACTGCAGAAAGTTGGGCTAGGCTAATTGTAAGGCGACCAAAAGGTGCAAAGGTAAGACACCCTATGTTCGTAAGTCCAATCTCACTACACGAAACGATTGCTGTATGTACTAAGGCGGTACTGATAAATACCACCGCTCACTAAGGAACTGCAATCGGAGGTGAAACAAGTAGCGTTGCGAGATATTAACTGCATATCTCGTGAGGCAAGATTCGTCTGCAACCTGCTGTTACCTGCATCCGTCCCTCCTTCGTTCAAAAAAAGAGAAATAATATGCAGAAAGGCAGGGATCATTAATCAGGAGTAATTTTGTTTGGGTATACCCTTCATGGGGAAGGGAATGTCGGGATAAACTAAGAAGGAGAGAGGAAAGAGAGAGAGAGTTCGTGCGGGAAGAATGTGGTCGTGTTGCGTCGTATGTGCGTCAGGTAAGATGTATAGCACGTGCATTCTTGGTTGTTTATGACAGGGCTCACGGAGGGCGCTGTTGTTCGGCGTTCACACATTCCCTGCCACGTGGACAGGCGTGACGTTGTAGCTCAACGTCTCGTGGACAGATGAGTGAGTATGCGTGTCTGAGCGTGTGTAGCCTGCTTCCTGTCGAAAGCAAGCCTGTTGCACACTTGTCGGCCGACGCGAAAATAGTGAAACCGCGTAAACATTTCCCTTTGTGAGCGACAAAAAAAAAACATTCGCTTCCCTTATTCCGCACAGAGGGCCGCGCTGGCGGCAAACAAAATTCAATCGTCGCTCACGTTGCGAAGGGTTTGTTTGCTCTGCCTAGTGTTTTGTGCGGCCATTCTATTTTCTTGCCGCAGAGAGGGTAACAAAAGACAAGAAACCGACTGCGTCCTCTCCGATGGAAAACCACCCGTCATTTACTGACATACACTTTCACAACGACGCGCTGTAGGCTGTGTAGTAACACTCTGTTTCTTGCGTTAAAAACCGCAGATTTTTGTCAATAGATACGGGCCTGCGTTCTTGGAATCGACTACGTAGGTGCCAGCGATTCGCTGGTATCGCGAACGCGTATAATCGAATGCATTATAGTTGAACCTGTCATAAATCGAGATACCACTTTCCGATGCTGCTAACTTCGAAGCTGTCACCGAGAGTACGGTGTTCTCTATAATCTCATTTTGAGTTTACGGGCAAGAAGTCGAAGAATCAATAGGTGATTGAGCGGAGTGAGTGAGTAAGTGGAAGTGAGTGAGTGAATAAGCGGAGCGAGCGAATGGGTGATTGGATTTAGAGAGTAGAATGAGTGACAAAACGAGTGATTACAACGAGTTGAGAGAGTGGAAAGAGTGATTGAGTGCGATTAGTGAGCGATTGGAATGAGTGAGTTAAACGAGAGAATGAAATTAGTGAGTCACTGAGCGTGTGAGTGGAATGAGTGAGCGGAATCAGTTAGTGAGCGAGCAAGATGAATAAGTGGAATGAATGAGTGAGAGGAATAAGTAAGTTACTTCGTGACGCCTTCGAGTAAGTTACTTCGTAACGCCTATGCTTGCTGTGGATGCGAAAATGCGCAAAGCCCTGTCGTCAGTTGAGCACTACACAGAGACGACGTTGATTGATTGATTGAGAGATTGATTGATTGATTCATTCATTGATGAGTGAGTGAGTGAGTGAGCGAGTGAGTGAGTGAGTGAGGTTGACGCCCATAGCCGACCCTCCGCCTTGAGGGGAATCGGTTCCCCAGGACAATTTATAAAGTTCATTGAGTCAGTGAATGGTTGATTGAGCGAGTTATTCAGCAAGAGAGAACGTCTGAATTAGCAAGCGGTCTGGCGATTGATTGGCTGAGTGAGCGACCTATTCACTTATTGAGTAATGAGTGAGTCTGCGCGTGCGCGAATGCACAAGCCTCCCTGTGTGCGTGTTACACACGCGCGACACACGAAAGCACAGAAGAGGACGGATATACTTGTGACCACCACCCTGCTGTCTGCGTGCCCTGCGATTTCGTAGGTGTCAGTCGGCCCAATGCTGCCAGAAACGCCACCATGAAATTCATATAAATATAGATCTTGAAAACGAGGTCTCTCCGACCAATCCCTGAAGCGCTCTTCTTGACCCCTACGCGGTTCTTGCCAAAAGATAAGGTTATTCGTAAATATACGGTCGACGCCAGGGCGGCGCGTGGAACTTTTGCGCGCGTTTAGAAGCGAGGTCATTACTCATCGCTACGCCTCCGTCCCTTCCGTGTTTTCTTTTGCGCGGCGATTCCGACGAAAAAATCGCCGTTCCTTTCCCCCAACCCCACATCTTTTACCGATCCTCCTCGCATTTCTCACAGCGAGCCAATAAAGACAAGCCACAACCGCGGATTCATCACGTGTGCGGTGCATTCCTGTGGTTGAGAGTGTATAGAACACTGTAGACCGCGAGAAGACAACCGGGTTAACGGAAGGGCTATGCGGCGGAATGACTTGGAGCCGCGCAACGTTTTAAGGGCTCCGCCGGCGTTTATTTTGCCAACCGGCGCGCTCGAGGAACATCCAAATCGAGGGGAACGGCCTCACCGCATGCTCTCTAGCGTTACGGTGAATCGTGACTAATCGTCGCGAACCTTTCTTCAGAGAGAGGGCGGTTTACGGTAGCTGCTGCTCCCATGCGCGGAGGAACCTTGCAGGGGAAAGCGCGGCTGCCATCCGTCTCACCACGGACACCACCAGTACCGTTTTAGTACCGTTTCCGGCAGCCATTCCGGTTTACAACTGGAACACGGCTCACCGCGGCGTCTGACGCCGGTTTGAGTCGCGGTTACTAGCCGGTTAAAGCGTGCCCGACTTCGTCGCTGAGGGGCTTCCTCGGGAACTGTGCACTGCTGGGAGAAAGAGTGAGAGTGGAGCTGCTCGCTGAGAGCGTTTGGGTGTTAAGCCAACGCGCTGCGCTTGTTTTTGCGAAACGTGCTTCGAGTATATTGTAAACGCTATCTATTACCGAAAAGTTGTGTACACCTGTTGGTTAAAGTGTGCTGTTGTTGGCTGGCCGTGCCTGCTGGTGATTGATGCGCAGAACACGGGCCTTTTTTGGAAGCCGGAAGCAAAACAACGCAGTGCTTCTGACTAGTCTTTTTTTTTTTACCCTTTTCTCGCTGCGCTTGTAGTGATGTATGGGTGTCGCAAAAAAAACATCAATAGCCGGAGTCCATACGCACAGCAGGTATATGCTATTCTGCAAGTCTTTATTGAGCAGCGCCATCTACTTTTGTGTTAGTTACGCCTACGACACCATTTTAAATTAGGTACACAACCTAATCATATAGCCTTCTTGTCTTGTAAAGCTATGAAATATAACTCTGAGTCTTCGTACGTCAGTCAGACGCGACTTATAGTCTTCTTACCCCTACCGCGAAGCGTAACTTGCATGCATAACTAAGCTGTGTTCAGTCAACCCACCTTGCGTGGTCTCATAAAGTCAATGCACGACACAGTCAAAGCTATTACGAATCCAACAGAAGTTTGATACCATTGTCACCATTGGCACTTTCGATCGTCGTCTGAGCCTACCACGATTACGCTAAATCAGATGCTGCTGCTACCCGGTCACTTTCAACCGCGATCATGCCCGGTCGAAAGCAGGATGATAGCACCCTGCGTGTCAGCGTCTCCCAGTGATCGGGTCTGACGTCTGCCGCCAAGGTGCAAGTTTGTAGCGTGTAGCGAGAACCACTGCTCATCGCGATTGAGAAATCCTATCCGTATGGCCCCTGATCGCAATCGAAAGTAAGACAATTAAATTTTACACTTTGATCAATTGCAGTTAAGTGCGGTTGTTGAAGTAAATTGACTCCGTCAGATGCTTCGTATGGACTTCACTGCCTTTTAATTGGCCGTCAGACATCACATATCCCCTCCTGCTAATCGGGTTCTCAATATTGGGCGTTATGATTTATTTAAAAATCAGCGCTGGGACATACGTCATAACCACCTTTGTAGATATTTCATGAATCCAGAGCGAGAGAAAGTAAGACGAAGATTATCGTTATCAGCCCGCCGACTAGATTGAACACTGAACTTATTAGTGATTGCAGTAAGTTGGCATTTTTCGTATTGAAAAGTTGGAGGCACTCACGTTTCTACAGAGTTCCACTTGGAAGACTTCGCCTAGCATGTCCATGCACCGAGATATCCGGTTGTAAAGCTCTCTTGCGAACCGGATGCTTACGCATGAAAGGCAGTGAGGACTCCCTGTGGCACCATGTCAGTTGCGGGCGGCGTTTAATTCGACAATGAGTGAAAGACGTAGGCAAAGACGACGAATACCGACTGGCGACAGAAAGAAATGACATGCTAGCCACATCAGGAAGGAACACTGCACACGTACTCACACATTACGCAAACATTATTATTATTATTATTATTATTATTATTATTATTATTATTATTATTATTATTATTATTATTATTATTTATACACAGAGGAAATAGTGAAGAAACTGCCACAACGCCGGCCTGCTCATTCGGAAAGAAGAGACATACTGGGGAAAGAAAGGCAGGAGGGAAGAAAAAGGAGAGAGAAAACGAAAGAAAACAAACAAACAAAACAAAAATACGCGTAAACACGCACACCGCGCAATTAAACTGTGCAGCCGGACATATCTCAGAGCCCCGACATGCAAGAAGAATTTTTCCAGGTGAGACTGCTTCGAAACTCCACTACCCCCAACTTTACAACACAAACGTGCCCGCTTACTGAACTCGTCAAAAAAAAAGTTTATTAAATCGTAGTTCGTTGGGCGGCTAACAACAACAATTATTGTCTCACCTTGTGTTCCCCTGGATACATCACTTATCCGCGAAAGTGGTTTTCACATACCCCCAGTGTTGATTTAAAAAAAAATAAACCATAGAGCTCAATTTTGAACACTAGGTAAAGTATACAGTTGAAAGTGCGCTAAATATACATGCAGTGTGCTCAAGAGAATTCCAGAGCTCAGAAAAGGTCACACAGTCCCGTGTGCATTCTTTAGGACGGCTAGAAGGCGAAAGCGATCCCCACCTTCTCAGTCACTTGTAGATATCTCCCCCCCCCCCCCCTGCCAATCCCACGAAAACTGCCTGCACCTAATGTGATTCTGCACTGCCTCTGGGATAGGAGGTATCGTCCCAACTTTTGTGTCTAATTTGGTTTATCAGCACTGACTCCGAGATTGGCGCACATTTCTTCAAGTCAGAGTTTTCTATATGTGCAAAGTCAGAGTTTCCTATAGTGTCTATGAAAGCTGCAACGCATGGCGCTTCAGCGACCATGGGAATTATGGGTAGTACACGGATTTGCCTCAGTCTTCGTACTTAACGTTCTTTCTGGCTTCGCGTGGCTTGAAGCTGCTTTGTCACGGAAACAACAATCGGCAAATATTCTGCAGTTGCGCTTCACCATCTTAATTTTCAAAGACCATAGTCTTTGTTGGGGTACTTCGACGCAAAAATTTTGGTCTATCTGTACATTTGTCTATTTCTCCGCCGTAACGATACCACAAACGGCCAACCCCATCCGCAGCGCCCACCAATATTGCTCAAGTTTCAGCGTTCATACTTGTGCGATTGTCAACCTAAAAAACAATTATTGCGCATATCTGAGGCACCATAACAACACGCCAATATTTTGTATGTGTGGCTTTGTACTAGAGAAGGCACACATAAGTAATTCTAAGGACCGTATCGTTTATCGGACCGTAACGCTACGCTGACAGTGTAACGTGATGCTCAAGAAGGCAAGTGTTTCCAACGCTTTGCTAAGACCACACGGTGGTGCCACCTGCCCTGTCGCTTTGGGTTCTACACCTTATCGCCTCCGAGACAGGCGCGCATCTTTCTCCGTGGGCGCGCACGCCTTCCTTCGTTTTCGAAGATAACTGCCAGATAGCGCTCGTGTCTAACGTGCATCGATGCGCTCGTTCGCCTTCGCTGCACGGATCAAGACTCTCTAACGCAGCGCTTCCAGAATACAATCCACGGATTTTCTCGCGCAGAACATCAAATAAACGTTTTTTTTTTTTTCACTGTCTCCACACGCAAGACTATATCGTCTTTCCACTACATTTGCAGTGAAACATGTAGCTACGAGGCCTTTTTTTTTTCTTACTGTTTCATATCGGGTCACGAATTTCAAAACGGTTCGTTCTTTCCTTCGAAACAAAAACCTAAACACAGCAACAAACGAAGCCACAAGTGAAAATCACCGCTCTCAAGCACGAAGACTAGGTAAGTTCGTGTCATCATCATCATCATCAGCAGCAGCAGCAGCAGCAGCAGCAGCAGCAGCAGCAGCCTGACTACGTCCACTGCAGGACAAAGGCCTCTCCCATGTTCCGCCAGTTAACATGGGAGATGCCTTTGTCCTGCAGTTCGTGTCATCATTCCCGTAGTCGCTGAACGATCGCGACGCCAGAGTCCCCTCTTGTTAACTTTAGGAAACTCTATGCTTCAAGTGACTGCAGTGCGAATACGTCATCGTGTGACGTCACGTTATGCGACGGCATAGTGATGTGCCATCATGAATGCGATGCCATTTTGTCGCTACTATTGGGGATCATGACAGATGCCGTAGGACTCCGAAAATTTTGGACTACACCTAGGGTAACGTGCACCTATATCTAAGTACACGGGCTTGAAACATTTACGCCTCCTTCAAGATTCGATCCCACGACCTGCGGGTCAGCGGTCGAGCGCCATAAATGGCTTTATATTTACGCAACAGCTCAAGAAGATACGTGAAGTCACGATGACGCCATCGCATATGATCACCTTTTGCATCAATTCGTGTCGATGCCGACGCCGCTAACAGTCAATTATCGTGTTTTATGAGGCATCTAAAGCTCCCGTCTTTAAAAAAAACAAAAAAACGGCTAACGCTCACTGTCACGATAAGGCCTGTCGTCGAATGACTCAGACTCCACGTGGCAACCAATCTTTAAAGGTTTCTCTTCAACGTCGTCGCCGCGAGCGCAGAATAAACAAAGTAAAACAAGGCCATCACAAAGCGAAAAAAACGGATGCAAAAGCCATCGGGAGTCTCGGAAAAAAAAAAGTGCAGTAGGTGGTCCCGTTGTAGACGCGTTTGTTTTGGCAGCCGTATTCATCGCCATTTCTTTTCCCTCGCGCTCTTTTTGTTGCCCAATGGGGCGAGTGGCTGCGCAAGCGAGCGCGTTAAATCGTGGAGAGAAACGCCAGTTGAAACCTCCAGAGGCATCGGAAGAGCAACCCTTCTGCCACTTTTAGCCCAGACAAAAGGAAAAGAAAACATTTCGAGAACGAAAAGGGGGCGCGTCTGCACGGTCGTCGTACACGTTTGCATGTTTCCATTGAGCAAGCCTCGGAAAGAATCGGACCAAGCTCCCCCCTTCCCCCCTTTTTTTTTTGCCTCACGCAAACTTCGCCACCGCGACCCCGTCCCTTTTTATTTTTCTTCTCCGAGTTCAGCTTGCATATGTTAAGTCCTGCTGCTCGTGCTGACGAAAGTATACACATTTGCCATTGTCGACAGAAGTAAAAACAGCAACCTCTTAATAGAGGAGTGCTACAGTTTAAAGCTGCAGCTGGTGCCGATTTCATCACAGCTTCTGCTACCTCGAACTTTTCGTTTCCCCTCTACCCCTCCCCTTCCTCCTTCAGCTAAGTTGCTAAATTCGGCGGTACGAGAAACACTTGACTTTGGCGACATCTGTGGTTTTGCGTGCCACAACCACGATATGATTATTAGAGACGCCGTACTAAGATCACTGCAGGAAATTTCGACCATATGGTGTTGTTTTTTTTTCTTTAACGTGCGCTAACATCGCACAACAGACGGGCCTCTAACACTACGCAACCATCGAAATGCTCGAAGTGCAACGCGAATTTCGAAAGAACCAATAGTTATTTTGCTCCGTTATTAAACACCTGCTGGTCGAATTTTTATACAACATCACCACCTCTAAAAGAAGAGTTTAACGTGTTCATCGAAAGTTTCACCTTCTTGGTGTTAGTTTTCAATACGGAACACGAGCGTCAGAACGTGAACCCCCGACTCCCTGGACAGCACGCAAGCTTCTTCCTAGCAAGACAGAACGACCTACGCGTGAAGCACGCTTTACAGGACAAACGTACATTTCTTCTTTCTTTCTTTCTTTCTTTCTTTTTCTTCTTTCTTCTTTCTTTCTTTCTTCTGTCTTTCTTTCTTTCTTCTTTCTTTCTTTCTTTCTTTCTTTCTTTCGGATTCAACGCATATGGCACGTTAGAGCAACAAACAAAGCAAAAAATACACGACCTTCTGAACAGCTTTAAATTTAACGTGGCTACAAGAAACTTGCAACTCGTTTCCTAAGTGCGGTGGTTTTAATTCATTAATAGTCCGCACATACCCTTGCTACTACAGCTCATCTCTCCTATAGCTTTCCCATCTATGCAACATCTTTCAATTTAAGTTTCCAATCAGCCGCTACCTCAAAGCCTGTCTGTGTGTACAAACGAACTTTTGCTTTAAAATGGCCCGAGTTTGTTTTGTTTACTGCAAGAGTACCTCCATCAAGAGGTATTCGTGATTTCCAGCGACGGTTGTGACAACTCCTGCCACGAACATTTACATAGCCGTGCAGTCAGTAAATGGGAAGTTAGCGCGCACGCTAAACAACCATCTTGAAAAGCGACTAGTTTACCCGGGAGAGTTGACATTAAGGCGTACACAATCCCTCGTTGTGCCATTGCTAATTATCCGAACAAATTTTACTTCCTTTGCGTGCACTTTTCAGCGCAAATACGAACACTCATTGCGCTGCGGCAATAATGAAAGGAGGACATTAATAATAAAACGGATAAAACGAATCAAAGGGGCACTGGCACCAATTTTTCGAAGGCGAGCTTGCTGTGCCATACGAATCTCCTGCATACAGAAGAAGTTCTGAGAAAGCTTGAAGCTCAGTAGGTGCCCATAAGGTATTTTACATCGACGTTAACGCCAATTTTCGCGTAGCGCATCTATTGACCTCGACGACACCGTCGTGACGTTAAGCTACAGTGTCGATTACGGTGACTTCACGCACCAGTGTGGCTAGCAGTGACGTCATGATATCTTGCGCTTGCACGTGACCGAGGTCTCATACCGCGTTGCCACATCAAGATACAGTTAAAATTAAAACTAGCTTTTATAAAATACTGTAACTACTTCTATTTTCAGGGTGTACTCACGCTTAGCAGCACATTTCCTAGGTTGATGGGTTGTTGAGGGTTAGGCTTTTTTTCTCTGCATTAGAATGACTTCAAATTTTTGTGTTGGTACCTTTTAAAGAACGTATTCAAGATCATCGCGTATATCTACATTTGTTCGAGCTGTGCGTAAACGTCGTAATATGCACCCAACTCCACGCCTCTCGCTCAGAGTCTGCAAGCGACTTTCTAATGAACTTTTTTTTAAATTAACATGTATTTCCTTTTCTATTTCGTCTTATTGGTAAGTTTATGTGATAGTTTTTACGTCACACTTTGACACTTTGCATTGCTGTGGTGGCATATTCCCCGATAATGTGAGCCTCGAAAATGACGTCTCTTTAGTACCAACCCGTAAAGTGCCTCTGAAACCACGGTTTACTTCCCATAATGAGCTTCGCGTTGAAAAAAGAAAGAGGGGGGGGGGGGAGATATACGGAAACAGAAAAAGATTGATATCGAATTAGCGGCAGCGGCCTCAATGAACTACAAACCGGGGTGTTCTATGCGTCCAAACATCGATCAGCCGATCCTTCTTTTTTTTTTACTGTTTCCCCTTATTTCGTTAGGCGCACCCGTTCATGTACGCTCATTGAGATGGTGGTCAGCGTTGATTACCCGAGAGAGGCCAACTGCAAAGCTTTACTCAGCAGAAAGAAAGAGTAATGTCCATGCCGAAAGCAGTCGGCTGTCCGTTCTCTGCAACCCCGTCCACTCCCTCACCATCGGAACACCACCTCACCGCACCCGACATCCCCCCAGCTGCGGTTCCTTCCGTTGTACGAAGGAAAAAAAAAAGGGAAAAGATTAAAGCGGAGCTCGGGCGCTTGGCTTAAACACTGAGCTCTTTATCGGGTTCGCTAATGACTCTTGCGTCACTGAGCGCCAACATCGGGCCTCCAGGCCCCGCTGCTGCCTTTCTCAACTTTTCTTTTTTTTTTTCTTTGAGCGGTTCGGTTGGAAAAGCCTACGCCGTCGCTGCAGGGGGCGGCGTATAAAAGTGATGCAACGTTCAAAATGCTTAATGTTGCCTTCCAGAATATGGCGTGCTTCACATCGCCGACACTTTCGCAAACGCTGACGTCATCAGCGCGCACGATTCGCCGTAACTTGAAGCTCTCCCCCTTTTTCCCGTGTTTCTTTTGGCCGAAGAGGCAAAATTAAACCTCCATGGTAATAAATCAATTACGACTGCACGAAATAACGACCGTTACTTCGCAACGCCTGCGCTTGCTGTGGGTGCGAAAATGCGCAAAGCCCTGCCGTCAGTTGAGCACTGCACAGAGACGACGTTGATTGATTGATTGAGAGATTGATTGATTCATTCATTGATGAGTGAGTGAGTGAGTGAGTGAGTGAGTGAGTGAGTGAGTGAGTGAGTGGAGTGTTACGTCTGTTTTTGGAAGCCCATGTGTATGGCTTTAGTAATCGACCTCCACGACTTTACGCTGAGCGACTTATGCCCACCGCTAGCACTCGTACAAATACAACTGCAGCGGTAGTCACGTACACAGCATACGAGGGAGAGATAGCTCACCGTTGCTCTGCTGCTGTTGCTGGTAGAGGGCGGCCTTGTCATTCTGCTGCCGGCCGCCGGGTGCGTTGGAGACGGGCGTCAGCGGGGGGCGGTGGCGACGACGGCACCAGGCTTGGCGTCCACGGGGGGGCCGATGGTTCAAGAGGCGGCATCACGTACAGGACACCCCTGGGATTGTACGCTATGTGTACAGGGCACCGCACACGTATGCACCGCTTCTCTGGAACTTCGCTTTTTTTTTCTTTATTGCCTTCTTGACTACAGGTCAAGCTAATATGACAATCACTATCACACGTGTTTCATGCGTGATAACGCGTTAAACAAAGATATTACATCTTCAACACAGTCGGTAGTCTTATACACATCTCGCACTTTTATAACAGCTTCCACGAAACACTCATTAACGGATAGAACTCTCACATCACAGTGTCTGTACAGGTCTTCATTCGGTTTGGCGTAGTATGCTCTGGAACTTCGCAAACTGCACATACTCGTTCCTCTCGTACTGCGGATGGAAGCTGCCTCTCGATGACGAAGGCCGCGCCCAATTCGATAGAGCGAAAAGAGCCGTTGATGGGCTCGTTTAGGGGAAGGGGAGGTTGAGAAGAAAAAGCGTCTTTTCCACTCCTAAACTTCTCCTCCTCCTAAAGGAGTCAGTCAAAGGCTTTCTACACTGTATCAAATTGAGCGCGGCTTAGACAAAGACGGCTGAAAAGAAGTATCGCTAGAATTCCAAGCTGCGAGAGTTTTTTTTTTATTAGCGCTATGGAGCAAGCAGTTCTTAAAACAACCTTCGAAACCACATTCAAGATGGCAAAAAAGTGGTAGACGATTCAGTAATTGCACTGAAATTTAATGATGACAATGTTGCAGTTAGAACAGTAGGTGTCTAACACTGTTCAAGTTTATTGAAAGTTAGTCATCATGTGCCACGAACTAACTGTGAGTGAACGTTAGGCAGCGCTGGAAATGTGCAAGTAAATGTGGTAGTTGTCATCATGCCCCGTTACTAAAAGCGGATATAAAGGCCCACAAAGACGTTTTATTCAATGACGTAACACACGGTCATCAATTAAAACTTCACAGTTCAGTATGAAGACAAAAAAAATTCATCATAAAGACTGGAAACCACAGAGGTCGTTATTTATTCACCATAAATGAACACGCAAGAGGTGCAGCTCGTGCACCAAGCTCTGCCTATAGACGGGATTTCTCACATAATAGCGAACACTCCAGTGACGTCGAAAAAAGCGCAACGCCAGACACAGCGTAAAATCGGATGTTCACTGCGAATCCGGCGGCCTATAAGTATCGAAGGGACCGGATGTCGTTGTATTTCAGTCCCCTGTTGGAAAATTACCCTTTCGTGCGCCAAAGCAGTCTCTCAGACACCTTAGAAATACAGTGACAGCGAATACACTGCATGTAGATGCACCAAAAAGTTACGTTTACTCGCTTGCCTGCCGCAACTAGGAATATCAGGACTGTGGCAATATCTACACAATGTCTCGAAGCGTGAAACTACTGAAAAAGTGTGAAACCGCCGAAATCGTATGCGATGAGATTTTTCAGGCAGAACTTTCACTAAATTTGTTGTTTCCGAGTGTGCTACTTCGAGACCAGACGCGGTGTTTTAAAATGACCTGCAGCATCGGTGACTTTAATTATCGAACTGTTGTCTCTCTTCCTAGAAGCTTTTAACCTAACCTGGAAACAGTTTTATTGAAAGGCAGATAATTTAGACGGTGCATACAAATCACTGACATCATACTCTGCATGGGGAAGGGGACTAGGAATGGAAAGACAGGAAGGGAGAATCACGAGAAAACAATACATATTAAAACGAAACAAAAGTAGTATACAAATCAGGCAGTTTTTCTGGGCGGGGTCGTGCGCTTGCAGTTACTTTCATAGCGTACATGCAAGGTACAACTAAAGCTGTCGAGCTCCACGATAATATGTCCAAAAATGTAAATCGAAATATGTTGCGTGAGGTAGGCTGAAGGGCTTAAGTTACAATTCTCCGCGTGATATCGAAAGTATGCAATGTTCGTGGTGGACACGCTTACCAGCGCATACGCTCGGCACTTAAAAAAAAAGTATCGGGGTTCTTTACGCATCTATTTGGGACGACTCGAAAGCGAAACTCGTCTCTTTCTTTTCAGTCGATGAATTGATCTTGCTCCGCCATCATTGGAAAACTTCTTGTGCCAAACGCGGCTTTCGCACTGCCTCTAAGATCAGAGACACCTCACCAGGTTTTGCATTGCCTCCGTGATCCGAACACATTTGACCAAGCCATGTTTTGATAACGTCATGTGACATTACGCCGCAGTGACGTCATGATGACGTCACTAGCTTTGGCGATCCGTGACGTCATCACGTGATTATTTTAGCATCACTCGCCCCCGATGCCAAGGTACCTTGACGCCACTGACACCGACGGTCAAGAGAGAGAAAGAATATAAGAAAGTTAGGGAGGTTAACTACACTACGTCCAGTTTGCTACACTACACATGAAGAGAGGGGAATAAGGAAGTAAAAGAGGGAGAGATAGAAGTAGATGCACATGTCACACCACACACACAGTGCGGGGTTTCACAGGTGGTCGCTCGGTGATGGTGCCTTTAAGACTTGTAGAAGGGCTCGTGTGGCTTTCTGGGCTGATGTGCTTCAAGACCATGCGACCGAGATCTTCTCCTGAGTAAAGGGACGATTATTCCGTCTAGTTAAGACGCACTGGAGAATCCGGCGATTGTGTTCAAAGTCGGGACAGTGGCCCAAGACGTGGTCAAGAGTTCCTACAAATTTGCAGTTGTCAGACTTGGATGAGTCAGCCATACCAATGCAATAACTGAATGAGTTCGTAAAGGGTATACGTTGACCTCCAACCGACATAGCATTGTATAGCGTCACGTCGCGAAGCATTTTATGGCATGTGTAGTTGGAGCGACGGATCGAGGTTCTGTGGGCGAAGAGTGGGGAATTCGAATGCGTCAGTGTGGCATTATGCGTGATGTGACGAAGTTCTCTCGCAGCGTCGACTCTAGACAGAGGTACTGTGTGCAGCGTGGGCACCCCGTGCCGACTGTCAAATTTCGTGTTTGATGAGGCATGTAAAGCTTTCGACTTAAAAAGAAAAAAAATTGTTCCGCAATTTCACTTGATACGCAAATGTTGCAGTACGAACTTGCCACTTGACCGAAACGGTACCGCAAACCGTTTCCATAGGAAGTGTTTAGACGAAGCCGATGGCACAGAGCTTGGAGATGTCGAGGAATTCCGGATGGGTATTCTTCCGCAATGTGGGTCGATTGAGTAGATGAAAGCATTATTATGCGTCGAAAGGTTCCAAAGACTTTTCTTCAGAAGCAAGTCATTTAGCAAACTGGGAAGCATCACATTTCGTAAAGTAAATTCGTTTGTAATTTAAGTAAACTCCTTTGCCTAGCACTTCATCTGATTTTTCGTTGGTCAGAATATCGGAATGAGCCTGGCATAACCTAACCCAACCCAGCGTGTCCTGTATACTTAACGTGCAGTGGCTGTAGTAAGGTTGCTGGTTGGATTACAGCCTAGGCCACATTGCCCACATCTCGAATGAGCCAAAGAGGGGGAGAAAAAGTAAAAAGACGCCCTGGTGCTCAGAATAAGCTGAACGTTAAGTAACCGCGTGAGGTCAAAATTAACCGGGGTCCCTCAACCTACAATCTGTCCCATAATCATATTTTTAATGGTGACACGTACAACCCCAAAATTCCTTTTACCTAGCCTAACCTAATCGGCTTTGCTATTGGAAGTCTCAGGCTCTATAAATGTGCTCTGACTGCGGGTCGAACAGAACAGCACAGTTGCATTGATACGCCGCAAGGCTGAGTCAGAAAAACGTACGCCGTTAGTTTAAGGAAGAGCGAAATTCTCAATACATGCACGTGGCTCGTCTCACTCTATCACTCACTCACTCACTCGCACAAAATGACGGTTTTGCAACGCCACCGTAAGACGAAGGACTTCCCCTTCACTTTGCGATGACGCTACCATAAACTTCAGTTGTGAAATAACACTGACTCCTTCTGTTGCCGACATGTTAATTTTATATCTTCTTTCTTTGCTTACTTAAATAGACGTTCCATGCACCTGCTTATTGACACGTACTTACCAATCCCAAGTGAAGTTCCTACGCGACACGGACTTGAACAAGCGGTTGTTACAGCAATGTCACACACCATGAAAGACAAGACTGGACTATGACTGAGTGTGCGCGCGTGTGCTGCCTAATGTGCTGTGTTTATCTCTCTTCCCTCTCTGCTCTCTATCTTTCATCTCCCCCATCCCCCTCCCATGCGCAGGATAGCAAGCCGGCTGCCTATAGGCTGGTTAACCTCCCTGCCGTTCTTTTCCTCCTATTTTCCTTCTCTCTTTCCCAAGAGATTGGCCAAGAACTGAGATGTGCCTTTTAGCATACCGATTTAAAATTATTTAATGACCCAAATATGTTTATTCCTACAAATACCCAGTGGCAAACGCCCACGTAATGGCGTTATCCTAGTAGGCCTATTGAAGAGTCCGCCAGCATAGGCGAGCACAGGTTTTCCTTGCAAGGGTGGGGAGAGGGGGGATGGCGAATGTTTATCGCTGCACCCCCCTTCCTACTAGGTGAACAGAGTGGGCGGCGCCCCCTGCCCCCTTCCCCCCATGCGCATGCCGACGTCCGCAAGATATTATAACCGGCACTTCCAAAGTAGGTGTGGAGAGTAATTTAAACATCAGTTTTACACTGATCAGCCTTTTACACCGACATTAGCTAAATATATAGTTTCGAAATGGTGCTATACCTGTCCTAAGCCTAACATTTCTCTTTAGCGCATCTACTCTTTTAAGGGCGCACGAACTCACGATTAAGGATAAGACGTCAGTTCTCGCTCACGTGTCTTCGCACGTACCATAAAGCGCCAGGCGTGCACCTCCGTGAGAAGAACGGCGACGCGGCGACCGAGACAAGGTCAGTCTGCGGACGCACCGCGTATTTAATGGAGCCAAATGAGCGAGCGAGGCGAGCAGACAATGACAGAGCCCCGAGGCGCGCACACAGTGAGGAAAAAGGAAAAGTGTACAGCCGAGCCCCGGTTTCGCACATCCATAGTCACTTCGTTTACGGACACATCTGGCTATGGCAGCGACCTCGGCAAACGCGACATTCGCACCGCGCCACTGCTCTTTGTTGACAGCGGCTACTGAGGATTCATGTTACGAGCCCGTCGTTCAAGGACATGCGTCGGGTTTCTATTTTATTTCAACGGGACACTACGAATAGATGCAACAGCCACTAATCGTTCACGTGCCGAATGATAGGAGAACCGCCTCACCCAGTGAAAGAACTCTGGGGGTCTAATGCATTCGCTTAAGACGACTCGAAGACGACAGCCAGCTTTCCTTTTTTTCTCCTCAGTCAATGCATTGATCCTCGCACGTCCCCTACTGAAAGCGTCCTGCAACTAACGCGGTCTTGCATTACCTCCGGGATCTCGGAGGTATTGCCGGCTTTCTGACCCCAACGTGGTGCTGCAAAGCCCCCGTGATCACCTCCCCCCTCTCCTTTGACTGAGCGACGGTGTCACGCGATCCCGTCCTCCATGCGGCGCCACGATCGCGTCACAAACTCTCTCAGTCCATGATGTCATGACGACGTCATCGTGACGCCAGCGAGATTATTTCTTGCATCTCTCGTGTTATAGCCGCGGAGGAGGGACGCCGACGCCACCGAGGGTCAATATTCGCGTCTGATGAAGCGTCTAAGGCTTTCGCCTTGAGAGTCTGAGGTCTTCGACACGGGTTGGTAAATCTGCAGCGAAACTAGTGACAACTGTGCGAGCTCGTGCTTCTCCGTCTTGGTTGCGCACCCATAAGAGGAGTGAAGGAAAGGGACACCTAGAGCGCGAACTCAAATTGTCTTGTTCGGAAAGCAAAGTGCACTTCGATATTCGTCGCCACACCTGGCGGTGAAACTGAACAAATAAACAACCTAGCCGAATGTGCCTTGGGAGTTGGCTCAACAGACCTACTCGCGATGACTTCACCGATCAATCAATATAACAAATAATTTTTGTAAGTAAGGCTGATTAAAAGTCTTGTGCTATGTCTCCAAACACACATAACCAGGTAGTAAAATATAGTGCTTCAGATTCTAATGTGTTATAATTCATTCTGAAACACAAGTGCTCCCTTGTGCCAGACATGCCCCTGCAAAGTGGGGGGTACAAATCCACGAGAAGTATGATTACTGGAATGGTCGATCTCGAATCTATGCGTAAAAAATAGTGACTTTTTTAGGTATTGCATTCTTCGCGTTCATGGCACACCATGATTCATTATCCGAAATCGTCTAGTAATAAGACATTAACTGACACTCATTATCGGTGGACAAATAATATGCCAAAATGAGTGAACAAAGTAGTTTCGGTTACTGCTTTTTTTCTTGAAACCTTTAAAAGTTACTACCCATGGGTGGTAACGGCTAGAGTAGTAACAGTTACTACGTGCCGGTACTAACTGCAAAGTAGTAACTGTTAACACCTTCGCCGTTACAAACGGCACTTACTAACAGGGTTGTAACATATGTGATAAACCATTACTACCCCCAAAGTTAGCAAGTACTACCACCTTTTTTCTAAGAGTGTGGAGCTGCTGAAATAAACCGGATGACCACCATTGTGCCGACTGCATGACAACGGGACCGAAAGTTATAGGTTCACACTGTTGTCCATTGCCCTATAAATACGCCGCAAGAGCATTTCATTGGCAGCGAGTGACGGTGACCTCTCTCTCGCCGCTAAAATAACTTTTGTATCCACGAGAAGTATGAATGGTCGATCTCGAATACCTAATAACACGAACGAGTGAGACAAAGAAATAGGCGCTGGACTACGGGCGATCGTTTTTTTTTTCTTTTTCGCGTCCTTCTTTATGTTATTCCGTTGAGCTAATTCCTCTTAATGTGAAAAATTATCGATGGAGCTGCAGGTGACCTCCAAGCTACACTACGACGAAAGAGGACGAAACGGAGCGAAAGGTCACGTGATTTTTTTTTGTGCCAACGATATTCGCGAACTTTGCGACACCGAATTGCCGTTTTATTTGGCATACTGTACAATGAGTTATTTAGGCGAGGCTCTCTTCGCTGATCACTTGTCAGAACACGGCACGTATGCACTTCGCGTAGCGATACAAGAGAAGTTGTTATTTTTTTAAAGTCATTTCCATGCCACCATTTTACAGCCCTTGGCGTTACAACTTTTCTGTGCGGAGTAAAGAGGTATGGGAGCAGCAAAAGAGATTGTGGGCATTTATGGGGCAATTTTTCATCACCTGTTCATGATTCTGATCACGCGGTGTTCCTCATCACCATCGCTTGTGGGGACGCATCTTCAGATTGTTTTGTGCGTCGGGCGTGAACTGGTTTGCCACGTCTTCGAGGCGTATTACAGGCGTGTAAAGTGCTGCGTCACAATATAGGGGTAGCAGAGCCTTCTTACCGTGCACGCAGTAAAAATAAAGGCAGTATATGGGCAGAAGTAAGTAGACGTGTAGCGCGTAGACAGGATAACCGCTGGTCATTAAGGGTAACTAACTAGATTCACAGAGAAGGCAATCGGGTTAGGGGGAGACAGAAGGTTAGGTGGGCAGATGAGATTAAGAAGTTTGCTGGTATACATTGGCCACAGCAAGCACAGGACCTAGTTAACAGGTGGAACATGATTGATTTGTGGGATTTAACGTCCCAAAACCATCATTTGATTATGAGAGACGCCGTAGTGGAGGGCTCCGGAAATTTTGACCACCTGGGGTTCTTTAACGTGCGCCCAAACATGAGCACACGGGCCTACGACATTTCCGCCTCCATCTGAAATGCAGCCGCCGCAGCCGGGATTTGAACCCGCGACCTGCGGGTCAGCAGCCGAGTACCTTAGCCACTAGACCACCGCGGCGGGGCGTCCCCCACTTAGACCACGGCGGGAAGTCTCCACCGGAAAATTCCCTTGCCTCAGCAGCGGCGGTATCTGTGTATACAGTTCGCAAACCATGAGTCAGTGGTGCTGCGCGTTATCTAAACAGACCATTTCTGCACAAAGTGAGTATATACGCGCACGGCAAAAGTGCCACGACGGAGGACTCACCGCATCGGAGCGCCAAACGCGTGGTGTGGCAGCAGCAGCATCACGTGCTCGTTTCGCGCGAGCCGCCTGAATCTGGCCGTTGTTTACAACCGCTACCAGCGTAAACACACACAAACGCGATCGTGACTCAGCCGAGCTTGCTGGAGGTAGACCCGGCCAGTTAGGTCGCGTCGTGCGAGGAAAAGTGTTTGGACCGGCGCCTGCCTGTGTGGAAGCGTGAGAGGAAAGGCCGGTGTTGCACAAGGCCGATTCCCCGTAGCCGTCGCAGAGGCGTGCGCACATACGTATATTCGTTCACGGAATCTTCGGCGCGCTTTTGATACACGCCGCAATTCTTATACGCAGATCGCCGCGTTGCGCCGCAGGCTTGCGCTATATATACAGTGGCGTAGCCAGAACTTTCTTTCGGGGGGGTTATCGGCCCGACCTTTGTGTATGTTCGTACGCGTGTTTTTACGCGCGTGTATATATAAACATATGCAACGCAAGAATATTCGTGAGGAAGGGAGGAGAGCTGAACTGCCGGGAAAAAAAAAAAACCTTGCTACGCCATTGACGCTATATAAAGCATAATGTCTACATAACGATTACAAGACCCAGGGGCGGATTATTCGGGGTTCAAAGGGTTCAAATGAATAAGGCCCTCCGATTTTAGGGGGCCCCCCAAAGGCAAGAAAAAAAAAGGCCGGCTTTGTTGTTTTGTTCGAAAAAGTTTATCCCTCTCGCTGCAACCACAGAAAAGAAGTGCGCAATAAATGTGTTTCCTTCGCCTGTGGCCCCATCAGAGTGAATGTTTGCATGCAAAAATTTAACCCTATTACATGTTTAAAAGCGAACGATTTGAGCGTACATGAAAATATGTGTGGTCGTTTTTCGAGTGTTATTGAAAACGTTTTTTGTGAAAGTTCTACATGGATCTATTTTCTTATTGGCGCCATCTTTTCCGAAAGATTTGGCCCACCCCTTCCCATATTGAAGATATTTTAATTTTAAGCCGTATATATTACTTGTTGCCACCAGTAGGCATACACAATATGCATAACAGAACTATATCGAAAGGAGCTTAAATTTGTGTTATTTTATGAAACCAAAAATATTTAGCTAGACGACTGGTATAGTTACTATAAGTACGTGCGAACAGCTTCAGGCCCACCTGTCAACTTCGGCAGTGCTCGAACGCAGGCAACCAAAGCGTGCGCTACCGTCAGTGAAGCTACTTTTCACAAAAGCGCTCCCTGATTTTTGAGGGAAGATGTACTCTCTTGAAACAAGGGTAAAAACGCACACGGTGCTTGGATTGCCCAAGTGTCGTGTTCTTTTCGTCTTAACTTCTCGCACAGTTTAGTCTTCTTTCAGTATAATTCAACGAACTCCACAAATCTTAATTCTGTTTATGTGTCTTCGTCTCCTTAGGTTTAGTTCATTATTACGATGATAATCTCGCCACGTGCTCCGCAAGAAAGCGAACGCCCGGGTGATATTAAACGCTCCGGAGAGACTAAGAATAAATGTGGCTTGTGTTCATTGCAGTTAAATGTAAAAAAAAAAAACGTCAAGTCTCAAGCATGACGAGATGACAAAGTGAGAAAGAAAAGGGGCAGGCGAGGGGGGGGGGGGCTTATTTTTTGGAACCGAGCCCTTAGCGCTGTTAATCCCGCCCTGACACGACCTGGATATTATTTCGTTTCTCTTACACAACTTTCTGCCCTCATCGTTCTAGGGCCTGTTTCTCTCCTCCTTCTCCTTCCCTCATCCGCCAGAATAGCAAGTATGTGAATGCACGCTGGCCAATCATTCTGCTTTCATTGAAACGCTTTCTATCTATATCTCCCCGTCACCATACAGGCGTTGATGACACCTATACAGTTGTACATCGCGTGTTTCAAGAAATATGTCCGACTCGCTCACTGGATTTCGTGCGACCTGTTGCCGACGACAGCGCATCTCTGGCCGACTGGCTCGCCCTACGCCATCTCCCGCAGCCGACAAGAGCTCTCGCTGAGCACCATGGTGCCCCGTCCTCGGACTCCTGCGACCGTGTCCATCTTTCCTATCTTCTCCTTGCTTCTGAGTGTCGCTGTCCCTGCGTCACTCTCTCTCCTTCCCCCTCTATATGTCTATACCTTTCAATCCTATCTTTTTAATCCCTCCTTACCCCCATCCCTCGTGAGGTGCTGTTGAGGTGTCGCACTCTGATGCAGACAGTTACGGGGCTCACTTTTATCTTATTTTCTCTTTTAAGAATCACATAAGAAATGTGTCCATATTTCTCAAAACTCAGTCTTCACAATTACTTCTTCTGTACATGCAGGTATCTCTTGATGGCTGAGGACATCATTTGAGACATCAATTAAGAAAGGTAGAAAAAAATATGCTTTTTTATGAATTGAGTATATGCCAGTGGGCGAATCAAAGTTCATGCGAAGAAGCCACCGAAGCTTTGGGATGTGGAAAAAAAGCGACCTCCAGAAATTACTGTGGCGAAATGAAATTCAACGGCTTTCACCGCTGACTTTGGTTGAGTTGAAAGCATGACTACTCCCACTGCAATACAATGCCACCTCCCATGTTCAGACAATCAACCCGGTCCTGTACTTCCTATGACGAAATCATACCCGCCAGTTTTTAAGCCCTAAACGCACGCACTCGTTACAGCAAGTCAGGGCTTGGCGACCCTCCCCTCCCCTATGGAGAGAGAAGCCACGCAGCTTCGTGAAGCCAATTCCTCCTCGCCAGGTGGGTGAGGAGGACGTCGAGGCTAGGGTTCCTCGATGTGCGCGCGCATTGTGTACGTCGGGCTTGGCGTCACTGTCCCAACCTGGGAAGCGGCCCTCTGCGCGTTGAGTCGTGCATCTCGGGACTTCGAGCAAGTTTTCGCATCCATCCATCCATATACCGTGGCTTCAATATTAATATGTAGAGAACACACGCCGTCTATGTCTTAGGCTGCGTCGTTAAATCAATATTTCTTGCGCGTAGTAGTAGCTGTCGCGTTCGCTCTTCATCGATTCTTGCCCTCGTCGAGCGTCGCTCGATATGAAGCTCTCGTCCGTAATAATTTCGTGACATCTTTTGTAACATATGAACGCCCAGCTGTACACTCTGCAGCGCACGAGCCATCCTGCCCTAACACACTTTCTTCTCGCAGACAGACTTATTTGGTAGTACACCGCACGCAATAGACCATGATGCAATCAGGGCAGCTGCAATTTCAGGGACAGATGGTAGAGTTTGTAAACAAAACACACGTTTCGAACGTGTGTACTGACGCCACGCGTCGTGGCACACAGAGGTACAGTCGTTTGTAGTGTCGACCAAATTGAATCGCGGATGCGCGCAATTTTCGAAAAAAAAATTTTCAGCCGCATCGTCGACCACGCTACAAATCGCCTCTCCAGCGTCCGCTGATTAATTCCCGCGTGGGGACGCCGTAAGACAATGAAAGACGACTCGCGTGCTGAGGACGCACGGCGAATTACGCGCGCACAGTAGAGATTAAATGAAAGATTGAAGAAGAAGAGAGAGGGGCGCCCCTCGTTTAAAACCGCGCGGCCAGGGCCGAGCTCCATTATCTTCACGCGATGTAGGAAACGGGGTCACGGTCCGCTCAGCGCGCAAACAGACGCGCGTCCTCGGCACGCAGAAAAAAAAAAAAGCGAGGAACACGACATCCCGGCTGCGCCGACACCGGCGGCAGATTCATTATCGATCTCGTGGCGTTCGAAGAGGCGCTAGCTGCCCCAACGGAGGGAAGAAGATCGAGCTTCCTTCACGACGGCCAATCATAATAACCCTCCCTGCAGAAAGGCAACGCACCCAGAGCGCCATGGCATAACCCGCTCGAGTCAAAGCAGATGGTGGTGGTGCTCTGGTGTAGTACGTGGTGCATTGACTCGGGACGGGGCGCTACGCGCGCTGGCTCAATGGTGAAACGAGCCGTACTGGAACGACGTGCCAACAGTTTACGCTTACCCGCCACGAAAACGCCCACAATCATCGTTTCTTTTTTTTTTTTAACAAAACAGTGCAGGAAACCCGGCTCCAAAGTACCGGTAATGGGGGATCTAATAGGGCGTTTGACAGGGATACTTCTATGCGCACACACGTCACTCGGGCTGATGTGGCATCACTTCCCGTTGGCTCTCGTTTAATTTCAATTGAACAGAGAACATCGAAACAAACGCGGGCTCCGTAAAGAATCGATATGGGAAGCAACACGCTCTGGTTAGTCTTTCTCCTCCGCTCAGTTAATTCAACGGAAACGCAAAGGCGAGCGCGCGAGTCGTTTGCGCCGAGGAAAGCTTTGTTGACATTCGCAGAAATGCGTCTCCAGCGAATGCGCCGGCGCGAACGGCTCTCGGGTGGTTATGCCGGCGCGCTCATTTGTGAGCACGGAGCAGTTGTGGAAGGGGAAAGAAGAGAAACCAGCTCCTCGCAAACCAGTAAAACGTGTACGTACCGTGCTCTGTCGTGCACAGAGCCGGCCTACTTATTGAGCGAAACGAGACGAAATCAAGAAACCGCACGCTGCCGAACTCGTATCTTCCTGCGAAAGCTAGCTCGCTCTCTAAACTACGTTCGCGATGTTTGTTTACGCCGGCATTTTAAGCGAGGCGCGTTCGCGTGGCGCGAATCAGCCGAACCCAGCTAGGATGCGACAGGAAGCGAATGACAAGAATGATGACTAAAAAGAACGCTGGCTCTTGCATCAAGCGTTATGTTTTACGGAGAAGTAAACGCGACAGGACAAAGTAATCAGTTAGGTTTCGAATAGATCTTACGAGATCCGGTTAGAGCTAAAACGCGCGTCTTGCACAGGTTGCCTTTACAGTGCGCGCCCAGCGTACCACGCTCTCAGGCGAGTTGGTTCTAATGATGTCATCGACCTAACGCGGCAGTGTCTATTATCGCGAGTCCGCATCGGCGACACACGAAGCGGGGGATATCGCGCCGTCGAATGTGAGAGCTCTTTCGAGAGAGCCAGGCCCGTGAAACAGCGAGAAAGCGTCACAGTGTTGCAGCGAAACAGCTGCCCAGCGAACACACACGGCGCGCGACGCTCAGTGCCGAGAAGCCAGCGCACGGCGATCGTTCAAAAGAATGGAAGGTCTCGTTTACCCACCTGGCTACTGTGGCCATCTCCGCTTATCCGTGTGGTCCGAGGTCTTTTAAGCGAGACTTCTTGCTGACGGGCATGCTACCGATGCGTCCTTCCCCCGTCGTGGAACACACACGGTAATAAATTTTTCACATTTTGAAATCGCGAGGAACAATCAAAACGACGGGCATCCTCGCGATGCGAGGAGAGGGGGAGAACCGAGAGAAGGGAAAAAAATTGAAGGGGCCGCCGCGCGGCGGTTTGACGGGTGAGGGCATCTGTTGACGGCCCGGAGAACCACAGAGTTGTTGGGCAAGTTTTTCACCTCAGGGCTTGGTGCGGCGTCCGTTTAAGGGCATCTGTCTGGCGTACTCAACCAAGCGCACGAATTAAAACGAACTCGCACATTGACGACCATTAGAGACAGCAAAAAAAAAAGGGGGGGGGGGGCAGCAACTCTTAATCTCCGAGCGACTTTCATCAAAAACTCGAAAACACGAACACCGAGAAATTGCTGGAGTGGAATTGCTACAACAAATTCACGCGTTTACATGCCTTTCCTGGCGGCTGAATACTAAATAATAAAAGAAAATATTTTATCAGCGATCTTTCGGCAAAAAAAAAAGGCAGCAACTCCTAAGCTAGCGTGGGGCAGTGACGAAATTTATACATCGGACACCTAAGCAGAGGAGGAGGAGGGTAAAAGGGAATTTGGAACAGAAAGCCAGCTAATACTGTCATGTGAAAGAAAACGCTCCCATGCACGAGATATGGAAAATAGCTTTCCGTTATTTCATATATGAATAACTGCTGACGAGTATTTGACGTCTGGATTCGAGAAACATATCGATACCCCGGAATGACAATAGGAATACCGATTCTGAAATTCAGATTTTGTTAAGCGGTTAATGTTTGAACGCAAGGTGACCGCGTGGTGTGCCTAAAGACAAAAAATATGGTTCAAACCAATCACGTCCGTGCAGCTCATTAAAACGCTTAATAAGTTAAATATATGACTATGACCCCGCCATGGTGGTCTAGTGGCTAAGGTACTAGGCTGCTGACCCGCAGGTCGCGGGATCGAATCCCGGCTGCGGCGGCTGCATTTTTGGTGGAGGCAGAAACGTTGCAGGCCCGTGTGCTCAGATTTGGGTTCACGTTAAAGAACCCCAGGTGGTAGAAGTTTCCGGATCCCTCCACTACAGTGTCTCTCATTATCATATCGTGGTTTTGGGACGTTAAACCCCACAAATCAATCAAAAATATGACAATGGGACGAAGACTAGCTCAATACACACCGGGCCATCATGGGCCACATGTTTGAGAGCCCAGCTCTAGAAGAATGGCGATCATAATAAATTGAACACGTGGTGCTTAATAGTTAATGATGAAGAACTGCAACTCTACATGTTAGTGTGTTCAGCTCAATGTCGTAGTGCTGACTTGAAATGCCAACGTAGCTGTCGTCAATAAAAATAAGCCCGTTACAGTCTAAAGAAAGCAAGTTTTATGGAGAAACAGAAGAGAAAAAAAACTGCATGCATGACAGACACATCAAGTCAAAAGCTGACACTTTTGTGAGGGATTCATCTGGTCCTCCGAACTGCAGCTCCAGGATTGAGCAAAGGACAGCGTATTCCTGAATGGAATCGTGACCCTAAGCCTAGGATGCGTCATGGCATCTTCGGCGAACTCTTGCCTCAGCTGCTCCGAAGAACCACTCTCGCACATGTCCGCGGTGTACAGGACGTGGAAAAGTTGCTTCGAGTTGAGAGGGAGGTTCAGCATGTCCTGCTGGACGGCGACTCCACTTTCCAACACGTACTTCGAGAACACCGCCACGGCGGGCTCCATGGCCACGTTGTCCAGGAAGTCGTACGTCGTGGTAACCACGGAGCGGATCTTCTCGTCGTGCAGGTTGTTCGAAAGGCTCCTGTACTGAGACTGGAGGCACGTCGTCGCGCTCGTCATGGTCTCCGAGAGGTTTGGCATCGTGGGTGGTCCCGGATGTGGATAAGAGTTGCGATGCAAGGAGGCAATCAACGCCGTCAATACACGTGTGGCGACGCGTGGCGTCTGGAACAGAAGTCCTGCGTCGGTGTCGGGGGCGCTGAAGTTGAAAAGTGCCACGGGGACGTAGACAGAGTGAGTCTCGTAGTCAAATTTCGGGTACGTGGCAAAGATGGATCCCTTCCACTCCGGGTACGACGAAACGCCGGCGCCCGCTATGGCTAGCAGCCTACGTTCCGTTTTCCTTCTGACGAAATCCGAGTAGGCGCTCAGCAGTTCTGCGGTGTCGTTGGGTGGCGCTGGAAGGAGAAGGTTGAACGCCTCTCCATTGTCTTCTCTTATCCATGACGGAAAGAACACTTCGAGGTTTACGTTGGAAAGGATGTTTCTGGCCTTTACCTTATCGGCGGCTTCGATCCAGGTGAAATTGCCCACCGCAAGAACCGCGCTGCTCTTCAGGTCGTTCAGGAGCGCCGTGACTCTCTCAATGTTGAGCAATTTTTCGGTTGCCGTAAAGATCGCCCGCTGGAAAACAGAAGGCATGGCTTCTTCTAGCATCCTCAGACACGTCTGCCAGCGCGGCCACCCGAGCTTCTTATTTCCGGTCAGCTGACGCATTCGCACGGAGGCCAGTTCGACGAACTGTTCGCCAAACATCAGAGGGGATATGTGAAGAATAGTCCTGAAACCGAGGTAATTGAGAAGGTCTTCGTTTTGCGTCATGTGGACTAGTGTTCTCAGAGCCTTTAGGTACCGCATGTTCTTCACAAGCAGCCTAGTTTTTTCGTTCACGATGATGATGTCATCGAACAGCAAGCCCAGGAACTGCGCGTAAGATGGCAGGTTGTGAACGGTGGTTATCTTAGTTTCTTCACCGTAGTTCCTCTCGCCACGTGTGCTGGTGATTCCGGCGAGCTTCTCCGAAAAAGCCAGAACTTTATCCGCCTGTCCGAGGTACTTGTATGGGCTGAACATCTTCATCGTTCCTCGCACAGCGTGCGAATACCAGTTTGGCAGAAAGACGTCCGCGGTGCCAAAGAGGCCTATTGCGATGTCTGGTTCGTCTATGGATATCATGAGCGACGTCTCGTTTTCGGGATCCTTTTCGACCGATACCGCTGCCAACGTCGGAAGTCCGAGGTGTCGATAGATAAGCGCGACAGTTGTCCACAGGTCGGCCCTACTCACGCTGTCGTTCAGGTACGGCCACTTCTCCAGTCCGACGGTCGTCAGAAGCGACCGCAAGTGCATCCATTGTTCGGCTTGTTTCTCACCATCACTTTTGCTGTCGTTGTCATTCATGCAGAGTTCGATGAGCGTCTCTGCATAGCCCAGCGGCGAGGTAGAGTTCTCCGTAATGTCTTTCCTGTCTGCGGTAGGCTTGATCAGTTGGTTTTCGAGTTCCGAAGATTCCAAAAGCGAACCTCTCAGCCTCTCCTCGACCTCTTGCGCGTACAGGGAATCTTGTGAGAACGCCCCCTTTTCTCGCGTTTTCCACGAAGAGCAAACGAACTCGTAGAAGTCCCCGCAAGGTGACAAAGTCCAGTTCAGCAGCGACTTGAAGCGGTCAGTCATGTCGCGACAGAAGGCCGTACGGCACCGTGGTACCTTGACTCTGTGTTTCTCAGTCGCTTCCATGGGCTCCTGAGCCGAAGTCCACTTGGGATCTAGGTAAAACACCCTGCTCTCCGGTTTTGCGGAGAGGTTAGGTGTCTGGTCACTTGTCGTAAGCAAGGTCGTGGCACGAGGGCTCGGCTCTTCTTTCGGCGCCGCGGCCACCTTGCTTTCTTTCTCGCGGAAGACTGCGAACGGCGTGAGGTTGAAGAAGGACAGGTCCCTCTCTGAAAGCTTCCCACTGACTACGTAGAAGGATAACAGGCTTCCCGCCATCAGTGCAAGCATGAGCGTGGCCATGAAGAAAGCCGCACGACAACACCCACCAGGTCTTGCTGGCGGCCGACTCTTGCCCTCTGGCTCTTCGTCGCTTGCCCTGGCGGCATGACTCAACAGTTCGAGTAGTACTTTGTTTAGATTCTGCTGGGGTATAGCATCGAGCGGCTGGTAACGATGATCTACGGCCGGAAAGGCGCTCAGCAACGCCGGTCCAGGGTAGAAGGGTGGCGGGCCCAGGAAGGCTGGTGTCGGGGGCGGCTTGAAGAGGGACGTCAGCGCTCCGGGCTGCGGACTGACGGTGCCGCCCCTGGTGCCGTCGGCGGGCGTCGGCGAGCGTACCGGAGGCTGGTCTGCCGGCGCGATCGTCGGGTAGGTCAAGTAGTAGCCCACGGGTTGGGAGTAGTAGGCCACGGGCTCGACTTGACTGGGACGTCCTTCGTAACTTGGGCTCCGTTCCGGTGCGGGGAGCGATCGGCGCGAAGCTTGCGGAGGATTTGAGGAGCGCTTTTTGGGTTGCGGCGTACGCTGGTGCGCCATCTTTTCGTCTCGGCCCACCGTCTTTTGATGAGAGTCGTGCGCAGCCTTACTTCGCCATGGGGCCTGATGCTTGTGCCGGCGGTTTTCTTCTTCTGGGCCTGTGCTCGCTTGCCTGCGCGCCGCGCGACAGCGAGCCTTTCTTCTTTGTCTCCCGCTAAAATCATTGCTACCAATAGGCGTAGCATTCCGAATGCGTTAGTACACGATTCTCAGGAAATAACCGCACTTACTTGTTGTTGCAGGCGTGGTAACTGAAGCGTGAATCGGAGCAAGCAGCCATTTCGTTGCACCGACGTCGCAAACTAAACGGGAGCAGCTCGAGCGCCATCGCCGCGTTTTCAAAGGAGCGTTTCCCACGGTGTTATCGCTGAGCGATATCAGCGCAAAGACCCACCTCTACTGCAAATGAATTTTTTTAACGTTGTAACCGTGCCTGACCAAATTGCATGCGCGACGCACATCGACCATACTGAGCGCTATATCCGACGCTTGAAAATGGGGGCAGCCATCTTTTGCAGTGTGCCGCAGTTATCGCATGCTTACCGCCATTGTTTGTTCACCATTATACATGTCGCTTCATAAAACCCGCAGTTCTTGTGCTGGCCGCGCCGAAAGGTGATAACTGTTGAGAGATAGTGTGTGTGTGTGTGTGTGTGTGTGCGTGTGTGCGTGTGTGTGTGTGTGTGTGTGTGTGCGTGTGTGTGTGTGTCTGGAATGGATGGCATACAGCTTTAGAGGACGTACGGGAGAAAGAAAGAACGAACGGACGGACGGAAGCACGAACGGGCTGACGGACGCTTCTCCCCGCTCAACATCATGCACTCCGTGGATATGCTGTGTTTATTTTTATTATTTTTTCAGAACGGTCAAAAAACGTTGTACCGGCAGTCAGGGTTCCTCAGAATGCTTGAGTTACAGCATTACAACGCCGCGCATAATTCCCAAAATCAGATAGAAAATCGTTCGCTCTTCTCTCGAAAAAATAACGCCATAAACCTAATTCACCACGCTATATACCCAAAGCCCACGGCTATTGGCTAACTTGACCATCGTAAGCTGCATATTTACCGCAGACCTACAAGCAATGAGGGGGGGGGGGGGAGCTGGTTTCGCCGCCTATCTATATCCCTATTAATTATGTCAATATACGGGCTTGGCTTTGCCCCCCCCCCCCCTCGTCACCCGACGTGCGCACGCCTATATGCATGCAAGTAAATATCGCATTCGAAAAAAGAGAGAAAGAAGGATCATGAGGCGCGGTGACCTACGGAGCATCTTCTTGTCCACTTGCCATCCTCCCCCCTGCGTATCTTTCAGCGCACCTATTGGTACGAAAGGATGGACGTGCACTCAAAGCGCGCGAAAAATCCCTGCAACTCCGCTCTTACATGGCGAATCCAAAACTCTTTTGCGACAGTCGATTCGTGAGACAATAATCTCAATTAATGAAACCGTATTATCTTCTCCAAGTAATGATCTAATGAAACCGTTCGATGATTACTTGGTGAAGTGAACCGCTGTGAACACGTCAACCTTCATGCACCTTCCGTATACCAGCTCTCAGTCAAGACAAAACTTGCATGTGAATATGAAATGAAAAGGTACGTTTACATACACTTATGTAAAGCAATGCGTTAATTGAAATAAATATATAAAGTTATTTTGGCAGAAAGAAATAGACATGGCGATAGGTGTACGCTAAGTTCTCTCGTTCGGCCAGCTTGCTTCACTTCCACCGCGTTCGCCGATTCCGGAGGAAAATAAGCTTCTCCGTAAATCCAAAACTTGAAATCCAACTGCTCAGCAATCCAGCGATTACCCTCCCCCATCACTTTCCATCACTTCCTGGCTCGACTGGATCGGCGCCGAAGAGGGAAGAACACCGTCGACTGGTCGCACAGGCAGTCGAAATGCTCGGCCTGTAAATTGTGGCTGAATAAAAGTCTATTACTACTACTTGAAATCAGGCAATCATGATTAGTCCAACGGACTGCCTTTGGACCTGCTTTTTATGGTTTAGGGTGGGAAGTAAGCAGTTCTTGAAGTGCATCACAGGAAAGGGAGGAGAGATAGCGTAGTCAGTGGATGGCACATTAAGCCCGTGCTCCCTTCCCCACCCCACCCCAAAAATTTTTTTTTGATAGCACAGACGCAAAATGACCATTTGCCTGCCCGGCCTTCTCATCAGAGCAAAGTGCCCTCCCCCCTCCCGAAAGCTGTTTCCGCTTACACACACTGAGGCGGGAGAGGGGGGGACTGAGTTCTTCCACAATTATTCTCTTAGAGTAGGGGTATGACTCTGACTTCGCGTCCACCTTAGGTTATTAGAGCACCAGGGTACCGTCCCTCCTCTTCCTTGAGCGCGCGCCTGTGGGCACGGCAGCACCACACAACAGTGCGTGGTCTGAGACAGTAGTACGTCTCGGACCGTTCGTATCACTGGTTCAAGCTGTTGTTGTTTCTCGTGGACGTTACACGGGCGAAGCATTGGAAAGCTGTCACATAACCAAAATGAAAAACCGGCAAATATATAGTTGAAAATTCTTGGCTTCGTTTTCGTGCCCCGCAAAACCAGGCGGATCGAGCTTACGGGCATTTACGGAATTGGCGACAAATGGCCCTCTACTGTTTGAATCTTGCATCTTGTATGTTTTTTTGTTTTTTTTTCGTGCGAAGGCACTATATACGCGGCGACCCGTTATAAAGAAAATAATCATCATCATTATCCCTATACCTCCATTGTCGACACATTTCACAGGTTCAATTGTACGGGAAATTGCATGCAAGACCATTCTGTATGTACATCGATGGTCTTTTCAAAACCATCTGCGAACGAAATAAATTTGACTTCAGTTATTGCCTGATTAGGTCTACTTATACTTTCTTGGGTATTTTAGAATGAACGTGCCTTAAAGGAACACTAAAGTCAAATAATTTATGTGAGAGTGAAAGCTCAATGTATGATAACGTATATAAAACGACAATATTAGGTCGCGGGATCGCATCCCGGCTGCGTTTTCGATGGAGGCGAATAGGCTGTAGGCCTGTGTGCTCAGGTATGGGTGCACGTTAAAGAACCCCAGGTGGCAGGGGCGGCGCCAGGATGTTTTTACTGGGAGGGGGGGGGGGGCAACCACGAAAAGTGAGTTCCTCCGGGGGGGCAAGCCGTCGGTTGCTAGCTCTGCTCCTACTGGGTTTTCAATATATTGTCCACATGTAGACACACAAGAGATGATGTTGCCTTTGAGTGGAAAGAAGAACAGGAGGCTACCTTTAATGACCTGCGTCAACGTCTCCAAACGCCCCCTGTGCTCGCCCACTTCGACGAAGAAGCCCCGACGATGCTTCACACAGACGCTAGCAATGTAGGTCTTGGGGCTGTGCTTGTGCAACGGCAAGAGGACACAGAAAGAGTGATCGCCTACGCAAGCCGAACGCTAACACGCGCAGAGGCTAACTATTCAACAACAGAGAAAGAATGCCTCGCCGTAGTATGGGCAGTAATGAAATTTAGCCCGTACTTGTATGGCCGACACTTCAAAGTTATTAGTGACCATCACTCCCTTTGCTGGTTAACTAATCTAAAAGATCCCACCGGCCGATTAGCGCGTTGGAGCCTAAAACTGCAAGAGTTTGACATGACGGTCGTGCACAAGTCAGGCAAGCGACATATGGACGCTGACTGTCTGTCCCGTTCACCCATTGAGTCGGCAACCCTACCCGAGGAGGAGGAAACGGCATTTCTCGGTGTCCTCGACACGACCGCCATTGCGCAGCAACAACGTGACGACACTGAGTTGCTCGGCTTAATTAACTACTTGGAAGGCAGATCTCAGAAGGCGCCAAGAGTTTTCGCAAGAGTATTGTCATCGTTCTGTTTACGGGGCGGAGTACTTTACAAAAGAAACTTTTCGTCGACAGGATCCGCCTATCTGCTCGTCATACCAGCAGCCCTTCGTACCGAAATACTCAAAGCATGCCACAACGAGGTGACCTCTGGCCATTTGGGTTACATGAGAACGTTGGCCAGAGTACAGCAAAGGTATTACTGGCCGAGACTAACCACAGCCGTGAAGCACCACGTTCGTACCTGTCTCGACTGCCAGCGACGCAAGTCACCACCGACTAAACCAGCTGGCCTACTGCAACCCGTGCAGGTCCCAACAGCTCCATTCTACCAGATAGGCATGGACATTTTGGGCCCACTTCCTATGTCCACTGCAGGAAACCGCTGGGTTATCGTCGCGACGGATTATCTGACCCGTTATGCCGAGACAAAAGCTATTCAGAGAGGTACAGCAGCGGAGGTGGCCAGATTTTTCATCAAAAATATTGTACTGAGGCATGGTGCACCAACCTTCGTGATCACAGACAGAGGAACCGCATTTACGGCAGCTCTTTTGGATCACGTCCTGATGCTGAGTGGAACAACGCATCGTAAGACCACTGTCTACCACCCACGAACAAACGGGCTGACGGAGCGTCTGAACAAAACCATTGAAGACATGCTTTCGATGTACGTAGACATAGAACACAAAAATTAGGATGAAATCTTGCCATACATAACGTTTGCGTACAACACGGCCAAGCAAGAAACGACCCGCATGACCCCGTTCAGCCTCGTTCATGGACGAGAAGTACGAACTATGTTAGATGCGATGCTGCTGCACGAAAGTGATGACATCGACCCAGACGCCAACACGTTTACGGAACGCGCGGAAGAAGCTAGACAACTGGCACGTTTACGGATCCGCCAGCAGCAAGAGTACGATGCAGGCCGTTACAATGCTCACCGCAGAGCAGTTGTGCATCAAACTGGCGACAAAGTACGGATTTGGACACCCGTACGGAAACGAGGACTATCAGAAAAGCTCTTAAGAAGATACTTTGGGCCATACCGAGTGCTGCGACAACTGAGTGACGTCACTTACGAAGTTGTTCCCGACAATTCGTGTAGTACCAATCGTCGCCAGCACCATCCTGAACTCGTTAACGTAGTGCGCATGAAGCCTTACGTGAGCGAGTGATTGCGTGAGACTTATATTTTAACAAAAACTGCATTATTGACTTCGCATCGGGTCGATGCTCTTTGAGAGGGAGGCAAATGACCCGTGTCTACATGTGGACAAAAACGATGATGGGGGGATTAAGCGGACACCAGGTAGTGGGCCTCTGGCTTGACGCGAGAACGAAGAAGATCTTGTGGCTCAGCTGTTGAGAACACGCTGCTTTTGCTGCCTCAAGGCGTACTTGTGCTTTGTTCGCTTTGTACTGCGACAATATGCTTCCGGGCACTTGGGTGTGCATAAGGGGGGGGGGGGGGCAGGCGAGAATTTTGGGGGGCTCCAGCCCACCCTTGCCCCCCCCCCCCCCTGTCGCCGCCCCTGCCAGGTGGCCGAAAGTTCCGGAGCCCTCCACTACGGTGTCTCTCATAATCATATGGTGGTTTTGGGACGTTAAACGTCACATATCAAAACGACAGTATTATCAACAGTGGTGCCCTGCTTACCAATAAATTGATGTAAATTCACGGGAACACATGCGCCACGAGTAGGAGATTCGCCAAATGATCTCAATTACGCCAAAATTACCGCCTACAATTAATCACTAGTAATCGAACTAACTGCACTAAATAAGAACCTTCCGTGCATCAAGAGACGTAATAAAATGTTACTTGTTCGTTTCTGTTTGATTCATGGAAAAAATAGCCGCCGCACGTTACTATGGGACTTAGAAGCGCGGCGGTTTGGGCTAGTTGGTATGTCATGACGATTGTTATAGTGCGATATAAAAATGACGACAAAGGAACAAGAAGACGACGTGTGTTCTTGTCCCTTTGTCGCCGTTCTTATCTCGCGCTGTAATAACAATCGCGTGAGTGGTTCAAAAGTTCAATTTCCGCCTGGTTCAACTGGAGTAGTCGTGCCATCTAGCGGGGCCAAGTTGAACCCAAGCACGCCTGCTATCTCGGAGGTCATGGGGGGAAATTGTTCGATGACCGTTATTGCTGCTGTGGCTCCCGCTATTTTCGATGCTACCGCTAGTGTCGGTAGCCGCGCAATAAAGCCGGGTAACGCTGTGCACGGCAACAGTGACGTGAACGTTTCCACTTGAGGCGGGTAATCTGAAGTTGGAGTGACCCCAGAATGCGATGCGGACCACTAAGCTTGATTATATTTCAAATTAAGCACTTCCTTGGCACAAAAGTAGCACTACGAGGTTTCTCGAATGCTGTTTCAGCAATCAACATCGACTTACTATTTGCCTTTAGTGTCCCTTTAAGTTTCCTTTTCTTTTCTTGCATACAGTGATATGTGTACTAAGGTGACTGACATTGCATCACATTTCACATATTTTTGATATACCCTACCCCACTGCAGTGCCTGTCCGCAATGAAATGAACAAGTAAACTTCTTTCTCTCATTGTCTCTACACAAACTATGCAGAGAAGTTCGACTTTGCAACACTCAGAAGGGTCTTATTACACTGGTAGGAAACTTCCCATGTTTGATGTGGAATGCCCAGTTCTCTCTTACATACAGAGTCATTTTGTATGAGTACCAGTCAGTTAGTCTCACTTGCTTCGTACACATCGAAAATAATTAACGATTGCGCGGATGAGCTAGTTGGTTGATTGATATATGAGGTTGAACGTACCAAAACCACCGTATGATTATGATAGACGCCGTAGTGGAGGGCTCCGGAAATTTCGACCACCTGGGGTTCTTTAACGTGCACCAAAATATGAGCGCACGGGCCTACAGCATTTTCGCCTCCATCGAAAATGCAGCCGCCGCAAGCCGCGATTTGATCCCGCGACCTGCGGGTCAGCAGCCGAGTACCTTAGCCACTAGACCACCGAGGAGGATGGAATGTTAAGTAAGGCTAACAGCTAACAGCATCCAACAAGGCGCGACTCAAGCAAGCGAAACGGCCACAAGCAGCGGTGAGAATGTGCAGAGGTAGGCGCCATCTGCTAATCACTGTCAAGACAGTGTGCGTGGTCGCGCTTGGCCGATCGAAGCATTCTGTGAGAGTGTCAATGCTTCTAGTACACTCTTTGTTTCTGCTGGAGCCACGCAGCCCTCTCTTCGGCATCTATAGTGACCTAGAATATCTACACCCTCCGGCGCGTCTTTCGCGCGCCTGAGGTGGCTCCGTGGCTGGCACACTTACCAGTGACCTCTCTATTTCCCCTACGCCTGAACCGCGATCGTCAACCACCCTCGCATGCTTTTGCTCGCACATATAGTATGTTATGCGTCGGGTTTTATTGCTCGTAGACTTTACACCAGGCGAAGCATGACAAGTCATCGCAGAATAACGACAAAAAAATTCGCCAGATATCCCACGTGCCTGGGAATCCACTTTATGCGAAGCATGCGGAAGAATGGTGACCGTGTAGCAATTTTTTTATTGAGCGACACGCCGTGAAATGGCGCTAAATTAGTGTACAAATGTCGCACACACAGACTTATGAAGAGTTGCAGATTTTTATATAACTAGTTGTTTGCACTTGCGCAACGATGCCATCTGGAACATGCGTATTAGCAACACCAGAAGCTGATATTAAGCACTGATGCTCGCGAAGATGCTTGCCCCGGACACTGCTACAGAAATCAACTTCAGCGCATGGCAACTAATCACATCTGACGTTAACCCGACGTGACGGCTTTACCAAATAGTACATATGTAATGTTTATAAAATTGGGTACGCAGCACTGAAACCACTATTACCGTTTCACGAAGATTAGCGTCTATTTGAAAAGTAGTTCCGAGACCTGGCGTAGCTCTGTGGTAAAATGCTTCATTGGCACCCAGAATGCTTGGGTTCGATTACAGCTGGCACTCGTCGGATCGACGCTACCGACATCGGGTATTTCTTAACACTCGCGCGCTAAAATTGTCCATGTGTGTTCTCGTCGTTCCTGAGCAGGTGCCAAGTGTCAATCAGCTGTGGCACATACCTGCCCGTGGGTATGTGCGACTGTCTGACGGGAAGTGTTTGACGACGTACGCGACGGGATTGTGACATTATTCGTGTCTTGACAAGCGCGTCGTATTCGTCAAACCATCTTACCCTCTCATACTAATTTTGGTTCACGCAAGTAAATGGGGTGACCACGAGAAAACCCAAACGTAAGCGGCCAGATAGATAGATAAGCTCAAAGTCACCAAAGTTCGCTAAGAAATGCTTCGCATTTAAAACCGGCAACTAGTGCCTAGAAATGCTTTTTAAAGTGGAACCATTACACCATCACAGGTATGAACTTTGAACTCTACAGGGCACTGCTACTCTTCTAGTACACTGTAGCACTGCTAGCGCATGGATATATAGAGAGCGCGCGCGCACAAGTGGCAATGGAAGGATGACATAACCCACTTGCATTACGAAAGATTCCAACCAATGACTAGAAAATAACCTGTACCTTCTTACCATTTGAATAACATCTTCTAGTTTATTCGAATTAATAAAGGGTGACGAGATAGATTCCGACATTTGAGATTCCGTGTCGCGCCGTCGTCCATTTCTAGTGAATCCTGATTTCGCCATAGATATTACTTTGAATGGCTCCGATATTGAAAAGCCCTTATTATTTTTTTAGTTGTCAGCTGATATTAGTACACTAAAACGAATCATCAGACCATAGACAATTGAGGCCGCCACATACAGTAACAACAGGGGTGAAAAAGAAAAAAAGAGAAAAAGGTACGGCCAGTAGGTTCTCTCTAATACGGCTATGCCACCACACGGTTTAACAGTATGGAATGTTAAGTGTAGCTAACTTCAGTTGTTTTAGGTTCAGATGGTGTTGTTTTTGTGTGTGTGTGTTTTATGTTTATTTTCTAAAGGGTTTTCTTCTAATAAATCTTGCAAGCTTTAATTATGGCCTGTAATGACTAATGAATTCAGTTTCAACCCTTTCTTTCAAGAAGTGAATTATTTAATAAGCAAGGCACCGTCTGATTCAGAGTGGGTTGCACCAAGATATGTTGATGAACCAACATACCAACCAACATGATCCGAATTCATTTCAATCATCCGGTACATTTGTACATGTACTTTAATTTGCATTGCGCGGTGCTTTTTTGTGTCACCCCCGCCAAATGCGGGAGCAGCGGGTGGGAATCGAACCAGCGTCCTAGAAGCGTAGAAGCAGAAGGGACTTCCAGTCGGCCACGCCAGAAGCGGACGCATATACTTGCCTGCCTGCAGAAGACGACCAGCCGTAGCATTGTTCGTTTGAAGGATGAAAGCATGCGAAAGTTTAGCCACGCGTTTAGACGATTTAGCCCGGTAATACACGAGAACACTTTGTAATACTACGTATTGAAGTAGGCTGTATGCAAGCGCCCCCTATGCTTGCATATTATAAAGCATATCTCTACACGAGTAACCTCCCTCATATTTTGAGGTCCTTTGCATCACTTGCGCGCTGCAGAAAAAAGCAACAGTTGCGAGCTCGAGGAAGAGCATTCCGAAAGCGTTCGAAGCTCGCCGCAATGACGCGGCCGCAAGCGTAGCCTTCAGTATTTCCCAGGTTTGTTCTTCAAAAGCGCTCGCAAGTGCGTGAAGCCGACGAGAACGCGACGACTGACGTTTCGTGCTGAGACGGAAGCAGCGAACGGCCCATTACTTCCGGTACCATCTAGCACCGTCTGCTCACAGTTCAAGATGGAGACTGATGTTGCGTTGCTGTTGGGGATCATCGTTGTACTGATTCTACTCTTGTTGACGCTGCTAGGCTTTCTCGGCTACTGTGGCCTGTTCGCGCCGATAGACATTAAGGCCGAGAAGCCGCCCTTCCAGGAGTTGAATGTGGCGTACAAGTTCTGCCGCGGCTCGTACAAAAATTCGGGCGCGCTCTTCACCGAAGCTCACAGCATCGCGCCCACCCTAAAATGCATCGGTGTCTACTACGACGACCCAAGCGAGGTAAGACTGCGCAACCAGAGCATTTCTACGTTTTTTCGTTCGACCAGCAGCAATGTTGTTGCCGCAACGCGGCCAGTCGTCATCCCTCGAAAGTTGGCAATTTGAGCGGGCGAACTCGTTCCTTTTATTGCCTGCGTACCGTCGCCTTCCCAGCCCACTGAGTCACGCCTGTCACTTTCAGCCGCGCCATTGGTCGTTGCCCGTGCGCGCGGTACGCTTGCTTTGAAACGAAAACGCGTTTGAAAATAAGGGCTGGTGCCTTCAATCGCCTCCGTGACCGAACGGTAATTACTACCCTTACGTCAGACCCCTTTATCAACGCGCTTATCTGAGGCGTACATTGCCGTTGCCTTTTTGTGCATTTCGAGTTGTCATGCGCCGCTTATGGCGGAAAGATGTGGCACTACGAACCCTCTCTGCACACTTGCGCACGCAGTCCCCCATCTATTGGCGCCTGCTCTTTTTACCTGTCGATTTCCTTTCTCGGCAGCACTTCCTTGGTCAACCCGGGTTGTTTGTTTACAGCAGGCCGTAAAAGTACTACGCTATGCGGCTTCTCGCGTGGCAGACAATGCAGTCGTTACATCAAGCTACCTGTCATCCCCTCCGCAGCATGTGCGGAAGCCGTAAAACACTTCCAAGATTTTCAATGCCTAAGCGCTGACATCGTCCAAGTTATGACGCAGTGGGTGATACGCATTACGCCGGAAACATGTGATGTTTTCATTAGAACCTGTTTGTCGACAAAGCCCGCTAATAAAAACGTTTTCTTGGAATAGATCCCGTAGTACGCTATATGGTTGAGATTTGTTAGGTAGCTTTTAGTAGTTGCGTGTTTTTTTTTTTTCAATCAGTTTACGTAATAGTTCGAGCTGAAGATATTGTGCAAGATATTGGAGGAGGCTTATGAAAGAAGTCATCGGCTTTGTGAAGGTATGTGCAGACAAATAGCTCGTGGACGCTTACTTCAAAAGAAATTAAAATAGCATTAGGAGGAAGCTGTCACCCAACACATTGTAGCCATGAATTGGGAGAGACAGAAGAATGCCAACTTTGTTGCGAAGTCGTGTATCCGTGGGTTAATTATTCTTAGAGTAACTGTTGTTGTTTCCTTATTATTTATGAGGCATGCTTTTCTTGTGTGCAAATACATTACTTCATTCCTGTCATGCTGTTCAATATTATTTCAAGTCCTATAGCTATAGAGAACTGGAAAATATCTATAGAAATGAAGCTGCATGTTTCTACGTACTGATAGCTATTAGCTGGTCATAAACAGAAAGTGTTATTATCCTCATGTTAACTTTGTATTCTGTGTTGTTGTTTTGTATCTCTACTGGAAAGCTGTCTTGTTTGTTTTGTTATTACTAGCCAGTTTCTTTTTAATATTTTGTATATTCACTTAATATTTAGAAATGCAATGTAAACAGATTTTAGTCTGACATTCCTGGCTTAATCCTACAGAGAACATGTTGCCATGATGGGGATAACTGTAAATTATGCAAATTTCATAGTGAACTTTTCAAACATGCATTTTTAAACAAGTGCATTACCATATATTAATGTTTTTCTAGATACTTCAACAGCCACTGTGAGCAGGCACTGTATTCTGTGTGAATCGGATGCATGTGTAAGATGCTGCAGCTCTTCTAGAGAGTTTTGTCAGGCACTGAATGCTGACCATGTTGTATTCCTAATGCATGCCTCAATCTTGCATTTCAGTGATTTCTTACAGAATTCACGAAGAGTTTAAAGGTGTGTTTATCGCCCCTTTGTGTATAATAAATACACCTGTGTTGCAAACGTCTGTCATGTTAGTTTAACTAGAGGAAGTCCTGTATTATCGCACTATGTCCAATGTACAAAGATTTCAGCATGTTTGTGCAATATGAGAAAAAGAAAAGGCACGTATACAAGGACAAGCTTGAAGGGAAAGACGGCATCACAGCGCCGTCCTTGCTCTCATCCTCATTCTTGTATGTATGCCTTTTTTGTGTACTTCATATGGCTGAACATAGAAAAAGAGTTCTGCTGTTGGGCACGAGATAATCATTTCACTTTTAAATTGTGGCAGCTACATTTTGACACAAGTGTGGAAAGTGAATGCCCATTTACCACATAATTTCAATGTTTCGCAGCACATGTAGTGAGGACAAATAAAGAGTAGGCACACACAGCGCTGAACTTAGAACAGGCTTTTATTTTCCTATTCGCCCTGGCTCCCGATTTCTTGTTCGTCCTCATTCCATGTGCTGCAAAACATTAAGATCGTGCTGCACCAATGCTCAACCTTAGTCATTCACCACACTCTTGGTGTATGTTTAACAACCCTGGCTACCCAGAAATAAATCTGTAGTACTTCAGTTTTGCATGTTTAACTGCCAGTGTACTACTTTAGGACATTTAATGCACTCAATAATCACTAATTGGTGTGGAATCTTGTTTCAAGTATCTCTTTTTGCCACTACTGTCTAGAGGTCTGTGGCATAGACATACAAAAGTGTGCGCAAAAAGATGGATGAGAAAGGTTGTGTTATAACTTCGTCATCTCTTCCTTTTGGTGCTATGCTTATGATTAAAAAAAAAGCATTGTGAAAGATGCTTTATTTGCTTATTACCAGCTGTGCATTTGATTGCTTAGTATGATACAATATCTCAAGTTTCATGCTTCATTTCACTGCTTGCCTTGTGCCTGGCTGCCACAATGTTTTATTTACATGTGATAAGCAGGGAATATAGAATGCATTTATAAGGCGCTTCTGCTCGATACTTTCAGGTTGACGTGCCGCGCCTACGCTACCTCGTGGGTGTGGTGCTGAACGACACCGACCGACCTGCCACCAAAGAGGTCAAGGAGCAGCTGGAAGCTGAGGGCTTCAAGACTGTCAGCTTCCCAGCCGTCGATCATGCTGTCACCACTGTGTTCCCGTTCCGCGGCTCAGTCTCTGTGATGATCGCCATGGCCCGTGTCTACCCTAAGCTCAGAGAGTACATCAAGGTGCGCAAGGCACATCGCGGTACTTTCTATTTACAGCCTTCCGCGGTGCCACAGTATGGGACTGCGGAAGAGTGTGCTATAGATTATACAACCTTAGAAATCCTCTGCATTCACTCCTCATAGGCGGATGCACACAAGACTGCACCAATTGGTGTGCACGTTACTCACATCGTGAGCTGGACAGCCAGTGACTCTGCCTTCAGAGAACATAGCACAGTGCATGAGCTGGAGTATTTTTTTTTTTTTTTTAGTCACGGAGGCGATCAGCTGCCGTGCTTCAATCATCTGGGGCATGCCTCCCTAGTCTTCTAAACTTGTACCGGACTATAACTGTTTGTTGAATGGGTGCAGAGCGAGCTGTGTGCCAAGCGTATTTTTTTAGCACTTTCGTGGTCCCTTCCTTGCATAATCGTGTTTGGTGTCATTGGCACACACCTTGGTCCCTCCTGGTTCACTATGTGCAAAGAAAAATCAAAGCTTTGCAGGGAAGTACTACCATCTGCATTGAGGTTACATAAACGCTGTGGCGCTGTCGTACACCACCAGGTTCCGAGCATTGCGAGCTCCATGCAGGGTTTCACATCATCATTTGTCTTGTCGCACTGTGTACCATACATGCCGCTGCCCGTGCCAGCTCGGACCATCGCTTTGAAGGAACGGCGAGTCCATGCACTGTCCAAATGCCCAAAGGGGTCTCCTCGAACTGTGTCTCGTGCCCCCAGTTGTCCGGCCAGTGCAAACAAGGCCCGAATCCCGCCAAAATTAGGCCAATGGGACACTGCGTTAAACCTTTGAGGGGCGGGGTGACAATGAAATGACGGCGATTTATGACCAGCTGCCATTCCTCGAATTAGGAGGAGAGGAACATGAGAACTCTGCAAGGGGAAATGGCATTGAGCAACCAATGCGGACGCCTGCATTCTCATAGTGCAGCCCCACCGCGGTGGTCTAGCGGCTGCTGACCCGCAGGTCGCGGGAACGAATCCCGGCTGCGGCGGCTGCATTTCCGATAGAAGCGGAAATGCTGTAGGCCTGTGTGCTCAGATTTGGGTGCATGTTAAAGAACCTCAGGTGGTCGAAATTTCTAGAGCCCTCCACTACCGCATCTGTCATAATCATGTGTTGGTTTTGGGGTGCTAACACCATATATCAATCAATTCCCATAGTGCACGAGACTTGGAATTTCAAGTTATGATAACTGATGAAATGTTTGGCACTGTAAGAAATGTCGTAATTTGATGCCAAGTCTAACGACTCTAATCACAAAATCTGTGTTTTTTTTAAGTGATTATGACAATGTTTTATTGATTACAGCTCATAGTTTCACTATAATTTAAGCAGTAGCAGTGGTTTTAAGAGTTCTGTTCTCATATCATGTCAGAAGCCTTTACTTTTATAGGTGCTGGCCAATCGCACATCCTGTTGCACCATTGCACAACTGTATCAATGACCAGTCGCCAATAGCATGTATAGCTCTAGAAAGTGGTGTGAATGCACTCAGGTAGCTATCTCGTTTTACTTAAGTAAGAAAAAGCATTCTGTGCAGGTGCGTACGTCAGTCTCACAACAGATGGACCAAAGACAGCAAAGCTGGGTAAAAGTTCTTGTGCACTGTAGAATTATTACCACTATTAGTTTGTTTGCTTTCTCACAGCCGTGCTTGAATGTAGAAATAGTTGATGCTATGTTTGAGCACGGTCATAGCCGGCTGTTTCCGGTGGTGGCTCAGACTCGTGCTTTATTGCAGCACATCAACTTCTCAAGCAGACATAGCATTGCGCTGAAATTTGATATGGCTTGCACCTTTATTGCAAAGAGAAGGAAGTGAAGACATACTAAAAGAAGCCAAGAAATAAGAATCTGTATACCTAACTTGACTTGTTGCTTGTGATCATTGCTGTGCAGGAGAAGCTGCTGTGCGCACGGCCTATGATAGAGATCTACGAGGACGAGCGGGTGCTGTTTGTTTGCCCACTTTCGAAGCAAGACGAGTTCTACGTCGAGGAAGCCACCGAGGACCCCGAAGAGGGTGCCACATCTGACCCTGGCACCACTACCGCTTCTGAAGAGGATCACGGTGAGGACGAGGATGAAGAGGAGGAAGAGCCACCATCTCAACCCACGAGCCAACCGGCATCGAGCAATGGCAATGGCGGCAATGGAAACACAGAGGAAAGTGACCACGAGCGTGGCTCTCGCAGCAGCACCACGTCCTCCTTTGAAGAGCTGCGCCTCGAGACTGCATCTAACTAGGCACTGCTCTTTTCGGGCCTCACCATGTTCTTCCCCTCCCAATTGTCCTTCTTCCCCGGTGTTGTACGTGGGACGTACACTGCATGCCCTTCCGCAAGCGCACAATGCTGCCACCTCTCTCTCCTCCATCCCAGGGCTTGAACCTCAAGTTGTTGTTTTGAGGTGTGCACGCAGTTATAGTTGAGGTGTTCGTTGAAGGAGCCTGCTCTATTGGAAGGGTGTTTGAGGGGATCTGAAGCAATGCTAAATGTAGTCATAAGTCATGCCTTTTTGGTATATTCGCTAGTAATAGTGGGCATGTTCCATTACATCAACAAACTTACTATTAAATTACTGCAGGATCTACTATTTGGCATCGAGCATTGTTTTAATTGGAGACTGGATTGGGCATTTCCTTCCATGCTCTGTTCCTGTTTCACAAAGGTTTGCTGTCTGAATCGTCAGAATAGTGAGCCACCTGTCCGAAGATGACATGCGCTGTTGTGCTGCGTTCTTCACCTTCTGTGTCATACAAAGTGGATATATGCAAGTCTCCACGCACGTTGAACTCTGTGAAGGAGTATGCGGTTGAATGCATCATAACAATGTCTAGTTTGTGCGGTCCAAAGCACATCGGTGAGCCGTATTTGAAATGAATACAGAGTTCTGTTTATGGCACTCTTGAAAGTCTGGTAGAGGCCTATAGTATCCAAAGTACGTTGGTAGACTAGTGAACAGCATGGCATCAATGATTGGAAGCACATCCATTTACACCTGGCAATCAGGGCATGGCTTGTCATCTTCCAAATGTTCATAATTCAGTGGTAAGGGCACGACTGCATGTAAGAGGATAATGACTGTTGTGTTTGAAATTGGCGATGTGCTGTTGGGTAATGCTATATCCGAAGTGTATCTGAAGTAGGTCCCACATCATTACAATTTTCTCAGGTCTGCATTCAAGCTTCTTCCCTGTCGCAAAGGAAAGAGAGGAAGAGAGTACATTTGTGACTTGCATTGTAGTTCCAGTGACCCGTAAAACACCACCGCACAGGACTCCACAACGAGCAGGATCCTCACAGTGAACAGGATCCTCGCAGAGAAATTGTCTGCAGTGAGGACGAGATTCTGTGGGTAAGGAAATGAGACCAGCTTTTTTTTTTTTTTTTTACCTATGGAAAGAGCTCCCACGTTTCTTGTACAGGTGTAGCATTGGAAAGCGAGTTAAAAAGGGAAGAAAGATGCTCCAATAACTTCCAATTGACTGTTGTGCAAGTGTCCAGCTGTATCTTCTGTATTATCCACCCCGTTTACTCGAGCCACTTCTGGATTTTTGTGGCACCGTCAAGCGTTGGGACTGTCGGACATACATTTATGTATACGGAAACTGTGAGGGGACGACTTGGACTGGACCTTCTGATTAGTTTGGTAGGTTCAGCGAAACTTTTACTCTCTAGTCCAGCCTTTTGAGGGAAACCACAGATAGGTACGAGTCGGCCTTGTCCCTGGACAGAGTGCCGTTTTTGTTTCGGTTGTTGGTGACCTTTCAAGAGTTCTTCTTTTTTCTTTTTTTAGACCACATCTTGCAAAATTGCCGCATCATACTTTTTAAGCAAAAGTACTACTGTGACATTGTAGTTTGTCTCTTTCAGTACTGTGCCGCCTTCCTAGCAGTGTTGTGTGCTTTCCATAGAAGCATGATTTTAAGACGGGGCGGTTGCAAGCTACACCCTCTGCAAGTTGCCGTCACTGGTTTGACGTCCTCTTGTTTTTCAGTTTTGTTGGGCATTTATCCATTGCTTTTGACTCATACTTTTAAAATAACAACTCTTAGTCTTCCTTCTACACTGTATGAAGCTGTGCTGTTGCAGTACTTTGAAGCGACTGGCAGGTCCTGAACAGCGCTGCAAGCAGCAGCATGTCGTTGAGGTGTAGCAAATAGCTACGAAGTGGAAAGGCAGCAAAATTGCATTGAAATAAAGTGGAAGCAGCTTTTGTTTGCATTTCTGGGTATTCGAAAGACTTCAGTGTTGCGTGCTTGTGGTTTGTATGTCTATTAGGCAAAGCGTACTTGGTGAACACCTTGTGGGTGTCGTTGTGCGGGGCCCAGATTAGAATACATCTTTATGAAGCTACGCTGAACAATATAAAATGCAAATGCAACACAATAGACAATATCTTTTTTCTCTAGAAAACAGTTAGGCTGGGTGCTATAAAGCATTAAAAAAAAAAGCACTCTCTCGTATTAGCCTTTGATTCATGCATAGTTCAAGTTGTTCCTTGATGAACGAATTGCAGGTTTTTGCGCCAGCTTTCGAACTTGTGGAAAACTTCATATTAAGAAGTCTTCTTATACATTGTAAGACATACAAAAGGTTGTGTTAACTTAAAACACCAAACTCTTCGTTGGAGCTACTTAGACACGTTTTCTTGCCTTTTGTACTACTCTCTCTATTGCATGTACAAATGTGTTCGGTACTGGGTTCTTGGCACTATCTCAGTTACCTGCTTATAGTCTGAATTGCCAAGCTGCTTTACCAAGACAGCTGTTTGTGTGTGCATCATTCTTTTGTTGCTCTTCGAGGGGGGGGGGGGGTTGGGTGGAATTTTAATGTTCTCCATGATCTTTCATGATGGAGGTCGATCTATCTGGCCATCTTAACGAGAGAAAGGGTGACTTGAATGAATATTTTTGCTTCTTATTGTGTAGTTTTTATGAACTTGCACCTCCTGTAACATATGTCTAGTGGCTTCAAGGGTTTAGCTAAATCCCTCACATTTTCAGTTCTACTGGGTTCGTTGTAACGTCTGGTTATCAGCTTTCAGCGCGTTAAGAAGTTCTTTGTGTTTAATCCCTTGTGGTGTTCTTTTTTCTTAATTCACTTTGCAAAAGAAATACATAAGGGGGCAGAAGACTGAATTTTCGTTCCACTGTCAACACTCTTCCTGTCCACCACTAAAATGCTCTGCATCTCTCGTCGAAACCTAAACCTGAGGCCTTAGTTCAGAATACCAGACTGTTCCAACTGCCGAAACCTAACCGTCCTTCGTTTCTCAGCTGGTATAAAGAAAAGGATAAAGGGTTGATCTGTATTATAAACTGCTTTACTTGTTGACACTTTTTTCACATATTTATCCCACAAACATTTTCTCAACCATACCGAGATGTTCTTAACCCACAAAAGTTGGTTATGGTAATGTTGACAGGTGTTTGTTGTTGAGTTCTGTGCTGCCAAGGAAGGAGTTTAGTCTAGTGGCTGTTTTCAATACTTCAGAGGTTTAACTTGCTATGTGTGCCCGCTTTGTACTTTTCTTGGGTTGGTCAATGGCGCAAAAGTGATGTGTAAGCAAAGCCCATTTTGCTCAGTCTTGAGGGGTGTTGCCACAGTTCTTTTGGGGGGGGGGGGGGGGGGTATCTTTGGTGTTGTTCATTTTAAATTTTGTCGCCATCCATTCACAAAGCACCTTTTTTAATCGGTCGGTCACATAGTTCCTACAACAGATGCTTTTGAGTGAAGTCCTCACTCTGATTAGTGCCAAGCTGCATAGCTTTGACTCTTATATGAAAGTCACATTCGAGCTAATCTGGCATAACTGTCGGAGGTGAGCGAATCTCTGCAAAAAAGGAGTGCTGTCACAGGTATTTAGCAGTGTTTTTAAAACTATTGGTTAACGTTTAGTAGCATTTGCAGTAATGTGCAGATTAACTCGATATAACGCAATCATTGCGTTACGGCATGCATTTACATCATGTCGGCTCAAATTTTTGGCTTTTTTTTTCCACATTACCATTCAGTGGGCCTCAAACCCTACATGAATGAAACAAGCTGACATGCTACACTGCATTTCAGAGACCTTATTTATATTGCCAGTTTCAAAAGCACACTATAATCTAAATTGCACCCTTAAGTGTTGCATCAATTTTGGGCAAGCTGTCCACTTGTCAGGCACAGTGTTATTGACCAGAACTTAGGCATGATTTCTGTGATGCACTGCTTGCTACGTTACACATGTGGAAGGTGCTGGTGTGGGGCTTTAACCGAAAAATTTACAACCACAATCCCTTTAATAGCGATTCCTTTTCAACCAGCCTTTTCTCGATACGGCTGGATACAGACTGTTACCTTCTTTGTAAGCTGAAGTGGTGCAGCCTGGAGATTCATGGGGCGTTTCTCCCTTTTTTGTTAGCAACTCTCGTTTGCAAAGGCTGGATGGAGAAACCCATATGAAAGGGAAGATGTGAATCCTATATTCTGTAAGCAACTATTCCAACGCCGTCGTTAACTGTGGCACGATTTGAAGCATGCTCTGTAGTGCCTCACACTTGGCACTGGTTATGCTCTTGGAAAACAATCGATATTGCACATCCCTTGTTTTAAGTAGTCTATTACTGAACATGCGTCTCCACTAGCCTTGTTCCAACACTCATTTGTTCTCGTACTTTTTTCAAACTGCGCCTCCGCAGTCTGTGGTCTGGGCTATAAAGGGTTCCATAAAGGTCCCATGATGCTCGAGATTCGGGGTGCGAGTCGGTAATGCATACCACGTCGAGGCAGCAGCCACTGAACCTATGTGACCGAGCAAGGAAACTATTTGTTGCCCTTTTCTTTGTTTTTCCCCTCTTTCTACTTTTACGATTCAAGGGCACTTTGCTACATTGTTCTAAACATTTTTCTCCTTATTTTGCTTCAAAATAAAACGTGGCAGACTTGAGTCATAAAAACTTCCTCAGTGGCAGAGTGTCTCACTCATCTGGCAAGCATGTGTACGTGGGTTTGTTTGACTAGAGAATGCATCCGTTTCTGGCAGCATTCATACGAAGTTGCCCGAAAGCATGCTGATGTAAACTACATTCAACAAAATTTTCATTGGCGGTTACAAAATAATTGATCAGTTGCCAGCTTAAAGCAAGTCTCTATTTTGGTCCAATTTTTGCTCATCATAAACATGTGGATATGGACCTTGACAATGTGATGACAACACAATGACTAAAAACACCATTACAGTTCGACTATAACAAAATGGCAATGAAGGAATGGCTACAGTGGAACACCAATGATAAAACTAATGTGACAGCGGCTTGTTCTGATGTCGGCATTTTCACTTGCACGAGTTATTTGCTACCCTTGCAGGTCACCTCGACTTGCGTTACATTGGACACCAGCATACTGTTACAAGACAGCAGCTACCTACAAAGTGGGGGAAAAGGCAGAGAAGAGATTTGGAATTAAAAGCAGCTCTTTTCTTCCAGACACAAATGTCATTATTCAACACGTCTTGCCTATGTACTGCCGCATTTGTGCCGATTGGGGCAAGAAAGAGAGGAGTAGAGGAAAGAAAATGTGCAGGCTAAGCATTGTTCTAGCAGTAAAAATTGACAAGCTAAGAAAACATGCTGTAGTAGCTTTGCAGCCAAGATCAAATTCTTAGCCATGTTGGCTGCATTTGTGATGACACTTACTTAAATATCGGTTAGACTCCGGCTGTCGAATCGACCTGAAGCCCCCTGTTATGGTGAGTTTCAATTGTTATCCATTTACACACGTGAAACCTGTGAATTTACAGTAAGAAGACTAAACTGAGCGTACGCTGGAGTTTTGATTGGTAGATTGTGTTCAGTGTGGCGAATCCACTACCCAGAAAGCCAAAGCAGACCTGTTCTCTTGACCTCAAAACTTTTCAGTACTCATGCAAGAAAATGTGACTTTCTTCTCTGCTAAGGCACTGCATTTCCAGTCTAATGGGTTACTATGTTGGTCGCACGAAACTCAATGTATTGAAACTTTGAATTCGAAGCAGTGTGCCAAAGCTTTATGGGAACTTCATTTTATTTTTGTGTATGTGAAGGCACTGTTCTATTTATATCCAACTGTGGGCAAACTTTCGATGGCAAGGGACATTGACAAAAGGGGCTGTCGCAGCTGTAGGAATTGCCACTGCGTAGTACCAACAGGACAGTTACTAAATGCCACACCTCCTGATCACGATGCCTGGTAAGGTAGCTCGAGGGATTGCCAAAATCGCGCTAGTGGAGATAACGTGGCTGAAAGGGTGACGTGATCGCGCATGAGTTGACATTTCAAGTGAAGTAGCTGTGAGGGAAGATGTCGCTATAGCGTTGTAAAGACCAAAAGGGGAACATTTGCAGAGGAGGGAGAGTTTATTTAGTGCTAAGGTAAATGATAGGTTGCTGAATTATAGGTGTCAGTGCTCCTTACTTGCGATAAACACAATGTGACTTCAAGTTACGTGCGCTAGCCGATACTTGTGCCCTCCAGATGGTTTGCGACGCACGAGCCTGCGGGGCCCAGCTGCGCGCAAACAGTGTTGGAAAAAAGAAGAACGTGAAAGAAGAGGCAGAAGTGAATTCTCGAGACAACTAGGCGATTTCATTCTAGCTGTGTTATTATTCTCGGGCACAAGTTCGCCCTGCCTACGTTAGCTTATTAAATGTTTTCATTGAACCGTGCGTTACAATATGTAGTTTCTTATTCAATGAATCGAAATCTCGTCAAGGCATCAAGATGACCATTGTCTAACATGCAACCAATGGTCCCATAGTTTTGTTCAGCTGTCATATAATGGGAAGCCTTGAAGTGATTTTCAGTATTCACAGTGTGACATAATCATGTTTACTCATGTTCACACCACAGTAGCATATCATAATAGGTATGATATGTGGCCTTTTGGATTGTGCAAGAGTTCAGACTGAACTGAACTGATCTGATGTTATCTATCTGCTATTTAAAATAGCAATGGTTAGGTGGGGCTATTGGACTTGAGCGGAGCAGCCCAGAAAGGTAGTTATCGCAGTTTGTTTTTAAGGCTTGGCTGCCTTGTCGAGCATATTGAGAATGTCGGCCTTCATCGTCCACACTACTTCTGGACTGAGCCTCGCAAACTTCTCCTGCATTTGTTTGAAAAATCTGATGTTCTGTGCACTAGCCCAGGTCATATCCTCGAGGCCATTGTCAGCTGCGCCAGTGCTGCTTCTGAAAGTAGATTTGAAAGACAAGCGAAAATCGGGTGAAATTAGCAACCTATTATTACTGCACGACTATGGCATTCAAATACCACAGTCAAACGTTAATACAGTGAAATGCCTGCATAATGAAGAGAGTAGGACTATGTTAATTCTGCAATATGCATGCCATTTTGTTATGTGCATTACACACTTCAGTGATCCCAATAAACCAAATAAACAGAGAGGAGAGATGTTTACCCGAAATCTACAGTTTTCTTGGAATGTGCAGCTAAGCATATTCGTTGTAAAACAATTCAGCAATTGAGAATGTATAGATTGTTTAGAGGCAAGTTCACTGTATGGGTTTACGCTGTAGTGGTGTTGAAAATGCGTAAAAGGCGTAGTAATTTGGCTGAGCCACAAACGTTCTTTGTTGCACTAGCTGTGTTGCAGCACAAGCATTCATTATAGCAGCATTCAACTGTATAATAAATCAATCAATGTGCAATGTCAATCTGAAGCGATTCTAGCTGCAGGTTGCATGTTTGCATAATTTTTCAACGCTGAGAAGCTGCCTCAGATGTAGATTTTTATAACACTGCTTCAATACTACAGGCGGCTTTATATGGAAGAATTGGTCAATGTAATTACATCTGCTTTACATGTAATACTATGGCAAATTCTTGAAATGGTGTAGCAGGCGCTTAGTGCATATGTAGCGGCACGGCCACTGGATCAATCCAGCGGCCGTGGTAGCAGATCACTTTCAGGTCATATTACTGGAAGGTTCAAACAGTGCACACATTGATATGCTAAGGTTCGTATATAAAAACTTCAGATACATATGCGCTGATGGATGTAAGGTTTATAATGTGTTGCATTCATCTTCAAACGCTCGTGATGAAGGGAGTGCTAGAAGTCTAAATAAATTATATGAAATATATAGGAAAACAAGTCCCACTTTTTCACTTGCTGTATTACGCGAGGCATAATTTTCAAGCAGCTGGATGGGTGCTTTTTAAGTATGCTGCGCATGAAATGTTGATGTTCTGACATTCCTTTGGTGCCCTGGCATGGTCTCCACATTTTTTATAAACTGCAGCAGTGCATTTCTTACAAATTTGAATGCACACAAATAGCCAAACTAAATTTTAAACACAGAATTCGCTGACATCCCGAAGACCAGGAACACTTGGGCAATTACCACAAACTTTTATTGAAAAGTACCGGAAGCTTCATATTTCACAGAATTCAGCAAGGTCAAATAGCATCACTTGCCGGAAGGCCTGTACATTTTATATTACCTGGGGCGCTTCGGAGACGGTGCCTTGACATTTGACCTCTCTGGCAGATGTTCTTCTCGACTTTTCTCTCCACTTGGAAAGCTTCATAACAGATAATACAATATTTCACACAGCAGACAAGAACCACGCATGCATTATAATTCTCTCCCCTTAGTTTTTATGAGCAATAGTATAAAGCACCAACGAGTGGACGTTAACTATTCAGGGTCATCTATTTTTCTCAACAGTATACTACAGTCTTGACACTTTGTACATTCAGCAAGCGCAGGGCAAGTTATCAGCACTATTCTTCACGCCGCAAAATTCGAACTTAGAGCAGCACACAATAAAGCAGCTAGAAAGATACCAGGAGCACCGACTTTTGGGCGAGTTGGTTTTCCATAGCAGAACACATAAGCACATGCACACAAGGACACAGCAGAATGAGAACACAAGTGCATTGCAACACTAAACAATAGATTGATACAACAGGCTAGTCGGCAACAGTCTTGCCCTTGTGTTTCATGGGTCCCTCGTTCTACACATTTTAAAGGTTAACACAAGTCTTTGAACTTACATTCATGAGGCAACTTATGATCATTTAAACATAAACAAAAACCTGCTGATGAGTCTGTTTAAGCTGCCTTCAATGCCCCAACAAGTGTCTAATTGCTACAGATGGCATTCATGCGTTGTAGTAGCATCAAAACATGGTTTCAAGTTAGCGTTGGCCACTAATGAGCTCGTGGTATTCGGGCATGGTGGGTGACATGCAGCACCGGATGCAGCTTCGCATGTTGGAGCACAGAAAATGCCTGATCACAGTACATCTAGTACAATATGTGCTATAGTAAAAATAAATGACACCACTGCAGCTCATTCTTTCTAGGTGACCAGTAGAATGGCCTAGTGAGAACAAAGTGCTACTAACCTTCGTTTTTCAGGGGCTGCACGGCTTACTGTGGGCTGCTGTGCAGCATGTTGTTGCAATGGTACATGTGCTTGGCTTGCAGTTTCTTTTCTGTCAAGAAGAGAACAGAAGTGCAAGCACATCTCGACTTTTTTTGTTTTCCATTACCGATACTCTGTGTTGGGAGCAGTGGCTTACGGAAAGCAGCTGATTGATTGATGCTGTCATGTCGGAAAAACGTCTAGGCCCATGTGTGCCAAAACCTTGCCATATTTGGAAACTCCATGTTAACTGAGACAATCGCGGGTTTTACGAGAAATCAAAAGCAAAGCGTTCAATAGCCCATAAAATGTACTGGCAGGTGTGAGTGCACCCTAAAAAAGTCATTACTGTACGCGTTAGAAATCTAGTTTTGGTTTCTATTGTGACCTGATGTCTCAACACCGTATGAACTTCTCATTGTGCCCGCTTAAGATATGATATTTCAGCCAGGGCCGGACCAAGGAATTTTTTTTTTGGGGGGGGGGGGTTGTATTTAAGTGTAGAATGGCTAAATTTGGCAACTGGGGATTGAGGTGAAGGCATGTAAACGCTTCAGTATCTGAAAAACTAAAGCATGAAAAAATTTCAGGTTCTGCCAAAACGCCCTCAACTCCCCCATAGTTACAACCTTGGTTACAGCCCTGGTTTCTGTGGCCACTCTGTTCCTAGCTACATTGGTAACACACAAGCAGACATTTTGAATGTTTTGGTACCTGACATCACAACTAGCCATACTAGCCGAACCAGGACGTTTTTCGGCAACTAAGGGGCTTTTCTTTGAGAAATCCGTAAAGATTTCCTTACAGCATGTTACAATTGGGTGGTTGTCGTCATTCCCTTTCTTAACCTTTCTGCCACCTTGTGGGTTTTCGCAGAACTTATTTGCAATACTTGTGTCCATGTGCTATGAGTTGTCGATGAATTCGTCCTCGCACTGTCAATTGCTAGCTTCCTGGTTAGCTCAACTGGCAGAGCAACCGCCCCGGATAGGCATTGGTCCCGGGTTTGGACCCCGGACCAAGACGAATTTTTTGGCAACTAAGGGGCTTCTCTTTCTGAGAAATCCATTCGGATTTTCTTGTGGCTTCGTGCTACAATTGGGTGATTGTCTTCTTTCCCTTTCTAAGATCCTGCTGTAACACTGGGTAACCCCTTGACGGCCCTAGTCTAAGATTAACATATAAGGGCACTGTTTCATATGCACAGCGTTCCAAGAGAGTATTGCACGTTTAATATAAGGTTGTGTTTTCGCTCATATAGGACTCTAGACTGCATAACAATTGGCACACAAGGACTCCTCTACAGACCGTGAGCTGCAGACTGGAGCTCGAGTCAACCGTATCAACTTTGTCATCTGTTATAGATCAAGTCGGTAGTATGCAATGACCATAAGTCTAATGCAGATATTCCAGAAAATGGTAGTTCACTGCGTAAATGACCAGGTACAGACAACAGAAAAACATCTGGCCCATTGTTGCTTCCCAGGAAAGGCACAGCCACAGATGGTGTAGCAGTGGTCCGAGTCGTTGGAGGTGTGGGTACACTGCAACCAAGAAATAAACAGCATTAAGTGCTTTTGCACGCTAGATGCTTCGGAGTCGCTAAATGTGGTAACCAAAGTAACCGTAGCAAAAAGGCTGTTAGACAAAAATAATGTGCTTGTGGCCTAATTATAGTAACAAAGGCCAGTGCTACAAATGTTTTTTTGTAGTCCTGCATCTGAGCACTCTGGCACTAGGTAACATCATGTTACTAGGTTTAAGTATACTAATTGCCTTGGCTATCAGACAAATATGAAGAGGTTTCAATTAAAGGCATAAGATATTCAATGTAGAACATGTGTCAATTGGCATTTTTTTATTATTTGGCTACCCCTCTGGTAGTACCAAGATTAAGACCACATTCTCCTTCTCTTTGTTACTGTATGTAGAATGTTCATGGATTCAAATGTAACAAAGTTTTTTCAGAATAATTCATATGCACAATTGTTCATGATAACTAAGTCAAGTCGTATCAAATCTGGTTAGTAAAGATGATATTGGCTTTGATCTACATGTCCGAATCAAAATTATGCCTATATAACCTGAACTGAAAAGTGCACAAATGCAAATATGTGCAATACTTAGCCCTAAATTGTCCTGTTCTGTTTCAATCTACGAGTATTATACTTGCGAAAAAATTTTGGTGTTGGTAAACAATGCTTGGATTAGGCTTTGTTACTGCGGGCAGTCATTGTAGCACACACCACAGCATCACACATTGCTGCCAGACCTTGGCAAACAAGATTTATAATTACGTTTGTGTAGCCTTTGCAATGGTGCCAGCAAAATATGAAAAAATGGTATGCTTTTGTAAACAAACAATTGAGTGAGGCAACACAAGTAATAGTCCTTAGTTATGGTGTACATATGCTGCACCCATTTATCAGTTAGCGAACTGGTCACATCTAATATTTGTGTGATTTAGATTTCATTTGAGCATGTCTGTGCACTTTTGCTCATAGCACTCACAACATGTAAACTGCATTATCAGTGTTCTTGATTGCGATAACATGGCCTAGCTTTCTCTAATCTCCTTTCAGCCCCCCCCCCCCCTCGCTTGACTGGAGTTAAACCCTTACCAACAAGATAAAAATGTTCTTTTATTTGATTGTTGTAGAATGAAAGCCTCGTTTTAACAAAAGCGCCCATTTCATCTGACTTTTTGCTAAAAGTACGACTGTCATGTTGACTTCTGATAGTAAATTTGTAGTACTGTAAATGAGAGTGTCACAAAAAAAAAAGCACTTCGATTACTCTTTCACAACAACATTTACAGAAATATTTAGTGTACAGAAACATTTAATAATTCATTTTCTACTGATATAACAAATTATTAAAGGTGCTTGTGGCTATAATATCAATCAAGCCAGTTGACTGAAAGTAGTTAAATCGATAAAAAGCACCTAAGCAGCATAATATACAACAGTAAGCATTGTCCTTCATAATCTGATTGTGGCACTCTAGAGGTATATAAAGAATGTAATGGTGTAAAGAGGAGAGAGTTTGAAAAGCATGTTTGCTAGCACCAGTTATACTGTGTCCTCCTTGTCTTGCGTCTCTGTCTTGATCACATTAATTTTTACAGAAAGATGTACCTTCAAAGCATTCTTTTTTTTGCTTATTCTGGTTTCTAATAAAATAAGAGGGCATGCCCATACATACGCGGTCAGATGCTGTAGAGGCTTTCCAGCTCTGGCACTTTCTAGAGCACTTCTTGCGAGGATAAACAGTGCATCATCGGGCAGTGAGCTAGTCCTGTAGCAAGGAAATGTCGTTAATACCGCATGTGATTTAACTTGACAGGATAAATTGGCTTATTCACAATAGGTTACAAGTTAGGCTTAGCATACAAACCCTGTTTTACAGATTTTTTGATCATTAGCTGACAGCCATTTCAAAGCATTGACATTGATTCCCTTGTGGATACCCTCCTTGGCCGTCTACTTGAAATTTTAAAATTGGAGAAGTTACGTACTAATGATGCGATGACTGAGCAAGCAGCGAAGCTGGTGGTGACGCCCTCCTCCTTTTCCTTCTTGCTCACTATTCTTACCCACCCTTTACTGTACCATACTTTACAAAACCATACTTAGCTTCACCCTATTACTTCGTCCTTTCCCTCCACCTTGTCATAACATTCCTTTCCTACCCCTTGCCAACCATACCTTGCAAGGCTTACTATTCTTTACCCTCTCACTCCATCCTTTCCCTTCATTTCACTATCACATTCCTTTCCAACTCCTTGCTACACTATACTTTGCAAAACTATGTTATGATTTACCCTCTCGCTTTGTCCATTCCCTCCAACTCACCATCACATTCCTTTCTCACCCACAAAGCTATTCCATGCCTTTCCTATCACTGTGTCCTTTCCCTCCACCTCACCATCACATACGTTTCGCACCCCTTACTGTACAAAACTTACTAAAACTATGCCATGATTTACCCTCTTATTTCGTCCTATCCCGCCACCTCACCATAACATTCCTTTTCCAACCCTTGCTATACTATACTATACAAAACTTTACTATTCTTTACCCTTGCACTTTGTCCTTTCTCTCCACTTTACCATCACATTCCTTTCCCATCCCACAAAACTATTTTATGCTGTACCCTCTGACTTAGTCCTTTCCCTCCTCCCCACCATCACATTCGTTTCACAATCTTTCCTATACTACACTTTACAAAGCTATGCTATGCTTTACCCTCTCATTCCATTCTTTCCCTCCACCTCACCATCACATGCCTTTCCCACCACTTTCTATATTATACATGGCTATGCTTGCTTTCGTTTTTAGTCTGTTTCTATTTCGGTCTATTTTTTTCTGTATCTTTTTATCCGTTTTTCTCTTCCCTTTCGTTTGTTACACATTGTATGTGCAGCTAGAGCAAGTACAACCAAGCATTTTCGATAATTTATTCATTATTGATCGATTATTGACTGTTGGTTGCTTCTCACAATATATTGGTCATGCACTTTTGGATCAAACTAAGCTCATCTAAGCATTTTTTAGAATTTATTGGTTATTGAGCTAGCTATCTATTCATTGGCTATGAATTGGCTGTTATTTCGTTGTTGATTGGCTATCACTTAGTTTGGGCCATGATGAGTACACCCAAGTGTGTTCTAAAATTATTGGTTATTGATTGATTATTAAGTGGCTGTTGATTGGATACCGATCCACTCTCGCTATGCATCAATGGCTGCTAAGAGCTTCTTGGCACATTTGTGCTTTCAGTGGCGCCTACCTGCCGAATTCTTGGGACTGCCACACACAGAACGAAAATCTTAAAAAGCTTTGCTGTTTAAATGACATTGAAACAATAGCCACCAGCATAGCTGCATGCAGTTATCGATATTAATGCTGAGTAGCAAATGCCCGAAGAGAATATGACAGCAGTGAGTGCAAGATAGTTACCTGCCTATGAATGTACCCTTGTAACTATAAGGCCGAATCCAGGCTGACATCAAACACACCATCGTGTCACTGGCCTACTTTGAGGCACACCATTTTTTGGCACGTCTTCAAAACTCGAATGCTGGCAATGCAGCCGACTTCATTGGCGAGCTACATTAGAGAAGAACAGGGCAATAAAATCCTGCGGCATGAGGGTCATTGGTGTGGAGATGATGACAGGGCGTGGCGTTTGGTGGCTGCATGAATCATGCCTATCGTCGTGTCACAGCTACCTGAATTCATCAATCACTCTCTTAGCATTAAGGCCACAATCCTATGCTAATCTGCTGTCTTATTCTGAGGTGACAGTGAGATGGTGCAGAAGATGATTAACGAACATAACTTCATTCAACTTTTGAGTTAGTCAAGATAGTACTACTGTATAGATACTAGTACTGTGCCTTCTTTCAGAGGGTGCTCAAAGCAGCTGCTGTTGAAAAAGCACACTTGCCCATCTGATCCAGCAGACTTGGTCGCATCTTTCCTTTCCCTTTTTCTTGGGCTCTTGCCTGGAGAACTATTGAAGGCAGAAAATTTTCAATGAAGAACGAAGTTTAACCAATAAACAAGGTGCACATGTGCAGAACCCTGAGTATATAGTTATCTGCAACCACTTGGACAGCCCTCTTATTGCAATCATTTGTTTATTTGATGTAAAATTTAAACGCAGTGGTGATAAGAAAATCAAAAAGGAAGAAAGGACAACTTGATACAGAGCCAAGCCCATAACCAATCAGTGCCATACTTGTGAAACATCTTCCTCACTTTATCATCATTGCCAAAAGGCCAGCATCTTAGCCAGATGTATTCATTTATTTAATTATTTGGAATTACCCACAGGGCCAGAGGCATTATAGAGGGGAGTGGTACATTTAAAAGAAACACAATACAAGCTTTTTTCTGTAAATACAATGTTAGCTAAAAAATAACAGTACAAGTTGTAACTATACAGGCGAGAATCAGACTGTTGGTGAGAAAGCATATTAACAGTAAAAACAAGTTGCAGTAGCAGTTTTAACACACCAAACAAGAATCAGACAGTTTGCCAAGAGAAGAATCACATAATTGGTTAATTGCATAGCAGTACACTCGAGTTTAAAACGTCATGAACATGAGAATGATGGACAATTTTGATTGATCCTGGAAGATTGTTCCAGTCTTGTGAGGTTCGGGGAATGAATTAATCGTAACATGTGCGAGTTGAAAATCGCAAGATTCCCACCTTTTGGGGATGGTCAGAGCGAGAGGAGATGTATGACGGAGGGGGAATGAAGTTATCATGCAGGGTGTGACTGTAGTATGTTTTATGAAAAAGACATATGCGGGAGAATTTACGGCGACAGGCAAGTGATGGAAGCCGTAAGGAGTCTTTCTTTGAGGTGATACTTGCGGTGCGACTGCAGTTGCCATGGATAAAATGGACAGAATTTTGGACTAGCTCAAGAGCAGAGGTTAGTACACTAGTGGACGGGTCCCAAATGGATGCGGCATACTCTAGTTTACTTCGTATTAAGGTTTTAAAGAGACAGGGGCAGAAGAAAAGTTGCGTCGGATATAAGTGCTTGGTTTGGAATATTTTGCAACAGAGACGTACCGTGAAAACCAAACATTTGAGAAGTTAAGTGGCACGTATGACAGGACGAAAGATGCAAGTACCGCAGGACTGAAAGATGGTCTTTTGTCCCGTCTTTCCATCTGGCTTACATCACGAATGTCCCAACAGCTTGTGCAGACAAAAGCACTTCAAGCACAAAAGATAGTTGGATATAGATTACACGAAAGAAAAAAACCACCAAATTCAGATGGGACACACAAGATGAAGAAGGCATGTCTGATTTGTGCACTGTTTTTCCCTCTTATAAGCATGTCCTAACTAGCCCAAGCCTCAACCCTAGCAATGAATGTAGATGTTTCCAACCTACAGAACTCTATGTATGTTTAGTGCATTTTTATACTATATGGCGCACTATATTGTGGGGCCCACTGAACTTACCTTATTAGATGATGAAAGATTTCCGAGGGAAATTATGCCTGTACCTAAATATGCAAGAATGTAAAAATAATGTTTATTTTTTATTGATTGATAGCTATGTAAGGTTTAACGTCCCAAAACCACCATATGACTATGAGAGAGGCCGTAGTGGAGTACTCCAAAAATTTAGACCACCTGGGGTTCTTTAACGTGCACCCGAATCTGAGCACACGGGCCTACAGCATTTTTGCCTCCATCGAAAATGCAGCCAGTTTATTTTTTATTGCTTGAAGAGTAAGCTTAAGCCTATTCATCAGTGCTTTGAGCAAAACCATGACTTTCTTATTTCCGACTGTTCACTCTTTCGCTCTGTTCAACATCGCATGGGTTTGACAGTTCCCAGCCTTATAGCCTGCTTATAGGCGTAACAACCGCATAGGCTGCTCTTGAGCTCTCTTGCTAAACTACCTTAAATATTATTTCTGAATTCCCTAAAGAAAGAATTAAGACACTGGGTACAAACTCTCTGAAATGTACCTAAATATTTTGCAATGCTGTGACCTATGAAGGGACACTATATTTGGCCTTAGAATATCCATTACATGTGTTTAGCTTACTATAAAATTAATAAAATATACAACACATGTTATGATGTGTGTATGCGTTTGTCCAGGTGTATGACAGTGACACACATACTTTCTGTTTGCTGCTTCCTCCAGAAACTTCAGTGAAGACCACAATTCCCACGCTGTAGTACAGTCTTTCCTTGCCTTGACAAACTGGTGTTTTATGGCCTTCCATTTCGTTTTGCACTTGGATGCTGTAAAAGAATAGCATTATGTTCAAATTACATTTCACTCGGTAATTCACTGCAGTGCGCTGCAGTTCTAAGTTCATACTTTGGACAAGCCGGTACGGGGGTATGGTGAATGTGCAGGTTTCGAGGTGCTATGGTTTCGCTTTCTCGTTTACGTTGGGCACTCTAGCCACAGAACACCTATGCTCTAGCCATGGCTTTCCCTGAAGCAGCAGCTGTAATGACTAAAGTTGTAATTAGTTATTTTTTTTTTCAATTGCAATTACATGGACAGTCTCGGCTGGTTTTTTTGCCATCGCCGACGCCCCCGCCGTCATTCACGTATATACGGGGAAGGATATACGTTTGAAGCAAAGACATGGGCAAACTTTCGCTCAGCCGCAGATTTCCTGACGACACGCTAACGACACGTCTGCCGATGCGTTTTGCTGGTGTTTTCGGTCTGTCACGTTACACTACGACGACATGTCGTCGGCCTAGTGGGACAATGGGGTCTGGCGACTTCTTCAATGGGCGACTCGTCGGGGTCGTGTTTTGTCGTGTCATTCTAGTGAAAACAGGCCTTTACACCACCGTTTTGTAGAGTTACACGAGATCGGATGCTAGCCTTGCTTCTTAAAACATTCGGATCGGATTCATTGCTTCGCCCTTTTGGCAAAACTGTTTCTGTTAGGCATACAAGAGCAAGCAGCGGCAAATCACACTCACGTTGCGCTCCAAGCTCGCTGGCGATCGCCTTCCATGCGAGCCGCTTCGCATTCTCGTTGTGAAATCCTTCGTGAGATATATCGTATAATTCCGGATAGCGCTCAACATGTTTACAGAGCTCCACAGCGAACTGATGGTCCGACATAATTCAGTGGCTCAAATTTGGAGTAGATCGGGATCTCCGGCCCGATCGAGTTCTACCACGCGCACGCGCATGCGACGGATATGGAAACATGCGGGCCTCAGCGGGAGCCGCAGCCTCTACCCCTCTACCGCGTCGACAACGCGATAAGTTGCTGTTTTTATCACATCGTGTACACGTACACGTTGCGCACAGCCGCCGTGTGCAACCACCTCCGCTATCGACTTCGGTAGACGTATGTGACGCAATGAACGCTCCGCGACACGCTGCGCCACTACGTGACCCGTTGCTACGTCTGATTACGTAACCAGAGTAATTCCTCGAGCCGATATGGGCCGTAACCGATTACGTACTGTACGCCACCGACGCGTACAGCATGGTGGGCGAAAGCGCGCGTGTCGTTGCCAGGCTCGCTACATCCCGGTGAACCACAAATATTGTGTAGACATCCATGGTATATTTCTCGTGGTCATTGTAAATGTCTCTTAGATATCCATTGAAATCAAAATTACGAAGATTAGATGTGCCCGCAACTGTGAAAATCTCGTCCGAGTAAAGGTTGCACATGAACATTGAAAGGACATTCCATAGATATACATAGATATTGTCATTTAGTAAATAAAAGGTTTTTCATGCACTTCGCACACTTACCGCATGCAGCTGGTGTGCTAGACCTGCGATCCCATGGCAGTCTTGCTCATTGCCGCTCAGCTGTACTTTACAGAAAGCATCAGAGGCGTTAGGCTGGTCGAACTGATTTATATGTGGGGTCATCATCATCATCATCATCAGCCTGACTACGTTCACTGCAGGACAAAGGCCTCTCCCATGTTCAGCCAGTTAACCCGGTCCTGTGCTTGCTGCTGCCAATTTATACCCGCAAACTTCCTAATCTCATCTGCCCACCTAATCTTCTGTCTCCCCCTAACTCGCTTGCCTTCTCTGGGAATCCAGTTAGTTACCCTTAACGACCAGCGGTTATCCTGTCTACGTGCTACATGCCCGGCCCATGTCCATTCTTCTTGATTTCAGCTATGATATCCTTAACCCCCGTTTGTTCCCTAATCCACTCTGCTCTCTTCTTGTCTCTTAAGGTTACACCTACCATTTTTCTTTCTATTGCTCGCTGCGTCGTCCTCAATTTAAGCTGAACCCTCTTTGTAAGTCTCCAGGTTTCTGCTCCGTAGCTAAGTACCGGCAAGATACTGCTGTTATATATTTTCCTCTTAAGGGATAGTGGCAATCTACCTGTCATAATTTGAGAGTGCTTGCCAAATGTGCTCCACCCCATTCTTATTCTTCTAGTTACTTCGATCTCGTGGTTCGTCTCCGAGGTTATCACCTGCCCTAAGTAGACATAGTCTTTTACAACTTCAAGTGCACTATTACCTATCTCGAAGCGCTGCTCTCTTCCGAGGTTGTTGTACATTACTTTCGTTTTCTGCAGATTAATTTTAAGACCCACCTTTCTGCTCTCCTTGTCTCACTCCGTGATCATGAGTTGCAATTCGTCCCCTGAGTTACTCAGCAATGCAATGTCATTGGCGAAGTGTAGGTTACTAAGGTACTTTTCATTAGCTCTTATCCCTAACTGTTCCCATTCTAGGCTTCTGGAGACTTCCTGTAAGCATGCGGTAAATAGCATTGGGGAGATTGTGTCCCCCTGCCTTACACCTTTTTTGATTGGTATTCTGAGAATTTCTCTATTACCTGATTGATAGTGTGAATGTGGTCGATTGGTGAGTAGCCTGTTCGAAATCCTGCTTGTTCCTTTGGTTGATTGAATTCTAATGTTTTCTTTACTCTCTTAGCAATTACCTTTGTAAATAGCTTGTATACTACAGAAAGCAAGCTTATCGGCCTGTAATTCTTCAAGTCCTTGTCATCTGCTTTCTTATGTATTAAGATGATGTTAGCATTGTTCCAGGACTCTGGTACTTTTCCCGTCAGGAGACACCTCGTAAGCAGGATGGCTAATTTTTCTAACACAATCTGTCCTCCATCTTTCAGCAGATCTGAGGTTACCTCTAACACAATCTGTCCTCCATCTTTCAGCAGATCTGAGGTTACCTGATCCTCACCAGCAGCTTTGCCTCTTTGCATGCTCTCCAAAGCTTTTCTGACTTCTTCTATCATTACTGGTGGGGTGTCATCTGGGTTACTGCTAGTTCTTATAGTATTAAGATCGTGGTTGTCCTGGCTACTGTACAGATCCCTGTAAAACTCCTCCGCTATTTTAGCTATCCTATTTATATTGGTAGTTATTTTGCCTTCTTTGTCCCTTAGTGCATACATCAGATTTTTGCCTATCCTAAGTTTCCTCTTCACTGCTTTCACGCTTCCTCCATTTTTCAGAGCGTGTTCAATTCTCGCCATGTTATATCTTCTTACATCGCATACCTTACGCTTATTAATCAACTTCGAAAGCTCTGCCAGTTCTATTTTGTCTGTTGTACTTGAGACTTTCATGATTCGACGCTTCTTAATGAGATTCTTCGTTTCCTGGGAAAGCTTGCAAGTGTGCAGTCTAACTACCCTGCCTCCAACTTCCACTGCACACTCCGTAATGATAGTCATCAAATTATCATTCATTGTATCTATACTAAGGTTGGTTTCCCCACTAAGAGCCGAGTACCTGTTTTGAAGCGAGACTATGAATGCCCGTACTTTCCCTCTCAGTGCTAGCTCACCGATTGGCTTCTTGCGTACCAGTTTCTGTTGTTCTTTCTTCAAGTCTAGACGAATTTGAGATTGTACCACTCTATGGTCACTGCATCGTACCTTGCCAACCACTTCCACATCCTGGACGGTGCCTGGGTTTGCACTCATTATCAAGTCTATTTCGTTCTTATTTTTGCCATTAGGGCTCCTCCATGTCTATTTGTGGTTTCCTCGTTTTTGGTGGAAGGTATTCAAAATCCGTAAATTATTGCGCTCTGCGAATTCTACTAGTAACTCTCCTCTGGCGTTCCTAGTACTGATACCATAATCTCCTACTGCCTGGTCTCCAGCCTGCTTCTTCTCTACCTTTGCATTAAAGTCTCCCATCAGTATAATATAATGCGTTTTTACCTTACTTATTGCTGATTCCACGTCTTCATAGAAGCTTTCAACTGAAGCATCATCATAGCTGGATGTAGGCGCGTAAGCCTGTACCACCTTCATCTTGTGGCAAATGCAGCGATGGCTTAGTGGTTAGAGCATCCGCCTTGCATGCAAAAGGTCCGTGGTTCAAATCCCGGTGCCGCACAGTTCCCAACCGAATTAAAAAAAAACCGTTGTGATGGAACTGCATTAAGAGGCCTGGGGTATGGCCTCACCGGTAATTACGGCCGGTAACGCACTCACTCACCAGCAAAGGATTGGCCACCCTGGTGCAGTATCTGGCCACTACCTCCCACATGCATACGTCAGTTAACCCACGGCCCTCAGTCCCCAGCAGCTGCGAAGCAACTGTCCACGGCGGCGGTCAGATCTGCAACACAGCAGAAGGTGCTAAGAATCTCTGGATCCGGACAGGCCGCCATTGGAACCTGAACTTGGCAATTACGGCCGGTAACGCACTCACTCACCAGAGAAGGATTGGCCACCCCGGTGCAGCATCTGGCCACTACCTCCCACATGCATACGTCAATTAACTCTCGGCCCTCAGTCCCCAGCAGCTGCGAAGCAACTGTCCACGGTGGCGGTCAGATTTGCAATGCAGCAGAGGGTGCTAAGAATCTCTGGATCCGGACAGGCCGCCATTGGAACCTGAACTTGGCAACATTTAACGATAGAACCTTATCTAGCGAGAGAAGTATAGCTGTACTATTCGAGAAGCTAGAGGGTGTTATATGGGATATAATGGGCCTCAGTGAGGTTACGAGGACAGGTGAGGCATATACAGTGCTACATAATGGGCACGTCCTTTGCTATCGGAGCTTAGCTAACAGAAGAGAACTGGGAGTAGGGTTCCTAATTGACAGAAGCATAGCTGGCAACATAGAGGAATACTATAGCATTAATGAAAGGGTGGTAGGTATCGTAATTAAACTGAATAAGAGATACAAGATATATGTGGTGTATAACGTTGTTCCAAAACCACCACATGAGAGACGCCATAGAGGAGGGCCGCAGAAATTTCGACCACCTGTGTGGTTGTTTAACGTGCACCCAAATCTGAGCCACGGGCATACAGCATTTTCGCCTCCATCGAAAATGCAGCCGGCGTAGTTGGGATTCGAGCCGGCGACATGCGGGTCAGCAGCCTTAACCGCTAGACCACTGAGGCCTTAACCTAACCGCTAGACTACTGGGGCGAGGCTGGCCGGATTGCTGTCAGACAACATATTTAAGGCCAACCTCATGGTGTTGATGTTTTCTGTAAGTATAGCACACCACGTAAGAGCCAAATGACAGTGGGAGCGCAGGTCTCTAGCACACAAAACTCTACATGCAGCAAGCCTGAAGGAAGTGCAGTGCTGGGAATAAGTCTGCTTGAGCTTCCTTTCTTTCTCTTTCTTCTTTGTTTTTCAGTTTTTTTGTCTTTATTTCTCCTGTATTTTTTAATCTATTTTCCTTGCCCCTTTCTAATTTTTCTTCCTTTTCCATCCCTTTCTATTTCTCTCTTGCTTCATCTTTTCTATTTTTTATGTGGCTTTGCTTGCGTTACGCTAAGTGAGGACAGCTTAGGCCCCTAAATTTAGTGCTTTACTCTCAAAAGCACCTTTAGGCTGCATGATTTAGTGCTATTATGTACGGCAGTACTAATTCCACGCATGTTAGTTTTATGGTCATTTGCACGCTTTATCTTCTCGCTCATGTAAGTGTTATGCATGCTCCAACGTTACATGTCCATTTATGTTCGAGCACTTTCTAGATTTTACGTGCCAGTATATATTTATCATTCTAAAAGTCAACTAAAGCGGTTTTGGAAGACAGAAATTTCTGCGATGCATTTGATGTTGAGAGCACGTATATGCGACATCAGTTGCGACGTCTAGTTTTTCTCTAATACAGAAGTGCATATGACGTTAATAATACGTAGGCTCTCTAGGCTCCAAGGATGGCAAATTATGCCAATGACGATTAGGTGTTACTGATAGACATAAATGCATGGATCTTATTTCTGTGTTGACTAGATATCAGTAGTTCACTGGGATATGATTAACTTTTCTAAAAAGACGATCTCTACCTAAATATTAGATGTCAGTTTGTTTACGAATAAGACCACCTGAACTATTCAATCATACATTAATTGGTACATCTGATGCTTTTTTCAAAGAATGAAATTCAATGTTAATGTTTTATTGCTTGGGGTAATGAATTGTGTCAAGTTGCACAACACCTCAAATAACCTCAGAATCAAGCATTGATTTCTTGCTCAAATCAGCTGTCTAGTTGTTCTCATGAAGAATTGACACAAAAGCTTGCTATATATGCGAATTGCAAAATGAACGAGCATTCTTCCAAAAGCGATCTTTGATGAAGACACAGTTGCAATTCATACATTGCTGTGCTTAAAACCCTTTGAACACTATGTACACAATTGTGCACACCACTCGTCTTTGCTATTTGCATCAAGTAGAGGCCAGTGTTGCGGAATGGGCACCTCTATTCCACTCCAATTCCATTACGGAAGATTGCAGCTTGCCGTAATTCCATTACTTTCAACTCATCAGAATGAAAAGGCTTAGCCTATTCCCACTCCGGGAATGGCCGGGCAGGTCAATTCCATTTCTACAATTTCTCAACGTAGGAGAAGCATATTTGGTAGCTTTATCGTGCCGAGATTGATTGTAATAATATAAAGCTAATGTTATCAGATGCATTAAGAACTGCAGAAGTATGCAAAACACGTTCCTACACTCGTGGGATAGTAGCTTGGTGACTTATCTCGTGCAGTACAATCACACCTTTACTTTCGATAGGGGCAGTCCTCCCACTACCCATGGTATTTGCATGGTCAGCACAACCTTAGGAAGAAAAGTAAGCAAACAGTTGGTAATGCATGTATTTACTTTTTTCCAGTGTATTTTACTACCTTTGCAGCATCTCTTTATTGTAGCCAGCAGCTAGTAAAGTTTGAAACTGTTGTCGTTACTAACCAGGAATGCTTTCTCGGTCTTTAACTACGTAACTACTTAGCCACATACATTGCTAGATTTCTCCTAAACACCACCGTATATCTAGCAGTAATCGTGGCACACTTTAGAAAATTTAGACCAACCATAATTTTGTCGATCACTTCAGAATAAAAATTTCGTGCTAAGTGGTGACATACATATATGCAAATAGAAGGCAGATGATGAAGTGTACAAAACATCCGTTGTTTTTCTAAATTCTGTGGCTACTAACCAGCACACACTGTGCTATTCCAAAGAACATAGGAGCATAAATAGTCTCAAACAGCTGCTACAGTAGATACCGGCTAAGTCCTGATGTTATATGTGCACGTTTGCATGTATTTTCTCGTCTGTGATTCGTTCATGCCTCTATGTATGTTGCACATTTGCCATGGGAATCACGTGAAGTAATTAGTGACCACTAAATAATCTACGTGAACAATGGCACTTCACTTATTCTGCTATATATACTTCTGTAATAGAAGTATCTTGATATGGCTATGTACATGCACATATAGATGAGACTTAACTAAAAATTCAATGATGTTATTACTTATTCCAGTCAGCACTATTCATGAACTACTTAGAAAACTAGCAAGTATCACTAATCTGCATTTTACCACCTTCACTTAATAGAAGGTTAGTGCTTTTTCTGACAAGTTAACAGCCCTCCACTGAGGAGCTATCTGAAGACTCTTGGGCATGCAAACGAGAAAAACAAACACGTAAGGTACTCACTGATGCAAACACGACAAATTTTTTTAGCGCGTCTGGTATTCATAGTTTTTCTAGATAATCACGTTATACCACGACTAGGCTTGTGAAAATATTTGAATGCCTTGAATATTCAAAAGAATATTAGATTACTTGAAGTCTCTTTGATTCGAATTTAAAATATTGAAAATTTCGAAGTATTCGAAATAAATGAATTGGTCTATGTTTGTCCACATGTAATTTTTTGTAAAGGTGGCTTCACTGCTGTAAAAAGGTGCTAAACCGTGAAAACATCTCCTAAATATTCATTTGCATGCAACTTTTTGTAAAGATGGTTTCTCTGCGATAAAGAAATGTTAAGCAGTGAAAACATATTTAGAAAAAATTTTCATTGTCGTTAAGTTCCAGTTCAAAGTTAAATGAATGTATTGCCTTCTAATCGATTCATTTTTAAAGTTTAAAAGCTTGTTATACCGGCTTGTATGCTGTAAGCAAAATAATTTTTAAAATGTGTCATATTTTACAGGTTATCATTACAATTCTACTGAAAGTCAAATCCTGCTATCACTCAGTTGTTTTTATTCTCTTCGAAATAAAAAAAAAAAGATGGCATTTGCACAAGCCTAGTTTCAATATTTAAAAATATTGTGCAAGTTAACAAGGTTACGAAAAGTATGCCCATTTTTTTTTTATAATATGCGACATATACTACTCAAATTCGATTCGAAATTATGCGACCAAAATTATTATTCTCTTCGAACCTGAAATTCACTATTCGCACAAGCCTAACCATGACTAATCTGGTCTATAAAGATAATGCTGGTTCCGATCTACGTGCAAGCCGAAATTACACCGATACAACCCAAACTGAAGATTTTTAAAGCAAAAGCATGTGCATTATTTAGCCCTAAATTCTCCCATTTCAACACGAGAGTACAGTACATGGTGCCACTGTCAAGTCTGCAATTAGAGCTAGAACACTTAGCCTTTGGTCGAAGGGGCCTGAAGCCTGTATGACAACACCAGCAAAAATTAAATTGATCTACAGAACACCAGTAATCAGTAAAGGATTTAGTTAGGCCAATTTCTCTTCGTTTAATTGCTTCCATGTCACACTGGTGCCATTTCAACATTTGGTAGCGTTCTATATCACAGTGCGATTGTACAGTTTTTCATTTCGATATTTCTGCCTCCACTAGAGCAACGTGTCGGTTTGTTGAAGCCCAGCCACGCACGCATTCATGTCTCATGCACTTCTGTTGAAGTTCACAACGTTGACGATTAAGTTGTCAGAGAGAGAAAGTCCAATAATGTTCAATTTTTGGAAGGTCAGTGCATTCTTGTAGTGACTTTGGTACGTAGGCACAGTGCAGAGCGCAGAGCTCACAAGGCAGCAAGGCACTGAAAACATGAGAAAACTGTTTCTAAAAATTTTTTTTATTGGACAAAATGTCACAAAAGGCACTTGGCTCTCCTGCTGGTGTAAAAATTTGTCTCACCTTTAAACTTGAGATTCTAAAATATAAAATTCCAACATTTAAAGGAATGAAAATTAAAAAAAAAAACAAAAAGAGTTGCAATGTATGCAAAGCAAGAAAAAGCCACACTACTTGCAGTACTAAAATACACTGTCAATGCATTGCCAAAAAAGGTACTGTTTTGCCCAAGCTCCCCATAAATTGTTCCTTGTGTAAGAAAGCACCTTACTTTATACAACCAAAATATTCTTATGAACTCGAAGGTAAAAAATAATGAACGGCTAGATAGAAATCCTCAATTATCTGCTGCCTCATCTAGCATTCTGAAAATGCTGGCTTTCATGGTTGATGCAACTTCAGGCCTGAGCTTATCAAGCTTTTCTTTCAGCTGCTTGAAGAACTTTTGGTCCAGCGCGGCTTCAAACTTGATGTCTGCTAGTGCATCTGGCGGGTTGTTGGCCTCCACACCATTTCCTTCGGTTCTGAAATCACAAAATGAAAAACTGTGCATTGATGTGTGTAGCCATACAAGTCAGCCATTTTTTAAATATCAAGCAGAGTTTTTCCTGTATCGAGGAGTTAAAAATTTTGCTGTGCATCATTTTCTGCTTGAAAAAAATCACAGGCCAAGAAAGAGATGAGTCAGGTTTAAGACCTGGGCAAGCAGGTGCGACATCCTGCCAAATTGGTTGGCAACAAAGATGAAGAAACAAGACAGCTATGTTGTTCTGATCTCGTGTGTGCAAGTTTTTCTTGCATCTTCACCTCTAGCGCTGATTAACTTTGCAAGAGTTGCAACGCATCAAGTGTTTGTAATGCATGCAGGGTGTATTTCTTTGTTTCTTTTTCTTTCCTTTTTGAGGTTCACTCAGTGTAGAAAAAGACAAAAATCACACATTCATGTAGTCGTTAATGCGAAGAAAACGGCGGTCAGGGCTCTTAAAAAGTGTCCCTCAATCTCCTCCGAAAACCTGACATGTTAAGCAAATGCCTGCATCAAAATCAAAATGCTGTTGCAATGGGCAATGCCAAATGAGGCAGTGCTATGAACCACAGGCATGCTACTAATACCAAAAAACAATTTCTTTTCCACTCCAGGTCTTTCGGCTATCACCAGCGTTGGCCGTGATGTTACCATTCGCGTCTGGCCGCGTCATTCACAAAAAAAAAAACCTGATCATCTACTCATAGGTACGCAAGCTTGCTGCTCTTCCTCCTCACACAGCGAGGAGCACTCAACAAGGAGATGAGATGAGTCAATGACCAGAGGTTGGCAAAGGAGAGAGCGAGGAGAGTGGGGGCCATTTCTGGATCATTAAATGTGTGACTTCGCTATTACGGCACTGTTTAAAAAGTCTTCGTGGCTACGCATTTGTTGAATGCTCGTGCACAAATGCAACATCACCAATTTTTACCTGCGAGTAGAGTTTAGGGGCCCTGTAAAGATGAAACCCTCCATTAGGCAAACTTGTTCCCGGAAACAAGAAGTCAAAGTACAAGCGATACATTCTGTGCACTGATTACGGCAATCACAGTCGTTGGCTGTGAGTAATGTGCTCCCTGTATTCAGTTGAACATAGCAGACACTGACATAAAAGATGAATAGGTACCAGAAACACTTGTGTGCCTAAGTTAAAATAGGGGTTGATAAGAAAATGCGTACATAGTACCCTGCACCTTGTATAATAAAAGACGAAAATTGCTGCCCGGTGCATGTTTTTTATAAAGGGGATTAACTATAGATGTTTTATTTAACATTCCAACGCTATCAGTAGTGCTCACGTCAGCCCTAGAATAAACTCAGATGCTCATGTCATTATCTGAACAGAGCAGTTGGGAGCAACAGGGAAGTTCTTAAACACTGCGGCCTGTGACAAGCTGTGGTTACAAGTGTAACGAATCGGTTACACGAAAACATAAAAAGCGCACGTGGCGATACCGGGGAAAAGGCACGGAGGCTCACTGGAATTGTAACAACTGGTTTACTACGCTACAGAGTTTCGCACAAGGCCAATAGAGAAGCAAGGCGCGCAGATCATGCAGAGGCTATTCCAATCTGAAAATACCAAGCAGCTGCACAATAGAAAAAAAGAGCTGAAATTTTAAATGCCACACTAGCTAAGCTGTCATGGCAATCTAATAAGTATTAAAGAGATTAACAAAGAGGGGAGATGAAAATAAAGAAAAGTGCTTTTTGTAGCAGGTTCTCTACAGTATTTACTGTAACACGAGCTTTTCTCCCTGATTTTTGCTACCTGAAGTCGAACCTCGCATTACAATCAAAACAAAAATTCACAAAATTTGGGTTGTTCAAAAAAGTGCAATGATGCACACATCTTTTTTTTGTTTGTTTTTGCATTACTTTTTTTCTTTTTCTCGGCGCCATGAAAGGTCACCTTTCACGTTACAATCATGGTCACATTACAATAGAGTAAATATAGTTATCTAAATTGGCAACCTCTCCATGTATGATGAACAATATGCACTACGAATGGCAATATTGATGGCACACCTTACAGAGTGGTCCGAGGTGAAACATTCGACAATGAATAAAGCCGACACAATTCGCATATGAACTGTACAAAGTGCTTACTTTTGGCGCTTAGGCTGAGGTGGTTCAACTTGGGCGTCGTCCTCCTGAACTTCTAAAATCGTTTCAGCAAGTGCAACCCTTAAGAAAAAGAAGAGAGCATATTACTTCATAGTGCCTCAGGTGTTAGCAGTTGAACTTGACACTAGCATCCTGCACACAGATATTCATGGCAGGATCAGTGTCTCCGGTACCTGGCAGGTGGAGGATGAGCGAATGTGCATAAGTTTGTGTGAGTCATCATACGCTTCGGATATTATGGTATTCAAATTCACTTATATTTGAATTTAAATTATTAGAAATTTCAAAGTAGTATTCGAAACGAACGAGTAGATGTATATCAGTCCGCATATAACCCCCTGCAAAAGTGGTTTCACTGCAGTGAAGGGGTGCTAAGCTGTAAACACTTTTCCAATAAAAATAATCAATGCTGCAAAGCCGCCCTTCAAAAACACTGCCGAATCCACTAATAACAATACTCAAGTGCCATGAAGATTCCATTGTTATAACCGATAATCGCTATAAATGGGTTGAATGAAATAAAAGCAAGATAGAAGGATGGCAGGCTGTTGCAAAAAAATCATTATATCGGATGGGATAAGCCAACAGACATCAGCAATAAGTATGACAAGGCTGCCAACTTTTCGAACATGCTTGAAAGTTCGAGCACTTCCACAGGACCACCACAAGCTTTATAGAACTTATGTATGGCAACATCTAAAGCTTTGGAAGCTGAAACTCTTCCAAGTCTGAGCTTTTTACTTAAATTGCATGTCTATGGCTTCCACAGAACACTAATTATTTCATTTTTTTCTGATTAAAAATTGTGAATACACTAGCATAAAAAAAAATAGCTTACAAACTGCTTTCTTGAGACATTACTAGTGATTTTTAGTATTGAGGGAGGGTTTTTTACTTTTTAAAGGGGCCCGCAACAGTTTTCCTATGTATCGTGAAATGGTTTCACTAAAAGATTTTACTGCCAGCAACTGCCACTAAATTCTTTTCAAATCCACCAAGTACAAAAGCAGAGTTTCAAGGATTTGTCACACAGTTAAAGTGAATTCTCTCTCCTTTATACCAGTGAGGGCGCTGAAAACTACTTAAGGGGGGGGGGGGCAATGACAGAAGGCAACAAGCTGTATGACAGCGCATGTCATGACCTTGGGCACTTTCTTTTCTTTTTCGAACGTGCAGGTTCTTTTCAGCGTAATCACGAGTAAGTGCGTGGGGATTCTGGGGCAACTATGCAGCTCGAGATGGTTTAATAAGACGATGGCCAAGAATTTTGTGTTTACGGTGTGGTCACTGGATCTATGGCATCATTTGTTGAAAGATAAGCAAGCGAATCCTAACTTATTTTAATAACTAATTAACTCCAGGTCGTGTGCTGCGGATTTACAATGTTTTGCTCGCATGTTCTCGGGAGCATTAATAACTAATTCGTACCGTTTTCTGACCATGCTGAGAAATTGTTGCAGAGCCCCTTTGAGGGAACACACTTGTATCTTTAGCGAGATAGAGACAGAAGTAAGGAAAGACAGGCCTGCATCCTGGCAGTGGGGACACTGCAGGAAATGGAGGGCACTAGGTGCTATACTAGCAGGTTGGCATATTACTACAGTTCTGGCCAATGGTCTGACACAATGACGAGGCAAAACAGCGTGTGCATAGAACGGCGATACTGTGGATGTTCAACACTAACGGGCATTACCTCATGCTTCGTCTTCCCCGAGGTGTGCTGCTCAGTCTAGCCTTAGCAGGAGCTGGCGATGCTGTGGTCACCTTAGGAGGAGCTGGCGATGCTGTGGTCACCTTAGGAGGAGTTGGCGATGCTGCAGTCGCCTTAGGGGGAACTGGCGATGCTGCAGTCGCCTTAGAGGGAGCTGCTGATGTTGCGGCCATCTTTCTCGGGGTCCACTTGCGGTTGCTAGAGAACAGATATTGCCGGTTAGCAATTGAATCGTAGTGGCAGGTTTAAAAAAAAAAAGCACGAATGACAGTGTGCAGGATCATGCATGAACAATGTTATGAACAGGCTGTCTTTTAATAGACAATGGCGATGGTTTTAATGAAAATTGTGCAAAAACAAGGCACTCTCACTAGCAAAACTATACATCAAGGCTGAAATGCTCTGCCACCAATAAGGTTGCACAGAAATGACTAATCAATAGAAACTTGCTAAATAACATTTATTTTAGACTCAAGAGCAGCTGCATGTATGAAAAAGTCATAGGGCATCACAAGGCATAACAATATTTTTTTTTTTGGAGTAAAAAATTCGCAGGTTATTCAAGATAGTAGTAGTACTAGTAATAGTAGTAGTCGACTTTTATTTTCAGCCACAGACTAAAGGTAGTAGTCGACTTTTATTTTCGGGGGACGACCTACATTCGAGTTGACTTACAATCGTGCACATATGGTACCCCTCCTCTCTCACGCCTCGCAACGCCGACACAGGCAGCGTCTGCTAAAAAGTTTCTTGATTGAAAAAAACCTACTGCTGGCGCTGCACAACCGTTCACTCCCCACCCCGTATATATACAGGCACTGGATCTTGACCTACAAGGAGTGCTGGTGAGCGATTTATCCTGTGCGCAGCTGAACAATGAAAATCAACAGTGTGCGCATCAACTAAAAGCGGACTGCAGGTCTGTGTGTCCAAACAGCGTGTTCTGCCTCTCATTGCCCATTAGCAGCGATTAGCATGTTCCAGTAGAAAACACCAGCCCTGTGGGCAAGCTAAATTTCCTTCTGTATTCTTAATTGATGGTACGTAAGAAGTGAGACACCTATTTCCAACAATATCTGGCCTTGAATATGGCATATTCACAAGGCTTATTTTGATCAGTAAAAGTGAAATCTGGGCAAGCTGCTACACATTTATCATGAAATTTCAGAGCACATAGAAGACACAGACACGACTGCGAAAATATACAAGCAACTCGGGTCAAAAAGAAGCCTGAATTCGCACATTATAGGCGGCACTGGCAACTCTGATCGTAGCTGTCAACACACAGTATTAGTGTCACCTTAATTCTGAAACACCAACTCATGTCACTAAGTGCTCGTTTATCCCCTACACTGTGTCCTTCTCTTTTGTGCATGCCAGAATTAAGCGATTCCGTTGACCGCACTGTGAGGGTCTGCCGGTTTAACAGAGTAAACCCACGTTAGCTAAAGTGAAAGACAAAAATGAGGAGACTATAAAGCTTCGCCTTTAGGAGTTGAACGCGATATCCTGTTCCTAGTGCATACCTCAAATACTTTTCGAACTTGCTATGTACCCACTACGTGGCCTTAATTGGTTCGCGCTGCTTTTCTCTCTCGCACCCTGCTCTGCTCCCTGCAAGCGGCTGCGCACGTTGGTGGCACCGGAGTTCATTCGAGCAGATATAGGTCCAGTAGCGTGTGTGCTTTTTGTAGTGGGTGACCAGCTTTAAGCCACGAAGCCATTATGATAATCGCATGTTCTTGCTATGCACCCACGATGTGGCCTTAAGGGAATAGGTGCAGTAGCCTGTGTGCCTTTTGTAGTGGGCGACCAGCTTTAAAACGAAGCCATTATGATAATTATATGTTCTGACGCCCGCTGGCGATGGGTGCTTGTACCACGCATTACTAGAATATTTCACATTGCATTGTGAAGCATGTATACAGAACGCATGTGTTTGTAAAGCATGAAAGCTACTTTCACTGCATTTCTAAACAGGGGAAGTTCTTTTTACTGCATTCACAAGCCGACACGTGGTCCTGTGGAAGAACATCCGCTTGCCACGCAAACGACCTGGGTTCGATCCCCACTCTAAACCAGGATTTTTCATCATTTATTTTATTTGCATCGTTCTCAATTTTTCAGTCGCACATAAGTTGATAATTTTTAGTTGGCAGCCAACGGCGCCGACGCTTAAATTTCTGCGAAAAGAGCTCTTTAACGCTATCACAGTAAAAATTCGCTTTTGCCCGCTATCGTTAGACAGTGTTCTCCAAGCCTCAGTAAAACCTATAAATGAGCTTAACGCATTTTTAGATGGGTCTCAACGGCATTCGTACGCTCATCATTTCACCAGGAGTTGTCAGTGACACAAGGCTACCCAACAACAACGAATGTTTATACCAAGGCATGCTGTATGATAATAAACTCTTTAGGTGAGGACAATTGTCTACTCGCTGGCAAGGCTTGTTCAACCAGATAAAGCAACAAAGGTGAACGCCTGTTCGTTCGGTGATGGCAGAGGATATCCAACGATGGGAAGACACAACTTCACAACAGGAAATCTTTCATGTGCTGTTGCTGAGGCAACCAACACACTCAGCGGCAACGCTGGTGTTTGCCACACAACGCGTTTTTTGCCAATGAAAAACGGGGCCCGTGTTTACAGCTTTAGCTTCCAGCATACCATAGCTGCTTTCGTCGACTAATAGTTTTATATTTCCCACGAAGTAAGTGGTGGTTTTTATGGCAACGCCTTTTTTTTTTGTTGAGGTAACGCCCTCCTGCCGATACGCAGCCGCTGCATTCAGCTGACCGATGAGTAAACAGCGTTGTCACTTGATTTGGTTAATCACGATTCATGCATCCTGATTTAGGGAGTATGCAGTATAGGCTCTCAGCAAACAGAAATCTCTAGGCTTGTGCGAATGTGATTGATTTGATTGATTTGTGGGGTTTAACGTCCCAAAACCACTTCTGATTATGAGAGACGCCGTAGTGGAGGGCTCCGGAAATTTTGACCACCTGGGGTTCTTTAACAGGCACCCAAATCTGAGTACACGGGCCTACAACATTTCCGCCTCCATCGGAAATGCAGCCGCCGCAGCCGGGAATCGAACCCGCGACCTGCGGGTCAGCAGCCGAGTACCTTAGCCACTAGACCACCGCGGCGGGGCGCTTGTGCGAATATGTGAATTCACTTAGATTCAAATGTAAATTATTTAAAATTTCGAAGTATTCGAGATAAACAAATAGGTTTATATTAGTCCACATGTGACCTTTCTTTAGAGGCGATTTCTTGGCAGTAGAGGGGTGCTAAGCCGAGCAGCGCTTATCCAAATGTACTTAATCCGCATAAAACTTCCTGTAGAGATGGTTGCACTGCAACAAAGGGGTGCTAAGCTGCGAAAACAACTTTCCAGGAAAACTACGCACTGTCTCGAAGCAAGGTTGAATGAACATATTACCCTCACATCGATTCATCCGTTTTTTTTTTTTAAGAGCTTGTTACACCAGCTCATATGCTCTTAGATTAGTAAATTTTAAAACGTAACATGATTTACACGTTATCACTTGCATTCTACTGAAAGTCAAATTCTGCTACTACGTATTGAAAGTTTTTTCCACTTCCTTGGAACCGAAAAAAAAAAAAAAAGTATTTGCACAGGCCTTGTTTCGATTCTTAATCCTGAGAGATATTGTACAGGTTAGTCAGACCATGACAAATGTGCCCTTTTTTTTTATAATATGCGATACATAATATCCAAATTCAATTCAAAATTATTCGACGAAAATGACTATTCGTTTCGAACCTAAAATTCACTATTAGCACAAGCTTAGAAACATCTTATAGAGAACTGCTGCTGAAATGGAACAAGCGCTTCTGACAAGACGGGTTTCGTACTCATATTCTGCGCTCTTGTTCATTTCACTAAATCGAACTTCTGTTAAATCGAACATATCTTCCTGGTCCCTTCACGTTCCGTTTGATGAGAGTCTACTGTATATCTATCTTACAGCGTATACCACGGCACAGCAGCTGTCAGCACAGAGTTCTGGTGTCACCCAATTCATAAAATACTCACACTGCTTGCGACACTGTAGCTTCCTGTGCACTTGCTGCGGGCTGCACTGCAGGCATTTTATCATGGGTAGCCCTGCAATAACATTTTTGTTGTGCGACGCAAAATGTGACCAATGCGTGTTCAAAGGTTTAAGTGGGCAATGAACAGAGGCTTTATAGCAATTATATATATTCTGGGTCGCACTTAGCCGCCAAGACTGGTAAGCTTTTCGCAAATTATGTTCCGCTCGTGCGATAAAGTTCTTTTCGTGCGATAAAGTTCTCGCATTATACTTTTCTTTCATTCGTTTATTTAAAGGGGCCCTGGAACACTTTTACGCAATGGTCCAAAAATGGCCAGTCGGTAGTTCAGGCACCTGAGAACGTATGAGTCAAACATTACAGTCGAACACACGGCCTGGAATTACCGATTAAGGGGGCGGACGGGTCTTTGGAACCGAAAAATCGCGAAAAAAACTTTTTTTTTCTATGGCATTTTGAATTCTGCAAGCATTTTTACACCTGCCTGCCAATCTTCAGACTGCAGAAAGCGATAATTTACTTGTTATATCATTACAAAGAGGACTCGCGAGCTCGATTTGCACAGAATTTGACGAAAAAACACCACTTTTTTCGCGATGCAGAGCCACCGTTTGCCGAATGCCATAGCTACGATCTTGGCCTCGTTTGAAAGCACGTTTCTCCATCTTCTGATTCCAGCGCAAACAACCTTGCTGCGCTCATTGGTTGCCGAAAAAAAGCAACTGAAAAAAAGCAATGTACGGGACGCTATTCGTTGCTGAGTGCACGTGACCATGAGGTGGCCACTTCATTGGCTGATTGGGCTCACATCGTCTGCTCGGCGCGTCAACAACGCGCAAACAACGTGTTTTGCCGCCATACCACCTGTGCTTTGACAGGGTGCTCGCGATCAAAGTTGTTGCAATGCCAGGATCATCGCGAAAGTTTTACACCCGTGATAAGTTCAGTAAAAAAGAAGAAAGGCTCAGGCGAACAACTTCAAGGCGCATCTCTTGGTGAGTAGCGTCAACGAAGAACGGCATGGGTCGCTCGCCGATGACCCCGATGCCGCCGACGCAAGCTTGACGGCCTCGCCAGCCTGCAATGTTCCCAAACCTGACGCATCGCCGGCACATCCATCATCGGAACGTGCAGGTGAACATTGCGCACATCGAGACTCCACGACCGCCATCTCGTCCGCCGACGGTGAAGGAATCACCGAGGCGATCGATGAGGAGTTAGACCTAGTGGGTCCGCCAGCCACCGACGCTTCGCAAAGCAGCAGCCGCGTCCGCCGTGACACAACCTTGCTAACAGAACTGGAGCTGCAGGTAAGGCGTACAAAGGCCGATTCGAGGCTGCAGGAATTGGCATCGACAGCCGCGTCGAAGAGAAAATTTGAGTTTTTGAGAAACGATGCACCAGCTGGCACTGCTCCCCCAAAGCAAAGCGAAGAGGAGACAAGTTTTTTGATCGCCGATCTTGGCTGCATTGGTCAACTGCTCGATGCCATGAGATGTAAAATTTGCCACGGAAGTGTCAGTATTCACAGACAGGACAGGAATAATGGCCTTGCTGTGAATATGTGTGCGTGTTGCGTGAACTGTGGCGACATCGCACAAGCGTGGAGCTCTTCGCGAGTGGATGGCGCACAGAAGGTAAATTCGTTCACCGTCAATACTATTCTCGCCGCTCGAGCCATGCAGGCTACTGGGAACCGTCAAGCGGCTATGAATGATATATTTTTGACCATGAATATATCTCATCGCGGACTTCACAAGAAAACGTAGAAATATGTGAAGCAAAAATTGACACCTGCAGCTAATCGCACGGCCGAAAAAGTGATGGACGAGTGCGCGAGTGCAGTTCACGAGCTATACAAGGAGCTGCATATTGACCATTCCGACAGTATTGCAGTCTCGTACGACGGCTCGTGGATGATGCGCGGGCACTCGTCCCACATATGCGTGGGGGCAGTGATCGAGCTCTTCACTGGCCTAGTGCTGTACTAAGTGGTTTTGAGTAACTACTGTGCTGGGTGTGAGCGTGGACCGAAGGTAGATGACCCGGCATATCAGGCTTGGTAGGACAGCCACGTGTGCCAAAAGAATAGTACAAAAAAAAGCTGGCGAAATGGAAGTTCAGGCAGCTGTGCTCCTCTTTGAGAGGTCCCTGAAAAAAAAAAATGACCTGAAGTACACGACAATCTTGTCAAATGGTGACAGCCGCACCTTTATAGCTTTGCAAGAAGCGGATGTCTACAGCTTCATAAAAGTACAAAAGTAGGACTGTGTCAATCACGTCTAAAAGCATATGGGCACTGCCCTACGCAATTTAGTAGCAAGACAAAAAGAAGGTGCCTGTGAAACCCTTGGAGAAAGGGAAAAGCTCACCAGAGACCTCATCACAAAGTTGAGTTCTTATTACGGCTGGGTGCGTAAATCTCACAAAAAGATGTTGACGCCATGCACAGAGCTGTGATGGCGACTTACTATCACGTCACTTCTAATGATAGTGAGTCGAATCACAGCCTGTGTCCCACAGGCCCATACTCTTGGTGCAGGGAGAATGCAGCTGCTGCCAAAGGAGAGCCAGCTCTAAGGCACCATTACAATTTGCCTCAACATGTGTGCAAGGCTCTTCTGCCAGTATATGAGCGCCTGTCTGATAAAGGGCTTCTAAAAAGGTGCCAAAGAAGTAAAATTAAGAATAGCAACGAAAGCCTTCATTCTATGATCTGGGCTTCGGCACACCTAAGCAGCACCATGCTTCACTGCTGCAGTTGCGGAGGCAGTAATGAAATTCAACGACGGCAACTTGAGGACGTCAACAGGCATCCTCGATGAACTAAATCTCAACCCCAGCCTCCCAAGCATCACACGAATGACCGAGAAGGACAGGTAGCGAGTGGCTGACTTATACCCGTGACACACGGGCAAAAGTAAAGTACTTTGAAGTCAACCCCTTTTGTCGCCTAAGGGGACCATTTGCAGAAAGGAGTGGCGCTGATGACACACGGCACCGGACTACTGCTTTAGGCGGTGCCTCAGAAGAACGCTGCAGAAAAAATGGCGCTGTTTGTGGAAGCAGCAAGATTGGAAATATTAAAATGAATCTGCACATGTACATCACATTCAGCGACGCCGGAGCATAAAACAGTTTTTTTTTATTGTCTGGTGGCCTATAATGCACATAATTGTAATTTTCTTTCGCTTTTCTGCGTTTTTAGCAGCAACTTAAGTTCGTATGGCAACTATGAAGAGTCGGTGTTTTGCTGTTTTTGTTTTTTGTCGTGCTTTTTACATGGCTGCGTCCAGCTGGGTCAGTGACGGCGTGCCGCGTTTCATCGTGGTCCTGCGATGTCTCTGCGCAGAGACAGAGATAAAGCAACAGTTGATCCGATCTTAACACACTTGCGCCCGTGTACGGGGAATACCGGCGTCGGTGAGGCTCTCGGCAATCGCCTGGTACACTCCACTGTTGTGCTTTTGCCCTCGCAAGGCGTCCAAATGCTCCTCCCATAGCTTTAAAAGCGCCCAGGTCTTCTTTTCAGTCCACTTGACGCGCGGTTTTTTCTTCACCGACTGAGCCGACTCCATTGTTACATGATACTACGTCGCCGACACAGCAACTGCCGCTGCCAACCCCAACATGATCGCGCTAGTGACGTAATGCAGGCGTTTGAGAGTATGGACAGACTATAGGCCTTCACTTTTCAACAAATCGCACTGCTGCTGAAAATGAAAACATTTTCTCAGCACAAAAAAAAAATACTGACAGGGCACCGCAGTGTTGCGACACGTTTTCTTCAATTGATAAATTATGCACACTGTATGCGAGAGTACTCCCTTCCTGCCAGAAAAGTAGATGCGGGATCTGCTTTTGCGAAAAGGATCTTTGCCGGAAAGGAGTTACTCCTTTGTCGTGTGTCACTGAGCCCGAACACCTTTCCGAAAGATGTCCCCTTGTCTGAAGGACTTCAGGGTGCCCATGTGTCAGGGGCATTAAACCGCAAACGTGCTTCGAGTGAAAAGCTCCAGCAAGCACTAAAGAAGCGCCACTGCAGTGCTAAGCACCAGTCAGACTATGTTCCTGGTGGATATTAGTATCTACTATGTGAAATATGCATTTCTTATTGTTGTTTCTGAATAAAGTGTGTGTTATCTGTTTTCGCCATTTTTCTCAAAATGTGAATTTATGACTGTTTAATCTTGAGGCCTCAATATCTCGGCCGCTATGGCAGCAAGAACAATAATTCTTTTTGCTATAGAAATGTGTATGTGTTTAGAATGCAAGTATGAAAATAGAACTTAGAAAACAAGCCTTTTGAATTAATTATTTATCAAATTTGTAATAGCATGCCAACTGCTTTTTCAGAGTGTAAAATTCAATCTGCCATAAAATAACTAAAAAAACAAATAAAATAAACTACTTCCATTATTTCAATCTTCCATCATTATTCTATGTTGCCATATCTTAAATGGTGCTTTTAATTAGGCACTTTTTTTCCTAACAAACAATGGGGGTTGAACTTGCTTTATCTTGGGAATGAGATGAGTTACAGGATAAGTAATTGCACATTTGAAATCAGCAGAAAAAACTGCAAAAGCCTATGCAGTTTCAAGATCACTGAAGAAATGAAGAAAAAATGTCTAGAAAGAGTCTGCCCCCTTAATTCTTCAAGTCAGCTAGAAATCGTTTCCTCTCCTCTCGAGAAATGATGCCATATACACAGATTACAGCGCCATATATCCACAACGCTGATGGCTGTTTCGAGCATCCCCATCCGCATAGTTACTGTGGCCTCCACGAACCTATGTGCACCCTCATGACTGCACTGAAAGTAAGCCACGCGTTTGGGGGAGGAAGAAAAGAAAAATAAAGATAAAAGAAAATGCTGCAGGCTGTGGCGTGCACTGACAAAGAGATGCATCTTCTTGTCCCCTCGTCATCTCCTTTTCTGCGTAGCTTTCAGCACACTCAATAGTGTAAGAGGAGAGAGGCAGTGCTTTTACCGGGCGACAAATCTCTGTAACTCTGTTCGTACTTGTCTGACTTTATAAAAACTTTTGCAGTAAATCCATTCGTAAGGCATTAAGCTCTTTTATTGAAGCCATTTCATAATTACTTTAAAAAAGTGTCGCAGCGTCCCTTACATATAGCACGGCAGTCTGAATACTTAGCCGTGTGGCACAACAAAAGCAACAAACTAATTAAGATGCTGTGCAAAGATAATACTAGTAGTAATAAAAAGATTGTCAGCAGAGTTGCACATTATAATGAATATAGTGTGGGTGCTCAATGGGCACATCTTCATTCTTCGTGCACGTTCATGGTCATCACGAGTGTTCCTTATCATCAGTTCTGGGGACTAGGGCTAGACTGTGACCTGCGCATTGGGTGTAGTCGCTTTGCCGTGTCTTGGAGGCCTAACAAAGGTTGCATTAAAGGACCAGTAAATAGGTTCCAACTTGTTCTTTTGCATCTCCCAAAGAAGCTCACTAATTTGTGAAGAAGGCCGCAGTGAATCGCATTTTGCAGACATTAGAGCACTGCCCTGCGTGCAGCCACTCCATTTCGGAAAACAATTCTTGTGCCCTTTTCTGCACTTGTCCAATTCTACTTATATGCAAAGTGAAGTAATCTTGCCGAAAAACAACATTATCATTATATCATCTCGGCTCCGTCAACTGGTCTTCTGAACTACAAAACAGCGCCTTGACCCCGCCATGATGCAGTTCCAGCTGTTTCGGCCGAGCAATCCACATTTCAATTATCTTGTGCTCCCCCCCCCCCCCACTCGTATTTTCGGTAGCTCTTCGTGACTACCGGGACAGGTGGCGTTGCAAGAATGACAGCCACCGAGATGACAAGGCCTCCAGCGACTTTACTGCTAGGAGAAGGGTGCATACCTCGGCAGTCTCGTACCCCTCACACCATGCCACCTCCACACACTGCAATGATGCCAATGACACACATATGAAGCCTTGCTCGGTCGTATAACCGAGGTCGTGTTACCCCATAAAAGTGGGCGTGGTCATGACCAATGGCTACATCTACCTATCACCGCTGCTGAGAAGGGCGAGATGGCCAAGCGAAAAACCAAAACCAGCCCAAGTGAGTTGTTCTATACGCTCCAACTTCATTATTAAAGCACTTACTCGCAAAGCTCTTGCAGCAGCATTTTCACATAGTGCACAAGTGTGCAGTTATTTCTCTATCAGTGATATTGGACTGCGAGGTTGTTTACAGGCCGTGTAACTACTGCGTCGCAATAGTTAAAAGGTACCGCTTCCCAGCAAAGCATAATTAGCCAAGTACATTTACATGCAACATTATACTGAAAATCATGATAGTTAGTATCACATGGTCATAGACAGAAAGTTACGCGTAGTTTTCAATCTCGAAGTTACAGTCAACGTCTGATTTCCCGAACCCTCAAGAGACTGCGAAAATGTCCAGAAAATTGGGCAGTCCGGAAAAAACGAATGCAAGCGAAAACACACTCTTTATAGCCAATTTTCGCTGAAGGAGAGGGCCGCAGAAGAAATACAGGGTTCTTATTGCAATTCATCAAATGCATTGTTTAGGTGCCTCTGAAAAGAAAGGGAGAAAAGAAAAAAAAAAATGGCATGCACTGACGCATCTGTAAACACTTGGTTGCATGAAAAAAAAAATCTAATTTTCGTTTGCAAGGCGTTCCACTTGTTTGCGGTGATGTCTGCCTCAATTTCAGCTAGCGTCACATTGTCGCTGTACACCGATGACAGTGTCAGTGCTCGCGCCAACTCTGACCTCGTTGGCTGTGTAGGCACTGCCTCTTCGATCTCGTTCCCGGAGTCCTTGGAATCCTCCGTAACTTGGCAAATGATTTCGTCATTGGTCAATCCGCACAGTCTGTTAGCGTTGGCGAAGCCCTCAAAGGTTATTCCGGCTGGAATCGAAACATTGGCAACGTGCAGATTGTCGAAGACAACGTCTGCGGGCGGAAGTTCGTCGCACAGATTCTCCACTCCATGAAAGACAGCCGTCTCGGCGTCCAGCTCGCGTGGTGAAAGCAGTAGCGGAGGGTCTGTTGCGTAACCGCCTTTTATGAGTAGGCTACGATGCGGCCTAAGATACGGCTGGCAACGGATTGGTGTGCGCTGGATTGCGGCATTTTCGGTTTCGGGGGAGCCGCAGCGCGGTGGGTTTGAGGGTCTGAAAATAACTGAAATGACGGCGTCAACAGTGACAAGTCCACGGTTAGCGGTAAAAAGTCTGCAAAATCGGATGGCGAAAGCTATAAACAACAGTAATTTTGGAATTTTAATACATTGACCCTATAGAGAACTTGACGGTGCCACAGATGAGTCCGGGAAATCGGGCATGTCTAGAATTTCGGCCGTCCGAGACACCAGACGTCAACTGTACACTGCTCACAGAATGCTTTGAACGGGTAACACATTCCATTCACTGATGGTTCAAGGACAAAAGGGGTTCATGAAAGATTAGCGCATGCAAAGAGAGGTTCAAATGTGTAAGCATGTGCACGTCAAATTTTCTTACGGTGTCCCAAGTTTCGGGACTAATGTTAAACTTACTGGAATAAAGGAAGTGGAGAAATCGTGCTGTTGCAAGCACAAACTGCAATATTTGCAACCTTCAAAGCAATAAAGAACTGAATAAATGAAAAATTGCATCAGAAGAAGGCAAGAGTCCAGTGCCCATATATCAAATGCTGTGCAACAACTCACAATTCTCCCTGGACAACGCCTCGCTACTGCCAGCATGCAACGAAACCTTTCGCAGGGACACGTGGGGAGGTGCAGGAGCAAGTTCCTTGAATGCAAAATAGCGAGCGCGATGACAGCAATGAGAACAGAAGCAACTCCACCTGTGAGATGGCATGGGTATGCGCGTCAAGACAACCTCTGGCTGCATGATTGCCGGTGTACTTGACGCCTTGGCTGTCCCACGTGAATGGCTGCACAGGTCGCGAACACAGCCTGTCAGCTTACGTTCACAGGCACAATACCTTTCCGAACATGTACGGTTAGTCATTCGCGTAAGCAGTTGTTTTGAAGTGAAATACACTCGAACCTCAATATAACGAAATTGCATCGACACGAAAGTAAGTTCGTTAAATTCAAAAATTTGTTCAAAAGGTGTATTCCTAATACTGTATATATTGCAAGCTATTCTTCATTTACTTCGTTATAACCCATATTTCACTATATTCAGGTTTGTTATATCGAGGTTTGAGTGTAACCAGCACATTGACTAACAAGCTTTCAAACTTATGAGACACAAGCTAGATAATTGTACAGCAGTATGTTCCCTCGCCAGACAACTCTAAGTGAAACACTTGATTGCACACGCAGCAGTGGTTATGTTTGGCCCGAATATAAACACTATTGTATCCCTGTGTTGTCATTCTGGAACAGATTCGAGCCACAAGTAGTAGTTTTCATTCTCTTCGAAAATGCTCTTCGCTGTGGGAGCAGGTTCCAAGATAAAACTGAATACCTCGGCAACTTCAGAACGGAGCCTAACTATACTAGGAGTTGTAGTTTACGCACAACTGCTCGCTTTCCCATTGGGATTGTTTGACGGAAAATGCATTGCATGAACACAGGCACTTTTAATGTTGCAGGCTTTCTCAGTTTATCGGGAAACGTAGACCTCGTTTTCGCCTGTCCTACGATTCACTGCAACTGCCCGACATTGACATTACAAAAAAGCTAACTTACAAAGTTGGACAATTACACTTAATTAAACAGTTGTGTATGGATTTATGTATAAAATTACCACTGGCAGTTTCGCAACAAGCATTTTGTATTGTTCACGTAGGACGATCTGGATAAAAAAAAACTTTGTCCACGCTAGCTGGAATGTTCTGCATATCCTACTGGGGCTTTCCAGATGTCTACTTGACTTACTCTGCGTTGGCTTTCCGGGATATGTAGACCTCATTTTCACTTGTTTTATGATTCACTGCAACTGCCAGACATTTAGACATTGCAAAAAAGTTGACTTACAAAGTTGGAGAATCACTCTTACTTAAACAGTTAAGACATTAATGCAAAAGTACATACACTGCCGCCTCCTTGAGAGGAGTGCCAGATGAAGTGCCATTTGCTTGATGTGTGTCGCCTTGGGATGCAGGAGGAGGATCAGTGGTTGCATTCTCATCGAAATGAACCAAGGAAGCCCTGCAACAATGAAGAAACATTGAAATTAAAGCAAGCATATAGTTGTTCACAGAAAGAACATCATCAAACAGAACCGTATAAGCACAGATGAAACAAACTCCTGCTAAAAGGTAATCCCTACAGCAGGACTACTCATAAAGTGCTTTCCACAGAACCCAGGTGTTTTCATTTAAAGGCGCTTTAGAGTTCTGCAAGTGGTCAGAATGAATGTAATATTGTCCTGTTTTATGCCGATAAACAGAAAACTTATTGACTCGGAAGAAGAAACTAGCATCGCACTTCGCATCTGTTGAAGTCATCAAAGGCAGACTCTACAAAACCGGTGTTCTGTGAGCAGCTAGATATGCATGCATCAGGGGCATTCTAAGTTCAAAGAGAAACAAGTACACCATCAATTGAAAAACACACCGTGCACGCGATCTGCGAGCTGAACTTTTGGTTGAGGTGGATCGCACAGGCTCGGACAACTCATTGCTTGGCTCTGGCATCACAGGTTCCGGGGCCCTGCGCGTTAGAAGAAACAAAACCAAGCCTGTGCATTTTCACCAGCTGCGAAGAAGAAAGCACGTAGACTAATGTTGCCGCATTACTTCGAATCCTGATGTACTCAGCAAGCAAATACTAATCTCACCACTTAGCAAGAACACCAACAGCGAGCGATTTGCAGCAGAGCGGCAATGACAGCTTAAAATATCAATCGGCCAATACGAATCCACAGGAAAGGGCTGTATGGTGGCAAATCAAAAACTGTGATTGAACTCAAGAAGAAAGAAAAAAGAATACTGGACTTCAAATGTGACAAATGACAACCGCTACACCTTTTTCGGAACATGTAACGTAGACAGAGATGTCCGAAGCACTGGAACCGTCATAAGAAGCACGAAAATTGCAACATTTGTGCAAGATTTCACACAAAGCCCACAAACTGCTGCAACTGCCATCAAGAGCGACCACACGCTACAACACAAGCAACAGAGAAGAAACATGAAAGGGAATGTTTTGAAAAGCCCTAATTAAACTGCGCTATACTGCTGGATATTTCTCATGCAATGCATTTCTTAAGGGCAGTGCCTGTTTTTTCTTTTTCTGCCTGCGTATTCAATTCTACCTGCATTTTCACTAAAATGCTGGGCCAATAGGTAAACTATACTGCGTGATGTGCTGCAGCCCATGAAATTTTCATGTGCAAGAGCTCACACTGGCGTATTACCATTTGGGACCGGTTTGTCAGCCTACTGTACTTATTCAGATATTGACACAACCAGCAATTAACTCTGGCTCATTAGGGATGTCATTGGCTGAATGACCACTCATGTCAGGTAATTTAGACTATCTGCTGTTGTAACAGCACAACTGCCTTCTTTCGATCCTGATTGAATCATACTCGTACATATATATATGAAGAAAAGAAGTGGACATTTAAGGGCTCATTCCTCTTTATTAGACATATTAATCAGAACTAAGAGACAGACAGTGATGCCAAGGAAAGTATAGGGACCCTATTAGTAGTGATTGTTTAATTTTTTTTCTTACCATTTGGACTACCATTATGTACTACTATAATAACATCTCCTAAACTTCCCTTTGCATTACCTTTAGTCCCCATCAGATTGTTGAAACAAACAAGAACGAGCCTTTAAATTTCCACTTGTATTCAGCCTGTTATAAGATCTCCTGCTACTTGATGCTAACAGGCAGAAGAGTGCCCCACACTCGCCATCATGGCTACTAGCAGCGCTGACTGACACTCCTGAGTTTTCGAATACGCACACCGTATATACCCCAGGGATGACCATTGCTGTAGCTCAGTTGTCGGAGCATCGGACGCATTATTCAAAGGTCGCAGGTCTAGTCCCTACCAGAAGAGCCAGTGTAGGTGCCAGCTGGTTCTACACAGTGTAAACTTTTTACGTGCCACGAGGAAAGACACGGGAGAACGCAAGCGCAAACTCGCAACTTTTGTGAAACAGTTGTGAGTTTGCGCTTGCGTTGTTATGTTGCCATTTTTCTTTCTCGATCTTTCTCTTTTAGTAGCACACAAAAAATTGACACTTGCCCCTGCCGGCAGCAAGTCATCTTTGCGTCGTCTTTTTTTTTTCACATTTACAATACAATTACTGCTAATAACATCCCCTAAATATTCCATGAAATCACTGTCTGTTAGTTCTCATTAATATCTTACATACACATGGCTGACAACTTAGCTTGTCCTGCCTGAATTCTTTAATTTCCTTTTTACAAACAGGACACCCCACGTTGCACTCTAGACACAGAAGTACATACGTTTCCACAGCTTGCAGTGGCGTGCCAGTCTCGGTGAAGTCCATATCACCAACAGCATTATTAACTGATGACGCCCTGTAAAAGCAAAATTATATTTACACAAAAATAAAACTAGTAAGCAAATCAAAGGTCAGGAACCCTGAGCTTAGTGTTGTGTTGTGTCTTGCTATGATTATGTCTATGTATGGCACAAACCTAGTTTACAACCTGTCGAGGACATTATTACGCCTTTTGTCTTTTTTCTCATTGAAAGTTATGCATGTCATATCGTCACGATTAATAGTCGGCGGCACAACAGAGGAGAACAAAGCGAGCAGTACAAGCAGCTGTTGCTGGCTCTCTGACGAAGACAACGTTGGGATGTCTGCTCTTGTGTTTCAATACAGCCTTGCCTATTCTTGTCACCGAAGTCTTGTTGTTTCTACATTGCGACGTTGGTGGAGGACTTCTACGACTGATGTTCGGGACTCCTCCACGACCAGACACTTCGAGTTCGACACCGCGATACATTCCTACAGTGGATACTCCTGTCCATCACTACAGTCACCGACAGTGAGGCCTCAGTCCTGAGGCAATTTCCTCAGCAACACACTGTCTGGAGAAATACCAACTGGAAGTGCTTCACCGCTCACTGTTCAGCAGCCTCAGATTCCCTAAACCTTCCACAGTGACCTTCTACAGTGAGGTTTATGAACATGCCAGGGACTGGTTAGCCCCAGTATAAGCGACTGTTGAGCAAAAGTTTCACACGCCTACTTTGCTTTAGCAGACAGCGCTCGTACGTGGTACGAGAACCACGCACTGTCTTCATGGGATGAATTTCGGAAGCAACTTCTAAGCAGCTACGCAAACAACAACCCCTGTGATTCTGCTCAGTGACTCATGCATCCAAAAACCTAATGAGAGTGTTGCCATGTTTGCGGAGGACATGACCCGTTTATCTGCCTGAAAACAAGAAACTCAGACATTTGATGCGAGGCCTCAAATAACAGCTGTTTGCTGGTCTTCTTTGCAACCCCCTGACAACTGTTGCGGAATTCATCAAAGAGGCTACAACTATCGTGCGAGCACTACAGTAACGGTTCTCTACGGGAACTCTGAGACGTTCATGAAGAGATCCGCAGCCTCTTTGCGACTCCGCAAGAACTTGCAATGGCTTCTGTTGCAGAACTTGTAAGGCAGGAAATCAGGCAAGCATTTTCGTTGCCCGAATCGCTACCAGACCAGCGATCTGTCAACTATGCGTTGGCCGAGCATCGTCCAAAGCTAGTGCCGCACAACTCGATTCCAACTGGTTCATTCTTACAATGAGCCGGCGGTCACAGTGTACAGCCTGCTGCCACCACCACTGCCACCACCATTACGATGACGACTCCACAATATAACGCACATGCGGAAACATCGCCGTTCTACCTTCCGCCAACACCTGCCAGTTGGTCACCAAGGATGGGCCCCAGTCGACCATTCGTTCGTGAGGCTGACTTGTGGCGTACCGCTGACCGCCATCCACTTTGTTTCCATTGCGGAGAAACCGGCCATGTTTACTGCATCTGCCCGTACCGTGACGAAAGATATCAGACATCTTTGCCGACTTTTCCATGAGACCATTTCGACAACCGACACTAAAGCGCACACACGAAAGAACAACCATCCGCTCCATATCGCCGGTCCTGCTTTCCGTCACCTGCACCGAGCTCTTCACCGCACCGTCATAGCTACACTGATGCTGTTTGGAGACGTCGACATAGAGGACGTATTCACGATATTTGTACCGCCGTGTGCAATAATAAGCGCGTGCCTTGCGTTGACCCGGGTCGCGTTGTGGATTCATGTTGCGCGGCAATGGTTTCAGTTACATGTGTGCTGCAACTCTTATCGAAATAGGCAGGTACTATATAAAACCAGCATGTGCGAGAAAAAAGAATTGACCTTCATAAGGAGGAGAGTAGGCGTAAACAAGCTGTTGGGGGGTGATGATGTGTTCACAAGCTCTGTCCCCCCAAACTTTTAATCTGTAGTCAGGAAATTAGTTTATGAGTAAAGCCACCAACTCAAGAATGATGACTATAGGCGTAAGGTTCCATAAATTCAAATACATGCGAAGGATTATAGTGGGGAGACACATGCATTGGGGCTTGAAGAAATCCAATACAGAAATGATAGGTCAGTACAAAGGAAGAACATCCATGATATTGGGAAACGAAACAAGCACCCTGTGTCACTTTACTGTGATCCAGCGCTCTTATTTATACTTACATGCGGCGATAGCATTCAAGACTCCAGATCCTATCTAAAACTTCTACAGGGAATGTTTGCCTGAGAGCAGCGATAACTGTCATAACACCCTAGCTTTAGAACTCGCATCGTCACATGTAAGGCAAAGTGAATAGCAACACAAGGTCACGGTTGTTAGCAAGGCACTCAATTCACCTTTTTCATTTTCCTGCGTTGCCCTCTGCCATTTCATAGGAGGCCACGGCAACCAATATTTTCAGAATGAGAAACCCCCCCCCTGGGATTGACAGGCGTTTCCCGGATTTTTTTTTGCTACGGGACAAGCGCATGCGCCATGACATCAAGAAAAAGGCAGACTGTGCACAATAAACCACGCCATGAGGCAGGGTGAGGCTGGCACACCAAAACAGTAAACCGACTTGCCCATAACTCCAATACAAGAATGGTATCTGTGAGAGAAAGCCCTGCCCCGACCCTTTTGCCATGGTTACATCACTTTTAAAGAAAAAAAAAGGAGAAGATGAAGGAAAGGGACAGAAAAAAAGAAGATCAGAATATGACAACAAAACAAACGTCATGTGCCGCATCGTACATAAGAGCCACACAGTAAATGTAGAAATGTATAACAACACTATCACAGACAGAACAGAAAGGGGAGAGGAAACAGGTTGAAGAAAACACAACAAATTTACTCTGGCTACCCACAATATGTGGGATACCTATTCGCATTATCCGCAATGATATACCTTATGAAGCACCACAAAAACAGAAAATATGCGACACGCCACACAACAAGCGCAAGTGAAATGGCAAGCAAAAGTGTCCCAAACAAAATCACATAAGCAAATCTCTGGCGCATTAGCACAGCAGACAAGAAGCTGACTTACCTTCTTGAACGAGCAGTCCTTGCCATGCCTACTTTTGCTTCTTTCTTTTCAGGGTTTGCCGTTGAAGCACTAAGGCAGCATAAAAAAGAGATTGTTACAAACTTAATAAAAGAAAAAACAGTTTTATCAATAACACATGTTCTTGAAGATCCCATACAGAATGGCCGAGGAAATGAGCATTGACGATATTCATGCTGAAACAACAGCAGCCGCTGGCCGAACACTCACCTCGGCAGTGGGAGGGTGCGAGCTCAAAACCACATTACAGCCAGTTACCCATTGGCATGGAGGAAAAATATTTAGGAGGTGAAACTTACGTCCCAGATAACGGCGCCCAGATAACGCCACATAAAATACAAAAATAACATGCTCCAACGGAGACATTTCAGTTGGCGACGCCTTGCGACATGAAGCTGCAGCCACAAAAAAAAAAAAAAAAGCAACGCTACTAGCTGAGCGCAACCAAACGCGCTGTGCATCCCTGCTCTGTGACTGCAGCGGAACACGAGCAAAGCGCGTGACCGGTCCCTTGGAAACCAAGACGACAGCGATTCCCTTTTCTACTGCAAGGCACCGCCAGCATCATTTGACCCTCCGGCAATGTGACGTCTCGTCGCCTCAAGGAGCAAAGTTGCATCTCCTGAATGTTTCTTCCTCCGTGCCCATTGGTCACTCAAATCGGTCATCCCTGGGAATGAAGTGTTTTATACTTCTGTGCTAGGAAAATCTAGGCCCTTGTGTTACAGCAAAGCCTTGCAAAAGGAAGGGTATGGGGCCATTCTTATGGCAACAGTCCCCTATGTGGCATCCCAAAGCACCAGTTAAGAAGGGCAATTTTGAGAAGGAAATTTTGTCCTGAATGCTAATACAAACGTATCAGGCTACTTACGTTGCCACAGGCTGCAGTGGGGTGCCACTTTCAGCACCAGAAAATGTGCCCTTCGTAGGCGTCATAACCGTCTCCTTGTAGACTGTAGAAGTCCTGTAAAAAGAGAAGAGCATGTGTAAAACTTCGTGTTTCAGGACAAGAATTGAAAACAATTTTCAGCTTAGCAAGGGTAGATTGTTGGCCTTGGTGTAACATGTTCATGAGCACGTCACTAAAATGATGAAGACAGGGAGCACTTGTGTGTGTTCTCCCTGTCCCGTCTTCGTCACTTCAGTGATGCCCTTAATTTTATGAACTTCTCTTAAGCTTTAACGACAGTTAATCAGCACAGATAATGTACTTCTAAACAAAAGCAGAGTGATCTTTTTTTTCGAAGTTTTTCTTTCGTTTTCACAGTATCAGGTCCACGTTTCTATTTATTTATTTATTTATTTACAGATACCTAACAGGCTCCAAGTAGAAGCATTATGTGAGGGGGACTATACAATAGTTATTTGAAAAGAACACAAAACAAACGAAAAGAATTCAAAAGCCACATATTATACAATTGCTAAAATGTTCGATAACATACACTTGTAATATCACACTAATATGCGTTATACATTTTCGAACGGTTCAAGATGTCAATGTACAATGAATGAACACGATTATAAAATACATGCTTAGGAAACACAGTCATATGTAGTTGGTATTTTATTCCTAAACGCCACATGATCACGAATGCATACCACATCATCAGAAAGGTTATTCCATTGAACTATGGTACGTGCTAGAGCGGATGCGTTGGATGCTTGGGTGCGGCCGAAATGACAAGCAAAACTATGCTGATTATGAAGCCTGCGAGATGCGCGATGGGGCTTTGTTAGTGGCGCTCAGTTAGTGGCGCTCAATAAGCTTAGCTGTAAAGCATTAAAAAATGCAAGTGCTTTGTGTAGTGTTTTATTTTGCGAAGTCAAGCATGAAGTACGCTTCTGGCCCGACGGTGCTCGGCATGAGTGCATGGCAGTTAGGAAGTGAAACTCGACACTTGAAACACATGAGCTTCTTCCGTGAACCAGAAGCTTTTTGCCCTATCACAGAGAGCTAGGAAGAATGAATTAATGTAGCAGGAAATGCAGTCAATGTGAGAGCCTTTGTGATGAATTGTGACTGACACTAGTCTCCAAGTGGTCACCCATAACACTGTAATGGTGCAATTAAGTTCTGGCTGCCATGCATTCTAAGAAGCACATTTAAGTCATTTGCCATTCTGCAAGCAGTTTTACAAGGATAAGATTCTGACACTTGCAGCAACATGCAACACCATAAACAGCGCTAGAATACCAGAAAATAAAGGTTTTTTTTTTTCCGATGCATGATTTGTATAAAGTACAGGATTAATTCAAGTCTACTAAGCAAATCAATAACAGCAAGCATAAAAGTAATTAAATAAAAATGAGGAAACCATTCACCGTGTCGAGCGAGAACTCCTGGATGCTGTTTTTATTTCCACGTGCTCCATGCCTGCGCTATCAGCACTGCAAAGGTGAAACAAACAAGGTATGCAATAAGAGACATAAGTTGCATGTCATGCACTCTAACATGGTTCTAAAGATTCTTGACATGGCCATGGGGTCGAAGAGCACTAGAACATTTTGAAGAAACTTAACATCACGTTAAAGTTTACAAAAGTTATTCAGTGCAACCCTACGTTCCCGTAGCAGAACCCATTTTACGGTTAGTGAAGCAATCACAAGCACTGTTTGATAAGTGAAAAGTTGCACCCGAGATTCCTGAATGCACACGACATGCTAAACCCCGTATTGACAAACACTCCTTAACATGCTGCCACAACCTTCAATGCAGCGCACTTGAAATGCGTGTGTTGCCTTGGCACCTGCTAAAGACAGCGCGTTCCAAATGCGTTTGTGCTGCATTGAAGGTGGTGGATAGAGTTAAGTTCAAGTAGAGAAGCGTTTCTGAATACGGGGGCAGACGAGGAACGCTTACACTGACTCAATTTGATGATAACATGTGGGCGATGCTGTTTATGGAGCCTGTAGCAGATTAACTAACGTGTTTACCTTACTTTTCCACGACATAAGCCCTGTATGAGAGAGACAGAAATATGCAGCACGCACGAGTCTACAACGAAAACGTACACCCGCGAGAACATTTCAATATGGTGTCGTAATAGCGGAGTCATATGGGTTGTTGTTTATTCAAAAATAGATACATTTTTTATGAATACATTTTTTTGCATGTCGAATGAACAATCGGAGGTCCCAAAGTAAAAACTGTCAGGGGGACCTCCTAACAAAAAGTAAAAAGAGGATTAGCTTTTTAGTCAGCAAACAGCGACGAAAGCACAGCAATATTTAAAAGAAAATGGTGCAACAACGTAGGGTCATATGAGCAATAGTGACAATGTGCTTTAAACAAAGAAACCCAAAAGAAAACATTCAAGTCATAAGTCATTTAACAATAAGACCTTCAAGTGCTTACTAAAGTAGTACATTGAGCATGATTTGAGATCAACAGGCAGCATGTTCCACAGTGCTATGCATGAAAATCTTGCCCTCATTTGACCATAGTTGGTACGTACTTTAGGTAGAAGTAGATTACGGTTAGCTGAAAACCTCCTGTTGTTAGTATTTACCAAAGTAACTCCCGAGAAACTGGAAATGTGTAGTTCATTATTAAGAATACGAAACATGATCATTAGAATTTTGTAGCTGAAGAGTTTATGCAGAGGTAAAATGTTCATGTTGCTTAAAAAAGGGGGCTGATGGTGATGAAAATGGTTTGAAAGTAATGAGTCTTAAAGCTTGCTTCTGTAATCGTTCTAAATGATTTACATGTGACCAATATGTACTTCCCCATGTTGATACGGAGTATGACAGGCGACTATGAATGAATGTGTAATATAAAGATAAAAGAATTTCAGTGGAGAAGTAAGGTCAAGTTTTGATGATCACGTGAATACCGAAAGACACCTTTCGAATTAAGGCCTGGGCATGCTCACTGAATTTTAAATGTTTATCTAATACCACACCAAGAAATTTAGTAGATGAACATGCATGAATGAAGTGTCCATCAAGCATCACTGCTAATGAAGCGATGTTTGGAAACAACTGCAGGGAATGGAATACCATGAAATTAGTCTTTGATGGATTGATGAGTAACAGATTCGATACACACCATGAATGAACGTTATTTAAGTCGACGTTTAGTGATTGTTGTAGCATGAGTGGATCCTTGTGTGCGGTAAAAATAGTTCTGCCTTGACCTTTTTGCAAAGACTGTCCTTTTTCCTTATAGGATGCATTAGTGCCTAAGTAATCCAAGGATTCCTAGGTGCACGAAACCATTGTTTAATTATGGTTTCAGAGCACGACTGACTAATACATTCTCTTACCTTAGCTGGGTACGCACGGGGGTAGGGGACGGCCGCCCTCACTAGTGTAACTTTCAAACCTTAAGCGTCTATTGACCCCTACCAGCTTAACTACGGAAACGCATAGTTACATAAACACAACCGAATGCGGCACAGGAAATGATGTCGCAACGCGCGGGTGATTAACCGCATAAGCAAGACGAACACAATTGCTTCCTCTCGTCAGGTACACTTCACCCTGCTATATGTTTTTCACAGCTAAATTAGGTGCGTCCGTCAATCAAGTTCGCCTGACTGGCGTACGCGCTTCATACCTGGGCATATCAACGTCGGCTGGAGCAGGTGCCTGAATCTTGCTCGGTGTCGCCATGCTCTCACGCTTACGTTTCTTCGGATTGCTACAATGGGAAAGAAAAGCAATCGATCGCACGGGCAGGAAAAATCATACGCCGCGGCAAGTGACAGGCTCAGCGCGGGTGGGCTACCTTTTCGCTGCGGCCGTTTCCTCGAGAAACTGAAGATAAGGCCACAGGTCCCACGTTGTATTCTCTTCCTTCTTTGCCTTCACGTACTGATGCTTCAAGGACTTCCACTTGATCACGCACTTGGACTCTGCGCAAGAGAAAATGCTCCGATTCACAGCGCGTCTCGGTTCCCACTGAACTGCGTGCGTCGCTGATAGGCGAGGACAAACGCGCTGCGCGTCTACTCGTAGACCGTCTACCGCCGTTGCTGCGTTCACTTACGCGCTACTCCAAGCTCCCCGGCGATCTCCTGCCAAGCGTTCGTCTTAGACTCTTCGTCGTGAAAACCATCATTGCATATGTCATAAAGCGCAGGGTGCATCTGCACAAGAGTACACAGCTTGACACTGAATTCGTCCAGCATTTTCCTAGTTCGTTTAGAGAATGCGGGACTTAATAAAGGCAACAATATTCAAACGCGGCTAGCGTCTGCCGTGCGCCCATAGACAGCAAAAACACCAATATAGATCACGGAGGAGGAAAGTTCTCCTTACTCTATAAAATATAGATGATGATAGTGGTAGTCGGGAACTGTATATATCGTGGACGCATCCTCCATATAACACATGTACTTACGTGCGACGTGACTGTTAGTGCCCGAGTTCACTAAATTTTACAATAATATTGCACATTAATTTGGTCTCTATCTAAGCGTCTTTTAAATAGCACAAAACTATGTTACGGGTGTGTAGCAAGCTGGTGCTAGAGGGATCACCAAGGAGGTGATGATAGTGAGACGCTACTCACAATATTAACTCTGTGTGCTTTTCTACCCACGGAAACGGAATATTCACAACCGTTATAGCTTCAAACATGGTCTCGTAGAGTTGAGTTTATAGTAAACCGCATAGTTCTGTGGTACTATGGTCCATAATGCACACCAGGTATCGTAGTCATTGATTAGCTTGCTTATCATTAAGAAATAAAACTTTCGTCATACACTGTCACAAATGCAGAAAAACAATCAATCCAACTAAGTAAGCCTACGTAAGCGCGCATTCGACAAAAATGAGTCATTTTGTCCTGAAACACTTCTCATGCGTATTGTCGACAACAATGTGACCATGAAGTGTGAATAATTGTTTTCTTTGAGTCACATCTCTGTCGCGTATCTCAATAGTTCATGTTTGATTTTATAAATGTTGAAGAGGTACGTTTGTTTTTAAAGAAAAAAAATTGTTCCAACACCGGGATTGAACGCGGGTCTCCTGGGTTCTAACCAATAAACCATCCTAACCACTAAAGCATACCGGAGTTGGTGGTGATAGAGTTTTAAAAATATTTTGAAAAGAATTCTATTACAACAAATAGTTTTGATGTAATCTTTCTTAAGTAGGTATCAACGGCCTTTTCTAAGTGTTCAGTGCTACAGGTCTAAGAGCTATTTTGATTCGCTGCAGATATTGCTGCGCGCGAGTGTACACCATAATAAGTGTTACACCATAACGTCGCGCATCTAAATAGTTCACGTTTGATTTTTTAAAAAGTTGAAGTGAAACGTTTGCTTTTGCTTCATTGTTTATCAATAAGGATAAAAAAATTGTTCCGACACCGGGAATCGAACCCGGGCCTCCTGGGTGAGAGCCAGGTATCCTGACCACTAGACCATGCCGGATATGGAGGTGGTGGTGTTTTAAAAACATTTTGAATAGAATTCTATTGCATAACAAAATAGTTTTGATGTAATGTTTTTGATGTAGGTGTCAGCGGCCTTTTCTAATTTTAGTGTTATTTTTTGAACCCTTGTTCACGGGTCTAAGAGCTATTTTGATTCGGTGCAAAGATTGCTGCGTGTGAGTGTACACCATAATGTATCTGAATAGTTCATGCTTGTTTTTAAAAATGTTGAAGTGGAACGTCTGTCTGTTAAAAAGGAATAAAAATTGCTCCGTCACCGGGCCTCCTTGTGAGAGTCAGGTATCCTAAAGCTCTAGACTAGGTCTAGCCACCCTAACTAGACGAAGCCGCACACGGAGGAAGGAAAAGTAGGAGAGGGCATGCCCAGCCGGCGCGGGGCGTGAAAAGTGTGGCGAAAACGAAAATGACATCATGGCGGCCATATTCACTAGGCACAATGGCGGCGTTGCTATGGTTACGTGTTGCGTTACGTATAGTGAACTATGCCGCACCTTCCTCCGTGATGCCGCATGATGCCGGAGATGGTCAACGTTACTAGACTACATAGTCTAGTAACGTTGGGAGATGGTGGAGTGTTGTTTTAAAAATATTTTGAACAAAACTCTATTACATAACAAAATAGTTTTGATGTAATGTTTGTTTCATGTAGGTATCAATAGTTTCTAAGTTTATGGCGCTATTTTTTGAAGCCTTGTTTACAGGTCTACGAGCTTTTTTGATGCGCTGCAGAGATTTTTGCGCGCGAGTGTGGCGCCAAATTTGAATGGGCGTGATTGCTTCTAGGTCAGCGTTGTGGAGTTGCCACTTCAGAATGGTAAAGATTTCACTATCATTTCACATTTTCGTAACCCCGGAATGGAATGGGGATGTAATTAAGCACAATTTGGCCGGAATGTAAAGGAAATGGAATTACGTCTTTTTTTTTTTCGGAATATAGAGCACGTTTTCGTCTACGTGCTGTTTTTTTTTTTCACACTTAGAAGATTAGTAATTCAAAGCCTCGAATGTAATAATAAAGCAGCATTTTTTTAAATAGCTTGGCTGATCAAAATAACGGTACATCTGTAATCATCGCGCCTATTACAACTATGTCCTTATATCGACTGTGTTCTTCCGAAGTTTGTCTATTCTTCGCGTGACCGCGGTCGAGAGAAGCTACGACAGTCAGCGTTACTAGAATCTTTAGTAACGTTGACGACAGCAGCATCCCCCCCCTCCTTTTACGCCTCGTTATTTTTCCTACGGCGGCACACCAGCCACCTACCGTCTCCTCACCTTCATTTCTTTGCGCTATGTCGCCGTCGGCAACTCGGATGCATGTTCGGGAAAAAAAAACGCTTCTCTAAACTGTGAGTGAGTGACTGAGAATTTGATTTTCGTCCAAAAGTGGCAGAGACTGGACGGGACCCGGGAGGCCCCGCTAGCTCAGCCAGGTGGCTCCACCCAGGATGGTGCCGGGAGGTGGAGTCTCTCGGTGATGTTCCGGGCCCCCCTGGACGGCCAGGAGCTGGTTGTCGAGTTCCGAGCTGCGCATGGCAGCCTCCCAGGAGGTTAGGTCTGGGTAGTTCTGACCACGCGTTAAAGGGGCACAACCAGAACACGTGTTCAAAATTATAGTGCCCGTGGTTGATTGATTGATTTGTGGGGTTTAACGTCCCAAAATCACTATATGATTATGAGAGACGCCATAGTAAAGGGCTCCGGAAATTTCGATCACCTGGGGTTCTTTAACGTGCACCCAAATCTGAGTACAGGGGCGTACAACATTTCCGCTTCCATCGGAAATGCAGCCGCCGCAGCCGGGATTCGATCCCGCGACCTGCGGGTCAGCAGCCGAGTACCTTAGCCACTAGACCACCGTGGCGGGGCTATAGTGCCCGTGGTGACAGTGTGCACAGTGGGGTGAGAAATCCGTGATCGTGTAGGCTATGATGCGTAGTAACGCTGGCACGATGCTTTTGTTCACTGGCGGTGGTGGTAGTGGTTAGAAGATGAGAAAAGGCACCTAATTTCTGCAATCCGGTCGGGAGCATGGCGCAGTGCCTGCGGGGAAGGGAAAAGGGAGAAAAGTGGAAAGAAGAGGAAAGATTAATTGAGCAGTGGAACGGTCGTCATCTACAGAAGGAGCAGTCCAGAAGCAAGGGTAGAAGTGGCAAGGGGCCCATCCTCAGCGGTAGGGTTTGTTCACTGCAAGCTTTTGTATACGAGCTTTCGCGCTCTCTCATCTCGTACCCCCTCCCCTCTTTTTTTTTTGCAATACTGTCTCTCCTGTCTAGACGCATGGGCGTCTTCGCCCGGAACTTAATCGGTGAAGGTCTGCAGGTCAGCGCAGCACGCAGTCATGTACACGATGAACTGTACGCGCTCCCCCTGTGTGCGGACAGAGAGGGAGAGAATGGACTTTTGAAAGCGGTGGTTCGGGAAACCGCCCGAAACAGCAAAGTCCACGTAACCGCGGCTATACGGCGCCCTGGCTCCCCGAGTCCAGACGCGACGTCCGATTCGCGCCAAAAAGCCCCGTTCACTCTGTTCTAGCGTGGAGGAACGGCCGGGCGGCCCCGCCACCTGTAGGCGGCTAGAGAAGCACTATACCACGCAGCCCCTTGCGTCGTGTGGTTATCGCTTGAGCAGCTCATGCTTGTGAAGCGCAACACATTTTCGGCCAGACGGCCATTCTTTCGTCTCATTTTTTTTTTTAGAACCAAGCGTTCACAAGGCCGTCATTCCCAATTCAGGTTTGAAAAATGAAACGGCGAAGCGCCCATTTAGCTCATAACACGGCGTGGAGAAATTTCGATGAATGAAACCAAAAGAATGGAATGGAATGAAAAAACTTTATTTCGGTCCTGCAGGACGCGCTTAGCGCCTAGCGGGCGTCTCCCACGTGGGGACCGACAGGGAGTACCTGGCGGCCGCTTCGTGGGCCTGCTGGACGGCCCATTGCTGGTCGGCGAGAAGTGAGCTCCTCAGGGACCAAAAGAAAGCTTTTTTTTCACATTGTACTGCTTGCAACATTTATTGCAGTACTTAAAGACCACGAGAATGCGTAAGCACTTTTTATCACGTATGCCTGGTGACCAAAGAACTAGTGACCAACTGCCGGACGTGTTTGGAAGACCAGGTGTTCGGGGGGTGAAGCCCGGGATATCAGACGTTTCTGAATCTCGAGCTGAGCGCTGGTAATCCCGCACTCCCGCTGCTCCGGGGTAGGATAATTTCATTGTTATCGTTATTTATTTTATCTTTCTTTTTTGCAACTTCGCTCGGTTCCTACGACCAGTGTTGCGGAATGGGCGTTTTCATTGCAATTTCATTCCGGAGAATTAAGAGTTTACGCAATTTTATTCTTTTTAGTTCCTCCTAATGAAAAATAAACTTATCCCGATCTCACTTCGTGAATGGCCAGGCAGTTCAGTTCCATTCCTGTAATTGCTCAATGTAGGAAATGCATCTTGATAGCTTTTCGAACTAAGAATGAACACCCGCATAGAGCTGGTGTCACTAGATGCATTAAGAACTGCAAAAGTACGCAAAACACGTTACCAAGGCCTATAGATATAGTAGCTTGGTATCATATCTCGCGCAGTCAAACCGCCCTTCTAATTCCCATAGGAGTATAGTTCTCGTGCTGCGCTACGTGTAGTATTTGCACGGGGAGAATGTTTGAACGAAAGTGATGTTTTAATGATGTTTAAGCCTAAGTGCTGTAATACTTAAATTACGACATAGCGTATATTTATGCGGACAAAAGTAGTGTTCAAGAAGACTAAGCTATTTTGTCACGTGTATAGAGCGGTCGTGAATATGGAGAAAACTAAGATTTACTAAAATTTCGTTAACGGGGTACGAAACTCTCTAGATCTGTTGGTATCAGTTGAAAAAGTGCACGACCAATCGAGTACCTTGTGCCTTTGCATCGAATAGGGAACACTGAGCCGCACTGCTTGTCAGCACTCACGCCTGAGGCCCGTGTGCTCAGATTTGGGTGCACGTTAAAGAACCCCAGGTGGTCGAAATTTCCGGAGCCCTCCACTACGGCGTCTCTCATAATCATATGGTGGTCTTGTGACGTTAAACTTCACATAATAATCAATCAAGCACTCACGCCTTTCAAGGGTGCCTCGCAAGCGTGGGTGAGGTGATGAGAACTTTCTGTGCTCGTCCGCGTACGCAGCTGTGTGATTTCTTCCTTGTCACAAAGGTTATTCACGTGTGTCAGGTGCTAAACTGCTCGTGAGATAAAGATAAGTGCCACTTTCGTGGAAGGGAGGGGGCTGTATCAATGGGAACCAACGTGAACGGATAATTTGGTTCTCCCTTCTGTATCTGTTGGGATAATGCATTTGATTGTACACTAACTTATGCCTCAGATTGTCTTTTACAAATTGGCAGATTGTCACAACACTTTAAATCACGCCAACCCTTGGCTTTGGCTAACTAAAGGTGCACCTATAGAATGCGTTGTGGTTTTCGACTTCGGCAGAACTTGCGGACGAGAGACAAAGAGAATGCGAAGCACAAGCGCTTCTGTGTCGCATTATTTTTGTATCTCGTCCCTGAAGTATGCGCTTCTTAACAGTTCAATGAAGTACAATCTATTCAAAACAAGCACATTGATTGATTGATTGATTGATTGATTGATTGATTGATTGATTGATTGAAATAACTTTATTGTGCCTCAGAAATTTGTGTGGCCTGAAAGAAAAGTGTCATCGCCATGAACGGGTCAGAAATTGGGCAAATCGCATTTAAAAAGGAAGAGAGCAACAGTTAGTTCGACAAATGGCCATACGAAGCGACGGTACACTGTATACGGGAGTGAGCCTATAAGACCTCGAGTACGTACAACGAGCGGATACTATATAGGAAACGGGAAAAACGGCGATGGCTGTGAGAGGACCATGGAAGCGATGAAGGCCTGCGCCAATGACGATGTGCCCGTGTTGTGTATGTGACTGTCTGCGGTTTATAGCAAACTTATCTGCACTGAAAAGCAACGTAGAAACCACCTAGTATTACATAGCTAAAGACTAAAAATCACCATATAGAAGCAACCAGATTAATCTTCAATGATCGCCCAGACTCAAGGCTTGCTTGCATGTATTTATATGCTTTGACTGAAGCTCAGCGCAAGCTTCGCCCGTCCCTCCCCCCCCCTTTTTTCTCTAAAATATTGTAGAAAATGTCTAACCATTAAATTAAATTTGAAGTATAGTTTTAAAGTAGCACACTATCTGTCTAAGCTCATTTTATGTAACGCCACGTCACGTAACGGCTAGTGCAGGTGAAGCATGTACAGAAGACGAAGATGAAATAGAGTAGGAATCAATCTATTCTGCTTTTTATTGTATTCTTAATTTTCGTTACTTATACTTCTTCTGTCCTAATTAATCAAATTTTGAACTCTAATTCCATAATTTCTTTTACAATCTAACTCTTTCTTGGCCTATTCTCCAGTGTGGGTATGAGCCACCGTTTCTAGAATCTACTCTACTCGACGGCTGCCCTTGTAATTTTAGGCTGCCCTTGTAATTCCGACGGCAGCGATTCTATGGACTTCTTTACTCCACTCGGCCTCGATGTAAGTCTATGCGCGCTTTCTGCAACTATATATGTTATTGACGTCTGTATCTTTGTACGCTCGAAGCTCGATTCCTGTGCTCTGCCACTGAAACTTCCGTGCCCCCTATAAGACAGTGTTTAATCGTCAGGGTTATCGTATACTATCTAGCGCAATCATGAACAATCTTGCGCACGCATCCGGAGCAATGCTTCTGCAATGCGCTGCTCACGCCTATGAGCAGTAATGCTCATAGGCGTGAGCAGCGCCTCCTTCTCTTAAAATAGAGGAGGCGCTGACCGGTGGAAGGGGGGGCACACAGTAAAAAATGTTTGCACCCAAAAGGGTGTAAAAAGGGTGCTTTTACGAGAAAGCACCCTTTGCAACACCCTTTAACACCCATAAATGGTGGATTGAAAAAAAGCACCCTTTTGTTTAGGTGCTTGCCTCGATAGCACCCTAAAATAGGCTCTAAGGGTGCTTTTCTGCCTGAGAAGGGTGTAGGTGCCGATTCATCGGATGGAATATGCAGCATAAGAAGAACACATAAATATAATATTTGGAATTTTACGTCTCAAAAACCTCGATATGATTATGAGGGTCGTCGTAGTGGAAAGCTGCAGATTTTCACCATTTGGTGTTCTTTAGTGAGCGCTCATATCGCACAGTGCAAAGGCTTCCACATTTTCGCCTCCGCCTTAATTCGACTGCCACGGCCGGCATCGAACCCGCGACCTTCGGATTGGCGGCTGAGCAGCGCAGCTACTGCACGAATATGTGGCTTGCGTTAAATGACGGCCTAATTGACTTAGAATCTTTGAAGGTGCTCTCCGAATACAGCAGAATGTCAGCAGAAGCAAATCGCGTTTCATCTATAATGGCAATTAACTGCAATCCATGTTACAAAAGCTTTCCTTAGCGTTGGTTATAAGCTACATGTTTGCTGTGGATTATATACAGGAACATAATGTTCGCCCGAGTATGGTTGTGTGTGCGTGAGCCTGCGCATGTGTTCGCGTGTAAGCGCGATTGTGTGCACACCCGTGCATGTGTGCGTGCGCGTGTATGTGCGAGTCCGTGCTTCTGTTGGCGTGCCTGTGCACATGTGTACGCCCATGCATGCGTGCGTTTACAGTCGCGTGTGTGTGTTGCCGTATGTGTGTATACGTGTATGTGTGTGCGCCTGTGAATAAGTATGCGTGTGTATCAGCCCGTGCGCCCTCAAATTTCGTGTGTGTGTGCGGGGGGGGGGGCACTGCTTCTTAGTGTTTAAGGTCCCACACCTGTTCAGACTGGGAGTCTATATGGGAGGTGGCTTAAGAAATGGCGGTGGTCAACGCACTGTACACGGACTATTCAGTACATGGAAAACAGCTGCACACTTTCGTACCAAATCATTGCTTACGAACTTGCTGTGGTAGCTGATTAGGTCCGCTGAGGCGCTTCTACGCTCGAAAACGTGGGTTATGACCAATTCACACGGAAAGCTGTCACTGCACTTATGCACAACCATCGTTTATATTAACAACGTTTAACAAGAACGTGCCCTGCCTTTGCTACAGGTGCTTAGCTAGCTCATTGGGCAACCATATGGAATTATGTGCTGATCATGTGGTCAGCAAAAGGTTTGTTATAACAACCTCGGCACGTTTCGTGGTGCGTGACAAGCCTTGTAATAAACATCCGCGACTGTGGATTAATTTGTTCCAGCTTCGACTACGCATTCAGTGTTTGCGGCACCATACGCGGAATAGCCAGACACAGACAATGCGAAAAGAAATTCCTCTGGAAAAAGGTGTGGCGATGCTCTCCCGCTAATGCCACCGAGGACGAAATAATTATTGTTTCTGGCCATTCCATGGTGCACTTTGTTTTCCGCAAGTTTTGCTTCACTATTTTTCGCCCACTGCAATCGCATTCCGTCGAAATACTCAAAGAACCCGAGGCTGGTAAATAATCTGCGTCGCTGTGCGACTGGCTGGGAGGAGAGTTGCCGTTTACAAGGAGTCATTCCGCGCCGAACGGCCGTCCGCCGTATGCGCCATAGCGTTTGCCTTTCGGCGCCGCCTTGGCGGGTTTCCCACTCCTCCCCCCCCCCTCCTGCTCACCCCGGCCAGCGTTGCTCCCACAACGGCGGCGTAGATAAGCGAAGAGTTGCGTCACCGAACACCTGCGTGGACAGCTGCGGCGCCGCCACGCCGCCGCCAGTGCCTCCTCCTTCTCTCTCTCTCAACGTTGCTCCCTCTGTCTCATCGTCTTTCAAATGCGTTGCGTTGGTCTGGGTTCTTGGTCGCTGTGTGTGTTCTAGCGAACAGGCGCATATTCAATGGTGGTCACGCATGACACCGTGTTCGAAGTGACGCTCGGATTAAGGAATATTCATGGAGTGGCGGACACGGACAACGTGGGCCTGTTAACGGTGAGTGTACTGTTTTCGTATGTAGCAATCATACAGCGCTAGCTGGGCGCCTGCAGCAGCTCTGCCGAAGTAGGCTGCCAGCCATTTACAACAGCATGCGTTCGCGGGCCTGTTGCAGATGCCCGATTAAACGTGGGACTTAACGAGTTCACACTGCTATGCGCGATGTTGTGTAAGTGCCTGCATCACTCATACAGTGAGTGATGTGATCACTTAACAAGGGCGGGGTTAGTTGCTGATCGCACATTGTCTCTACACTGCACAAAGTGATTGATATTGTTTTAAGATGGGCTTTGGGCTACATCGTAATAACATTTCTATTAATACTCAAATGTGCAACGTGCTTCTGTAGGTGTAAGCGTAAAAAAGAAAGAAAAAGCAAAAATTATGTACAGAGGCGCACTGTACGAAACGGCTTTTTTTTTGCTTAAAGACGGTATAGTTGAAGGTTGCTGATATGCCGCGATGCTCCCAGCACGTGCGCCTCGGTCTTTTAAGCTATTTAGGACAAGTGCCACCAGCAACAGGGAAAGATCTAGCAGACTTCCAAAGGCGCGTTGTTGTGGCCATCGCCGTGCGTTGTTTTCCCTCGTTTCTGTTTGCTGTTTTTGTGCTTCGCTTTCATCTGCGATAATGTTCGGCGTTATAACAGAATCGAGAGAGTATACGTGACTGTTGGAGCTATGTGCGGTTGCTCTTGCATAAGCCATGGCTGCTGCAACGTAGTCGGCGTCCGCGCGCGTTGCCGCGTTCGAGCGCTCTTACTTGCGTGATTGTGTTTAACTGAGTATTTAGGCACGGGTTACGTTTGTAAATCCCGTAGTCAATAATCGCTAATAGCGTGCCCCTGATTGCCATCAGAGGATGGGCTTGGTTGTCGAAATATGCCAGACGCTTTTTCTGAAAGCAAGCTTTGAATTTTTTTTAAAGAAGTACTTTAATACGTGCAAGGCAGTGCCTATTGCAGGCCCGCAACTCTTTAAAAACTGGACGAGCTATCACATCTTTTATCAAATTACAATGAATTAAGATGATTGAATTATAGATGACGAATTTCTGTGCTAGATTAGGTGCACAAAACACATGTTCGCAGCCCTACGTCTAGAAAGCAGGCAAATAGGAAGCACAGCGTCAAGTTTGGATTAGATTCCATTGACGGAGCGTCTTGTGAGGGTAGAAAGAACGAGAAAATTGTTCATTTTTGATGCCCTTATAGAGGCAGTCAGAATTGCACTGATTGGTGACTTGTAATAATTCCTCAGATTGTTAGAGGCGTGATTAAAGTCAGTAAATCTTTTACTTTTTTTTGCAGACCTCTTCGCTAGTGCCACGCCCAAGATCATTTGTTCTCATGTAAAAGAAAAAGCAGGGATGTCTTCACTGTTTGTACATGAAGAGGTGAGTTTCTTGTGCGTTTTGATTAATGTTACATGTTCTGAGCGTTGTACTTTAGGAATTGTTTTTCACACTGGCTCACTACCCTATAAGGAATTTGATTCTTAGGTGAGTTCAGGCTTTCGTAAGTGCCATTTTCGAGCTGTAGTCTTACACTTCACCTCATTTCGGGAATATGCTGTATGCTGGAAAACTCTTATCTTTATCATACGAAATTATTAGAATGTATAGGTTGTATGCTTCGAGTTCAGTGTAATGTCAATTACACGCCATTTCGAAGGATACACACTACACATTCTTTATATATGGTGCTGCCAGAACAGCACGAACATCCTTTTAAGAGAAGTCATATTTGCTCTTATTACAGGACGAGAGTGCCGCTGACGTCCTGCGTAGTCTACCCCCCGGCCCCAGTCTAGAGCAAGCCTACTTCCTGAACCTCCACATGGATAACCGAAAAATCTTCCGTGTCAGTAATGACGAAGAAGGAGTGACAGCACTGATGAGTTGATTTTTTTTTATTTTCAACATTGTCTACGGCCGCAAGGCCTTTAACAACCACCGTGATTGAGCGGATTTTTCTCGGCGTGAGTTTGGAGTTTATCAAAGAAGTTGTTCAGGCAGTACGACGCTGAAAATTTTAGTGTCACAATGCCTGAACAACTTTTTCTAGTGTGGTCATGGTAGATGAACAAACATTGTTATTTGTGTAAGTTATTTTGCTTAAATATGGCTGGACCATTCCATGCCAAACGTTCCAGCCACATTGGCGATCATCTAACTTGTATTTGAAAAAAAAAGTGCTGACTTACTGCGTTGAAAACAGTGAACTGCTAGAATATTTCAGCGAGAAAAAAAGTTTTGTTCATGTGGCTGGCTTATAACTTCCTGGCATAATGCCGTCTGTGTGCTGTTTGTGGAAAATTTCGTTTTAAAACTACCGCTTATTTTTTCTAAAGCAAATTCGGTCTACCTGTTAAGTAAATGTGCTTCTGTAAGGTATTTGTAGCTCAATAGTAATAGTGCAATTTTTTAGACACATTCGCTTCCAAGAATAAAGCCAAAATGTGTTATGTTTGCATTTTTTATTGCAATATTGCACTTTGTATGAATATCTGAGCAGTGAATATTTACTCCACAGAAGGTATATTTTGAGGAAAAAATATCTTTAGACATCTCAAGCTGCTGAAATATACGAGAAAATATCACGAATTTCACAAAATTGTGATTTTTGTCCGTATTGAGATGCAATTTGCTCCATGTTGTGATACAATGAAAACTCATCATTATACCTAAATTGTAAGAAAATGAAATTCTTTCTGTAATAAAAATCTTATCGCAAAAAGGACAGGAAAGAGCGCTATCAACTGAATTTTATTGAAGGTGCTACGAGCGTTTTTATACTGAGCACAAGGCCAGGGCTCATCTGCAACAACACATGTGTGACCATGACAAAATAATTTTAACCGAGAAAAGAATACTCTTTTTCGGAAAAGATAAGTGAAGGTGTACTGATGCATTGATCCTTGGCCTTCCTGATAAAGAGTTCTAAAATCTCTCATTTTTCTGCTTGCTTTTTTTTTCAAAAACCGTGTTTTATGAAACCTAGGACTACACTTACATTCTTTACGGTGTCCGGCCATGAGACTACTATAGCTCTTCTTAACATTCAAAGCATGCTGTCTTGCTTGATCATTGAAGCATTGCCCAGTTTGTCCTGTTTACTTTTCCACATGTTAGCGGTATCTTATACACATTAGATTGGCATTCAGTAAACCTATTCTAGTGACGAATGGTGCAAGATTGACTATTCCTGTTGCTTTAAGTACATGCACTTTTGAAAGCTTGCAAGGGGTGGAAAACAACAATGTCATATCTGCTGGCTCTTTTCCTAAAATTGTGAGACACCTTATGTACGTAGTACCGTGTGACATGCAAAGGTGATTGGTCATTCTCTTTTTCTTTTGGTCCTGCTTCCTTTAACTTTACTTTCTGCAGGAGGGTTTCACAAACAAGTGTGATGATGCTGTTGGGGTATTGGCTGGTGCTATCAGCCCAGGAGTCCTAAGAATGTTCTGCCTTTTGATAGTGGGCATTCAAAATTAGTAGAAAGAAGAATTATTACCACATGTACTCAGGCCACCCTTCAGAAGTCATGTTAGCACAAGGGTGAGGTCAGGTTTAAAAACCAGATTAAAAGTTTAAAAGATGCTGGGTATCCCAACAGAATCATCACATCCGTTTGCAAAACCCTCCTGCAGAAAGTAAAGTTAGACAGGACCAACAAAACACAATGACCAAAACCTTTGCATGTTATACCACATCATGTGTCTCACAATTAAAAAAATAGCCAACAGATATGATATTAGCGTGTTGTTTTCCACCCCTTGCAAGCTTTCAAAAGTGTGTGTACTAAACAGCAACAGGAATAGTCAATCTTGCCCCATTCGTCACGAGAATAGGTTTACTTAATGCCAATTTAATGTTTGTAGAAATATTTTTTATCAGGTAAACCAATGATCAGTGCATCACTACACGTTCACTTATCCTTTCCGAGAGGGAGTATTATTTTCACAGTTAAAGATTATTTTGTAGTGCTCACACGTGTCGTCGCGCATGAACACGGTTCTTGTACTCCGTATAAAAGCGCTCGTAGCACATTCATTAAATTCAATTGACAGTCGGTGCTCTTTCCTGTCCTTTCTGTCTCTTCCGAAAGTTGTCGCGCTGTGACTAGCACATAACCACGATGAACCAACTCTCCCAAATTAAGCTCTTGTTACGTAACACGTAGACCGAGTTTCGTATGAAAAGAAGGAGCGGTGCTTTTAAAATAAAATTTTTCATATACAACACCTAGACAGCGTTCCAGGAAGTTCAGAAGGCAGCCACTTGACCAAATATTTTTCCTCTCCTAAATATTCCAGAAGTTCACTATTTTCAATGCCGCACGAGTTTTTCGAATACATTTGAGATGGTTGCAAATGGCTGGGACATTTGGCATAAAGTGACCCAGCTGTGTCATTAGCCATAATTATGCATTACCTCTTTTGTTTTTTGTGTGTTTTGACTCAGTTTTGTGTTCGTTTTTAGCTTATTGTGTTTCTGATCATTGTATTGGTTTCTTAAGTATTCGCTAAAGTTATATGTGCAAAAACCCGTATATGTTTGCATGTACATCATTTCTCATAACCAATTGTTATACATCCAGGAATACAAAGCTTAATCCACTGTGATTATATACATTTACAAACACTATCCATATATATTTTTGTGTGCATCACTTCTTGGGAACGATTGTGTACATGAAGGCGCATATAGTGAAATCATGGTGATTGTATATATTTGAAAGAATCATAAGTATATATATGCTTGTATTTCATTCCTATTAACCGATTGTGTACATGAAGGAGTATTAAACTGGAAACCACTGGGATTGTAGATACTTGAAAGAATTATAGGGATATATTAGCGTATATTTCATTTGTAGTCTCTATGTACTTGAAGCAGTATACTAAACTGAAACCAGTGTAATTGTATGTTGCAAAGAATTGTCAATGAAGTGAAACTGAATAAATATAATAAACATTTGAGGTGTTGCATGTGTAGTGTACGTATACGTGAACGTATATCTGGTGAAAAAGTTGTGTGGCAGAAGAAAAGTTTGTTTTATTTGCCTATTAAATAAACGCAATATGCAAGGGCAGCAAGGCTTCATTTTCTGTAACGCGCATTATGCATATACTGTGAAGTATATATAGATCCAGCACAAGTTCATACACGATGGCACGCGTTTATATTTTTGACCAGACGCAATGAATGGAGCTCGACAGGTGGCGCACCATTGATAATGAGGACCACTTTCTTCAAGTAGTGTGTAATCAGTGCATGCTGATATCTATTAGTGCAGTCTAAAAGAATACTGGCACCCCTGCCATGGGCACTCAACACCCTTGTGCACCCTTCTCGCACCCTCCTCAGAGGGTGCTAAAAAAGTGATGGACATCGAAGGCACCCTTCCTTAAGGGTGTTATTTTAACACCCTACAGTTTTTTACATGTACACCCTATTCTAAGGGTGCATGAAAAAGCACCCTTTTTAGAAGGTGCTGAATTAACACCCTTAGGGTGTCGTCCACGGGACAAGCTCATTTACACCCTTCTGGGTGTAAAAATTTTTACTGTGCAGCGAGTGCAAAGACGGGGAATTCAGACGGAGGTTGGGGGAGAAGTGGGGGGGCGCACAAGTGTTGCTGGGCGCCACTAACGTTTCTATGAGTTTTTACACTAAATAATCTGTGACTTTACGGATGAACCGTTCTTTCATTTTGTGGAAGTCCACACAGCGTTAAACTGCACTTACGTGAGTTCAGCCACGCGTTTTTTTTTTCGTTTTTCAAGCAATGCATTTTTAAATGGTGACACTGACCTGACTGCCTACTGCACGATAACCTCCTAGGAAGTCAAAATTAAGTTGTCTTTTTTTTATACACTGAGCATTGCGATTGTATTTGGTCGAGTTCAGATGTGGTACGCCGCGAAATCATGACTTTTTAAAGACCGGCCCACACTTTTCGATGCAACTTTGTTCAGATACAAAAACGATCGTAACATCTTACCTGTCACACATGCTCACATGAGCGTTCTGCCTATACAGGTTCTTGCGCGTCTTTGATTGCCTGCACAGTTTGAAGTTTATCATATTGTTCAACTTGCAGCAAGAAGAGCAAGAGTCCAATGAAGGTACGTGGACTGATCGGGATTGTTTTACTGTCATGCGAACCCTGAGGTGTATTCATGTATACGCCTTGCTCGAGTTTTGTGCACAACCAACTCTGGCATTACTATTTTAGTATACGAATATTTTTCAACAAGCACTGCAATTTGACGCGCGAACGGAAGAGGGGAAGGGGGGCGGGGGCAAGGGAGGCGCTTTCCTGCTCACATATGCACGCAATAGATTGCCATAATAGGGAGGGGAGTGCTGAGACAACAAACCTTCGCTTTATAGTGCCGTAGTGATGCATGGCCGTACCTATGAATATTTTTCGGGAGTGTTTATATGTAAAACGGCCAACTTTGTCAACTAGTGGTTGATGTGAAGGCGTGTAAATTGTATAACCTGAAAAGTTAACGCATTAAAAATTTTAGAGGAGTGTCACAACCTTTTTAACACCCCTCAGTAGTTACGACCCTGTAGTGACGCGATTACGGAATCATAATTTTTTAATCACTTATCTTGAAATCGCTGTTGGTTATGTTAAAATTTTACGAGGAATCTAACGCTTTAGCTTTATTAATCGACACCGTGCCACGTTTTACACACACACACACAAAAAAAAAAAATGGTTTTGCATTTGTTAAGCGTGCTTCTCCACAATAAGGGGCTTTGTGAAAGAAAGCCAACTTAACCTTTCTTCCAGGTCTTGATAATTTATATGCGAACTTGGAAAGCATCTCGTTTTATCCACCCCTGTTCTCAAGGCGACTCGTGAATATTGAAAGAAAGCTAAGCTTTTAGGTATTTGAGCAGGTGAAGTCGACTTCTGGCATCTCAGCAAGAACAGTTTAGGCATACAAGAAAACGTAGCCTCGTGGCAAATACCCGTCATGGCGGTCTAAGCCAACGTTTAAGCACTGTGGCGTTGCGCCACTGACCAAGAAGTCGCAGTTTCCGCTTGCTTTGCAGCGCAGTTTCATGGCGGTCTAAATGCACAAACACTCGTGTACTTGTATTGATGTCCACATTAACGAACTCATAAGTTTCAAAACCGAGCAAGAGCATCACAATCATGCAAAACCCCGATAACTTAATGAATTACTGCAAACGTTCTGTCAATTTATAAGTTTTTTTGAAGCTAAAGAACTCACTGGCATGTCGAACACAATATACGTTAGCAAAACGTTCGTGCTGTCCGCCTACATTTTCCTGTGCGTGCGTAATTGGACAAAACACCAGCATAACGACGATAAACGAAGGACGTCGTAGGTCAGGGCCCTGAAAGTTCTGATCATCTGGTGTTCTTCAACGCGCACTTAAATCGAAGTAAACGGGTCTATAGCATTTAGCCTTCATCGAAATGCGGCCGTCGGGGCTGGGATTCAATTCCGCGACCTTCGGCTCAGCATTCAAGCACTGTTACCACGATTTTAACCGTGGCGGGTGACTGGGTACGTGTGTGCGTGTGTGTGCACCGTATTGTTTTAACTGACGACATGCAGCGCAGTGCATGACCAGTGCTATACCACGCCTGGATTGACGCTGTTTTACGCTGTCGCACCAGAGGCCCGCCGCCACCGTCGCGAACAACGCTCACGAGTCCGGCGTCTGCTCAAGCAGAGCCCCGCCAACGCCGAAGGGGCGGAACCAACGCAGGCAGACGCAAGCCCTCGTTGGCGTAAGTATCGAGCTATCTCCTTGAAGGGAAGCCTCTACGGGGCCCCTAAACCACTCAGAGGTCGGAATCAAGACGCGCTGGATCCCCTACGCGCAAGTATGCGACGAAAGCGTATATCATCGAAATGGTGTTGTAATTGCGTAGGCAGAGGCATGCGCACGGGGGAGGGGAGGGGGAGCAGGGTAGCAGCAGTTCGCCCTCCCCCGTATTCACAAACGCTTCTCGACTCGATTTTCACCCTTCACTTGACAGAGTTGAATACTGCGCCACTGCTTGGCTCAAAAATGACGCTGCGCCACTAAAGAATCGCAGTAGATTATCGCTGATATGCAGTGACTTGCCGTGCCTAGAGACGGCGCTCCCATCGGCTTTCGCAAGTGAAGGTGAAGCGTTGAATGAAAGAATACGGGCGTTAGTCACCTAAGAGTGGAGAGGGGGGCAGTCTACCTCATACAATGATAATAGGAGCGGGGGGTCACCCTGCCCCCCTGAATGGAAACGCTGCGCACGCACGATTACGAGCGGAGTTACGCGCCTTTATGACAACACGAAAACGCCTCTCGTTCGTGTCACCCAAATTTCCTTCGCTACGCTCCGTTCATTGGTTCGCCTCTCCTCCCGGCCGAGCAGTGCTCTTCCTCGCCGATAAAGATAGGAAGACTTGCTAGCAAGGTTGTTGCTGACAAGATTAGTTGCACGTGGTGACGTCACGGCCAATGCTGTGGATATGAAAATGCTCCGAAAGGAGTTGGGGGATTGTTTCTTGCAATCTGTGGCGCGTCCGCTGCTTGTAGCGCTGCCGCGTTTGGCGCTGCTGGTCACGACGGCATTCTGGACGTGAGCACCTGCGGGGTGGATTAAGCCCTGCGCGCCAGTGTTCAAACATGTTGATTGTTTTTTTTTTCTTTTTCAGAAAGTTGTAGCGCAGCGCCGGCGAGTGGCCGCCGGCCTTCCGTCGCGCCCGGAACAGTGGATGAGGCCCTGGCGCCGCGTGTGCCCTCTGACGCCTCTGAAGGCTCTGACCGCAACGCACCGTCGTTAGGTAAGTACATAGTGTATACATACACGTGTACAGCCACCCATTTTTTAAAGCTTAATGCGCGAGCGTCGACCTACTAATCTCTAAGCGCCGCATAACGGAGCACAGCAGCGGAATGAAAGAGAATACGTGCGTGCCCGGAATGAACAGTCCTGGGCAGCTGTCTTGTAGCCACGCGGTTCCGGAAACCGGACGCCGGGACGCCACGAAAAGGCGCTTACAAATTCGGCGGTCGATGTTCGCGCGTTCAGATTTAAAATATGGTCAACGGTACATAGGCATGCACAACGTTGATCATTAATGGTAAACTATATACACTAGAAGTCAACAGGTTAAGTAGTGGTCAAGCCCGAAAGAAAACAGCTTTTCAGTGGATGCAAAAAGTCACAATGATGCGATGATGTACGTGCTTGTCGCAAAGGCCTATCGTTGGTCCCCGCGGCTTTTCGGTGAAAGTTAACAGTTTTTGGACTGCAATATTGGGGCCCTTGCATAGGCGTGCGCATGGGGAGCGCCCCCTGCTCCCCTATATAGTCACCTAAAAAGCGGGGGGGGGGGGGGCAGAGTTAGCCCTATACATTGAGAGAGGGGGACGTTGCGCAGAGCTTCAAGAGAATAAACAAGTTACATGCATTCTGGCCCCCCGGGGACAAACTCAATTTTCGTGGGTGCCCCCCCCCCCCCTGCCGTGAAAAAATCCTGGCACCCCCTGGTGTAATCATTTAGAGGCAATGGTTAACTCGTGTTTAGAGAGAACAGTGTGACGTCATAGACATCAGCTTCATGAAGTCACGTGCAATTTTTTTAGTCGAGGCACAGCTATATACCGCATTCGCTCACTTGGTCAGAAAGGCACTGAAAAAAAGAAGATTTTTTATTTTTTTTTGGGGGGGGGGGGCATGTATGAAGCCATATACAACCGTTAACGTCTTTCATATACAGCCAGGTCAATGAACGCTACCAATCACTGGTCGAGGCTCCGAAAGCACGCGAGTCAAACAGTATAGCGCCGCAGCCGGCATGCATGAAATTAACGAGTAATTCTCAGTCAGTTAAATATTGTTCCCTCTCCTTGCTACAAATTATGCATGTACCCAAAATTATGTGCATACAGCCAAGTCTGCGGCCGTTCACTGACTTGAGCATCGTGAGGTAGGTAATCAACTTTATTGATTCACGAAGGAATCATATGAGGGGAGGTGTGGTTGGGGAAGTGGAATCAGGATGACGACGAGCCCTCAGGCCGCTCTAGGTGGCCGGACACTGCTGTGCTTCAGCGACCCTTCTGGCCCAGCTCACTGTCCGGAGCTGTAAACCCGGTTGCGAGCTGCGCAGAGCAGCCTCCCATCGCTCCTGGTGTTCTGACCCTTGCCACGGAGGCTTGGGTTTGTTTGGACAATTCAGAAATATGTGCTGGAAGTCGGCTCTGGTGCTAGGACATAAGTTGCAATGAGGCGAGGTTTCGCCATGTGTAAAAAGGGAGAGAAGAAAAGGAGTCGTTACTGTGGCCTTTTGAAGTCTGCGCCACAAAGCCTGGTCACTTCTGGAGAGAGATTTATGTGGCGGGAGATACGTTAGGCGGGAATTTCGGTAAAATAGCGTGATATCGTGATAGCTGAGGAGTCGATCTCTGGCACTTAGAAGCGAAGGCAGGTCGTTGTGAGCCCGGTTGGCGAGTGCTCGGGCTTGGGTGTGAGCGGCCGTGTTGCCTGGGTGTCCACAGTGCGCAGGGACCCAGAGGAGGGTGATGAGGCGATCAGTCGGAAGAGATGATTCAAGAGTTTTAGCAGCCGAAGAACGAATTCGGAAAGTGGCGAAATTACGAATTGCAGTTTTTGAACTGAAAAAATATACTCAGCGGAGGAGTGAACAATGGCTAAAGCAATTGTCGCCTCCTCTGCTTCCAGGGATTCTGTTGAATTTGGAAGGGACGCACTAGCGACCAGTTTTTGAAATCCATCTACGACGGCTACCTCGAAAGCTCGATGATCTACATATTCAGCCGCGTCTACATAGACTGCGGGAGAATTAGGAGGGAAGCGCTTCTGAAGGGACTTGGCTCGAGCTTCCCGTCGCGCCCGATTATGTTCTGGGTGAGTATTTTTGGGGAGTGGTGGGATTAATAGGTTGCTGCTAACAGTGACGGGAACTGCGTGCGTGGCCGTGGTGTGACCAGGAACGTTGATTCCAAGTCGGCGCAGGAGTACCTGTCCTGTTTTTGTGAGTGATAGTCTTTGATATTGGCTGAAAAGATGCGCCTCTACAAGCTCTCCCAGAGTGTTGTGCACCCCAAGTAGAAGTAGTTTATCCGTGGCTGTTGATTTAGGGAGATGGAGCGCAGTTTTATAGGCATTACGAATGAGTGTGTTAAGTTGCTCGATCTCCGTAAGTGAGAGGTAGAGGTAGGGGATAGAATAGGTAATTCTGCATAGGCAAAAGGCCTGTATAAGGCGGCGTGTGTCTGCTTCCCTCATGCCGCGATGACGATTGGATATGCGCTTAATGAGGGAAGCTGTATTTTGAACTGAGGTGCGGATTAACTTTATGGTGTCAGCGTTCGAGCCATTGCCGGAAATATTAAGGCCTAAAATATTGATTTTATTGACCCTGCGAATAGGGGTGTCATCAAGCATGACTTGAATGTGACATGTATCTTGCTTTTTAAAGTCAATTACTAGGAGTTCCGATTTAGCCGCCGAGCAGGTGAGCCCAATATTGTTGGCGTGTTTAACAACAATGTCAGCGGCCAACTGAAGCTTCGATTCAATTTCGCCATGGTTGCCAGTATTGACCCAGATGGTGATGTCATCTGCGTACAAGGAGTGATTGATGGAAGAAAGTTTGGCAAGTTCCCGTGCTAGCGGTATGAGAGTAACGTTAAAAAGGAACGGGGACGAAACCAATCCCTCAGGCGTTCCCTCGCTACCTAGCATGAAGGGATTGGTTTTGAAAGTGCCCAACTGTAGGCAGACGGACCTATTGCTGAGAAAGGCAGAGACATACCTGTGCGTGCGAGAGCCTACGTTTAGTTCACTAAGAGATTGTAAAACCGAGGAGTGAGAAACATTATCAAAAGCCTTAGTCAGGTCCAATGCAAGGATGGCTCTGCTGATGTGTGGAAAAGTAGGATTTAGCACGTCCTCCTTAAGCTGCAGCATGACATCCTGAGTGGAGAGTCCCGCTCGGAAGCCGTACATGGTGGAGAAAAACAGTTTTTCTTGTTCCATGTAGCGATTAAGACGATTGAGAATTACATGCTCCATCAGTTTTCCTGTACATGAGGTAAGAGAAATCGGTCTCAAATTATTAAGGTCTAACGGCTTATTATGTTTGGGTATGAAAGTCACCTTAGCTGACTTCCATTCCTGGGGCAGCGTGCCCTTCTCCCATTGTTGATTCATGTAATCAGTAAGAGCTGCCACTGACTTGGAGTCTAAATTTCGGAGTGTTTTGTTAGTAATTCCATCTAGTCCTGGAGCAGATGTGGTGCGAAGTTTGCTTAGGGCGGCCCAAACTTTCGCCTCTGCAATTGATGAATCCAAGTCTGCATTGGGAGCTCCACTGTAGGTAGGTAACGATTCTCGCCTTGGGCCAGGGAAATACGTAGTTTTAAGAGCAGTTTCAACGTCTTGCCCTTGTTTTTCTACTTCAAACAAGAGTTTCGTAATTCGCTTATTACTTTCACATCGCGAAGAGCATGGATCTAACATATGGCGAAGCAGGGACCAAGAGATCTTCATATGTAGAGTACCGTCGAGCCGGTTACACATCTGGTTTCATTGCTGCGATGAAAGTTCGGCCGCGTGTTCAGTTACAAGCTGGAGTGTTTGTGACATTTTGCGTTTTAGTTTACGATTATATTTTTGCTTGAGCCATCGTTTCTCCAAGCTCTGATAGGCCTCCCATAGGTGGAGTAGCCTGCTGCCTACTGGATCACGGATATGTGCTGCTGGGGCTACTTTTTCGCTAAGAGCTACATCCTGTTTAAGCTGAGACGCCCAGTCTTTGTAGTCTTGAATTTCTTTTTTCGGGTTTCGGTCTCGGATTTCGCGAAATTTATCCCAGTCAACAATATGTTTTAAATGAAACTGTGGACGAAAATTGGCATGGGGCAGCGTAATTGTTAGGATGTAATAATCACTGCCGAGGTTGACCCCACTGTGTGTCCAGTTAGCTTGTCGCACATTTTTAGTGAAAGTAAGGTCAGGGGTGGTATCTCTGCTCACACTGTTGCCAATTCGTGTTGGTAGCATGCAGTCAGTGACTAGAGTGCACCTGTTTCGCTGAATGTATTGAAGAAGGCTGGTGCCCTTTCGAGTGTTTCTCCTGTAACCCCAATCTATGTGCGGGGCATTAAAGTCACCCGTTACAACTATGGGAGCAGAGTTTGCTATTTGGATGGCCCTATCGATTGCTTCAAAAACAGCAGTGAGGCCATCTCTAGGATGATAATAAATATTCAAAATAAAATATGTGCCTTGTCCTGTACGACATGGGAGAAGTTCAAGAAGAAGGCAGTCACTGTAAAGATCGGAAAGATCATGCGCTATAAACGAGATATTCCTCTGTATATATGTGGTAGCCCATGGGGAGCTATGATGCGAATGTACAGCCTGATAGCCGAGGAGTTTGCAAGCTTTTAAAGGCTCCTGTACGGAGATGACATCAGGGGCCCGTGTAGACCGCTGTATATAAAGTGAGAGGTTGTCTCTCTTGTTTCTTAATCCACGGCAATTTCATTGCCATATGCAGAGTGAAGAGGGTGAAGATGAAGCAAGGGTGCAGGAGGGGGTTATGGCTGCGAAGGCGCTGGAGAGGGTTGAGATTGTGGGACAGATTCGAGCCGAGCAACTAACGCGTCTAGAATACTCTCTATCTTATTGAAGCGTTCAGCAATTTGCGTAAAGCCTAAATCAACCTTTTGTTTGAGTTCCCGGTGTTCTTTCCGAATTTTTTGACTGGGGCTTTTAAAATCGTCCTCCGATGACTCGGGTTGCTCTGTCCTTTTCTTTTTTGCTGGCTGTGGAGAGGAATCTATAATATCGGTCCCTGACTCGGCTGCCATATCAGGCTCTATGACAGAGGGGGAGATGGATAAGGGTGGAGAAGACGCGGGTGGGGCAGCTGTAAATGTACTTAAACGTTCCAGCACCAGAGCCAACTGTTGCTTTAGCTCTTGATTCTCTCGCATTAGACGTTCGATAGTCTCCTGAGTTTTAGAATTTTCTTTAGCGTCAGAGAGCATACAACAGGAGCAGGAGGCTTGCTTTGCCCAGCTCACCTTTTCGGGTTTGGTGCTGAAGTCGCGGCTTTGTGATGCACTTCGTCCAGGGCTTTTGCCTTTGCTGCCACGGTTTCGTCCAGGACTCCTGCTTCTGCTGCTACGGTTTCGTCCAGGACTCTTGCTTCTGCTGCTATGATTTTTATCGTCGATGCTTGAAAAAAACTTCTTCTCGAGCTGGAACTCGGGCTGCTCCTGCTGGTGCTCTTGTTGCGGCCTTTGTCGTGGCCGAGAGAGACGGCTGAAGCCATGCACGCTGAAAGCGTTGCTTGCATGCCCTGTCACCCGTCTTGTGAGCGTCCGCACAGATGACGCACAGCGGGGTGCAGGGATAGTCCTTCGGGTGTTTCTGTCCGCAGCTTGAGCAAGTGAGGCGATTTGGCAAAGGACATACATCTCGTCGGTGACCGACTTGTCTGCAGTTTAGGCACGCTTCCACCTTCGGTCGAAAGTTGAAAACGGCGTAAAGGATGCCAAACATTTTGACTGACGGAGGAAGCTCCTCAGCCATGAAGTGAATGAGCACTGAGCGTGAGGTACGCCCCATGTCCCTTGCTTGGATTATTGGTAGAAGGGGATTCGCCCGACGTAATTCTTGAAGCAAGTCCTGAGGTGATTCACCATTCCAAGCGCGGTAGATGATCCCTGCCCGTGCCCCGTCCGGGGGAGCTATGTACGCGTGAAGTCCCAGTTTTTTACCACGTAGCGTGAGTTCTCGTATTTTTGCATAGTTGGCAACTTGGTCGGCGCAAGATGTGGACACGGTGAAAATATTCTTGGCCAGATTGGTGCACACAAGATTTTCGTCGGCAACCACAGAGTGCAGTCCGCTTTTGGCGACTACAGCCGCTCGTAACTCTACGTCGTTGTATTGGGCCAGATCTACGCCCGCACTCGGACGAAAGACAATGTTGAAGTCGTCGACTGGCAACCGTGGCAGTCGTTTTAAGCCAGGACGCGCCACAGCTGTGTTGTCGAGCTTTGAGGAAACGCTGGGCGGTGATTCCGTTTTGCGTGCTGGTGTTTCGGCAGCTGACGCCGCTTTACTTGACTGCGTTCCTTCAGTTTCTTTTGACTGTTGTCGAGGTGAGCGTTGTCGGGCATTCAGGACTACACTCCATTCTTCTGGGTTGAATTCTGTGGCAGGCAAATCCGTGCCACTCACCATGTATGCCATTGTGTTGCCGAATGAACTTGTGCACGCGCGTCGAAGCGCGAGCCCGATGCCGGTGCCGGTGGCGTTAGGGCTAACGAGACGGCGTTCCCCCGCTCAGCAAGAGTTGATGTTTGCAAAGCTCCTCAAGAACAAAGAGGTTTGAGGCACTCACCAGCAGCGTCGGCAACTTGCTGAAGTTCGAGACCACTGTTGGCACCAAAAAAGCAGTCTTGGTTCGACAAAAACTTCGTAGAATACGGAACCCATGCGAGGCACACCAGCCTTGCCTGGCCCCCTAGCGGACTCTCGAGCATCGTGAGCTGCATAGTTACCGTGGCCGCCGCTCAATGCCGCCATGTGCTTGTGCACGCGCATGAAGATGCATCCCTGACGAAGGGACGAAGCTTCTCGCCTCCTTGCCATCCCTTCACCTGCGTATATAGCTTTGAGCGCACTTGCTGGTACGAAAGGAGAGAAAAAGGGAGTTAAGTGTGCCTCAAACCCCTGTAAATTGTTCGTGGCGTACGAATCATGAAACGTTATGCACTAATGGTGATTTAAAAAAAAAAACTCCGTGTTATAATACGTCACTGCTGCCCAACTTTGGTCATGGGAGCTGCAAGATTACGTTTTGTTTCTTTTACTTATCTTTGATTTTTACGTTATGCTTTAACGGATCACTCATCGTGCTCGTGTCGCAGGCAAGTTTTCCATTGGTTTCAAGGCGTCGACGCATTCGGCCACTAGCGCAGGCAAAGCCGAGGCAACACCCGCTGCCCTTCCATCGCCTACAACTAAGAAACGAGGTAGACAGCCAGGCTTGTACCTTTGCCTAACTGCCCAGCGGTGTGCAGGGGAACAATGAAGTAGCCGGGGGAGGTCTAAATCTGCCTCCCGAAATTTTCAACTTTGCATGTGTATATTATACTCGCACACATAGAAACGCAAACACCGACACATCATGGGGAGGTGATTTTTTTTAAGTGAAAAACAAGAGAAAAGTGAGCCCCGTAACTGTCTCTCAGGGGGAGGACACCTCAACAGTAGCTCACTAGGGATGGGTGTAGAGAAGGGATTAAAAGGATAGGATTAAAAAGTAAAGGGTAAGAGATAGAGGAAAGAGAGAGCGAGGCGCAGGAGCAGCGAACGACGGAAGTAAGGAGAAGACGGGAGAGATAGACACGGTTGCAGGAGTCTGAGGACGGGGCCCCACTGGCGAGAGCTTTTGTCAGCGTCAGGAGATAGCGTAGGGAAAGTCCTGTAGGCCAGAGCTACGCTGATGTCGGAGATCGCGAGGGCGGAACTGGTCGGCACGGAATCCAGCGAGCGAGTCCCCTCCACACAGACATATCTATTTAGCTACGCTATAGCTGCATGGGACGTACACGGGTCAGGCATTGCGCCGTGTCGCCCAAGGGACTGACGGAAATTAGGTGCCTTCTTCCTCTTTCTAGAATCAACAACGCACACGGGGCTAGGGTTCAAAGCCGAACGAATTGTTCGCACTGAAAGAGGCACCAAAAGCAAAACCATCCGCCGCGGTGAAGCAGTGGTTATAGTGCCCCGCTGCTCACCCGAAGGTTGCTGATTAAATACCGGGCCGGTGCGGTCGCATTTCGATGGAGGCGTAATCATAGAGGCCAGTATCTACTGGGCGATGTCATTGCACGTTACCAGATGGTCGAAATTTCCAATCCT